>OY728133.1:1015374506-1015908788 GCA_963277665.1 Viscum album | reverse complement strand
GTACATTTGTGTATAGTTATTCATAGATATTTTTTTATAAATATAGTATTTTTTATATATTATGATTCTCATATATAGTAGTTTGTGAGATATGGTTTCTTATAATGTCAACAATTCTTGTTTAATTAAATATATTTTCCATAAAACTTCATTCTTGTTGAATTGTTTTTGACGAAATGAATAATAATTTTTTTTACAGAATGAATAGAAGTTGGATGTATGCAACTGATCAGATGTCAATGAGATTTTCAAAACAATTTGGAGGGAATTTTAAATTATTCATATCACAATGCTTCATATAGTGGTCACATACACTCCCCTATTACAATTTTGTTGGAAGACCTTGGTTGAGCCATGAAGAAGTCAGATACCACATAACCAAATATGGTTTTAATGAAAACTACTCTGTGTGGTTTCACAATGGGGAGAAAATGAAATCTCAAATTGCTGGTGATCCAAATGAGAGGACTGAATTAGAAAATTAGTTATATGACCAGTTTATGTTCATTCATCATCATGAAAAATAAAGGATTAAAACCTACAAAGAATTTGATATGAGAACACATTATGCATCTAAAAAAAATGATGATGTTGTCAGGGTGAAAAAATTGAATGATGCTGCCACGACTCTAGTATATAGAAAATGCGGTAAAATTAAAAAGCTGGAATTTTTAATCCACTTGTTTCATTGAAAAACTATGTTTGGGATTTCTATTACTTCCATAGATTAAATTATTACCTTCACGAAGGACATTCTTCAAGATGACGCAGATATTCCGTCAAAACACTATATGTCATGGAAGTTAGTTGAGGAACTTTTATTTTTAAGAAACAAAATTCATGCTCGCCCAAAAGATTGAAATTTATTCTGGGAGGAAACTGCTAAATGAAATGATTGTACAAAATGTGTCACATCATGATGGAATCCAAAATATGATAGAACACCATCCTGTGTGACACTTAAATTAATTTAGAACATTCCATTGATCCACAGCCTCTAGAATCTTTTATGTTTGATGAAATAAAAATAAAAATGTGATGGTATGATACTGAGAGAATAAAGACTGATGATGAGTTGGTTCACTGTAAAGATGTATTTGTATGTTAGATAATTGATACTCAATATCTTGATTTTGTAGTTTACGAGCGTAATGTGATGTTGGGACTTTCATGTGACAGTTTTAATACATTTGGGCAGATGATTACATCGCAAAACAAATGGCCGGTTTTTATACACATTTATAATATTCCCCCATGGTTTTTTATGAAAAAAACTTGCACATTCATGAGTATTCTCATACATTTCCCTTCTGATCCAGGAAATTATATAGAATTATACATTAAACCATTAATAAAAGATTTGAATATTCTTTGGGATGTGGGTGTGCACACATACGATGCATGTTAAAAATACATATTTCATATCCTTGTTGTGTTTATGTGGACGATCAATGATTTTCCTTCATATGAAATAATGTTTGGATGGAGCATGAAGGGAAAACTATCATGTCATGTTTTTATGAATAACACACAATCCCAATGACTGAAACATTGTTGTAGTTTCAGTTTTATGGGACATAGAATATTTTTTCCAATGGACCATTCATATAGAAATAATCATCGATGATTTTATAATACTGTGGTGACCGATGATCCACTTTAGAGTATGTCTAGAACTGATGTGATTAATGAATTGAAATATTTTAGTTTTTCATTCGGGAAGGTTCAAATGAAATCTAGAAAGAGAAAGAATTTTTCCCCTGAAACCTGTTACAATTGGAAGAAGGGAAGCATCTTCTTTGATTTTCTTTATTGGTCAACCAATTTGTTACGTCATTGCTTAGATGTAATGCACATTGAAAAAAATATATGTTAAATTCTTCTTTCGATTCTTATAAAAGTTAAGATAATGACAAAAGATGATTTACGGTCTCTACGTGACATGGTGGATTGGGGCATCAGACCAGAATTACTTCCTGTGACTATCAGTGAAAATAAATGGCAAGTTCCATTTTCTTCTTATGTGATAAAACATACAGAAAATATGAAATTTCTAGATGTACTAGATACTATCAATGTTCTTGAAGGCTAATCAAGATATATATCGAAAAAGGTCATCATAAGAGATTTGAGGCTAAAATATTTGAAGACTCGTTATTATCACATCCTTTTGCATGAGCTGATTTAAATAGAAATTTGTCATCTTTTATCCAATAATATAAGGGTGGATGTTATTCGTTTGTGATATTTTTTTAGATATCATTGTGCAATGAATTTTTCCAAGTCTTTCTTGCAAAAAATGTTGGGATATACCCCATTAATTTTGTGTGAGTTAGAAAAAATATATCCTCTATCAATTTTTAAATGAATGATGCATCTGGTTGTCCATATTCCAACTGAAATAATTCTCAGAGGACTTATTTCCTTTATTTGGATGTATCAAACTAAAATAAGTTTCTACACATTAAATTCATATGTCTGTAATAGGAATCATCCTGAAGGTTCTATCGTGAACAGTTACATCGCTCAAGAATATATGTATTTTTGCTATATGTATTTTTTTGGTCATACTATTAGAATTAATAGACCAATGAGAAATGAAGAAGAATAATATGAGAAAATTGAACCCAGTTTTCCATCGATTTCTCAGATAAGAGGAATTCATGGATTATATAAATTGAATAAAATAATCCTTGAGGAGCAGGAGATGACACATCGCATAGTTTTGTTCAACTATGATTCATTCGATGACTACCTCTTGTAAGTAAATTAAATATGTATATCTTATATATATATGTTATTCAATTCCAATTTTTATCTACAGGGGACATAAAGAGATGAAAAATAGAAAGCATTGTTCTTTATCTTTGAGAAGGAGGGAGACATTGCATAGCAAAGAGTTTTATTCTTGGTTAAAATTGAAGATAATAATTTTTTTTTGAAGAAGGTCATGTCGTGGTCAAAACAACAATTCACAATTATTGCATATATAGAAAAGGAGGGATTAAAATAGATAAAATTATGGGAGTTTTTTACAATATTTTTTATAAAATTGAAATAGATCAGGAGGCAAGGCATCCAACCAAGTCAGAGCCTGGTTGACACCTTTATTAGAAAGAACATCTACAACAACATTGGATTCACGGAAAACATGTGTAGCAATGAAGTTGATCCCCAAGAGAGAATCTAGACACTTCATCAATCGAGTGGTGAGCAGACAGGCAATATGAGTCACTCTATTCCATAAAGCTTGAACAAGGGTAGTTGAGTCTCTTACTAACCAAATGTTTTTCCAACCTTTTTGAAGGGAAAAGATGAAAAAATTGATGACAACCATCATCTCCGCTTCTAGAGACGAATTAGTGACACAAATACTAAATAAGAAAACATGAAACTACCCACGATAATCTCCAAGAATCACACTACATACTATCGGACCAGGATTACCCATTGAGGCATCATCAACATTAGCTTTAATCCATCTTGTCATCGGGGTTTTCCAGAATACTTCAAGAGTGCGCTTAGGTGGACTATAAATTCCATCAATCTAAAGATTGAGAAGAATCTAAAAGTCTCCAACAATGTTGTTACAATGGGATTTTTTAATTGACTCCACTTATTGAATCTCAATGAGTATCCGATATTTACCTGCATTTAAGTTTAAAGAGAATTTATTGAATATGATATTATTTCTGTCATGCCATATAACATGAAGATGTTCTGCAATGGCAGTGAGAAAAATGTTTTTAATTTGCTGTGAGGCTTCATTATCCACACATATCTTTATATGAAAGTCAATAGCATCAAAAATCATCCATCTGAAATTAAAAATATAAAAAATGTAGTTCCCCAAATCAGAGGAAGTAGAACAGAACAAAAAATGATTATTAACATCTTCCCTATGTTGATTTCATAAATTACATTTAGAGCATAGTTGATAACCAAAATATTGAAGACATACCTCAGTGGGAATTCTGTTATGAGAAATACGCCAAATAAGAGTGAGTCTGGTTGGTTTATCCCATGGTTTGTTAAAGTAATTCAACTAGTCAAAGTTGGACTCTAGTCTTGAAAAAATATGTCTATATAAATTTTTAGAGTCAAGAATTCCATTATGAGAAGGTTCCCAGATGATGAAATCCTCAGCATTAGAAAAGGGATAATTTCCAATAATTTGAGAAATGTTGTTAGGGAGATCATTTCTTTGGGATTGAAGAACTTCTCATATAGTAGAGTTGATATTATCCGGAGGAGATTTATGAGATAACCAAGAGATAAGAGGAGTGCCAATCCAGTTATCCATCTAGATTTTTATATTAGAATCCTCATTAACCATCCATCTAGAGTTATCCATGATGTTGTTGAAGGTTTCACTAATGGAGAGAAAATTGAAGAGGTAATATGATTGAAATTTTTGTTTTTAATCTTATAAAAAAAATTGTTGCTTTAAAAAAGAAATTGCATCAGAGTTTCTATTTTTTAACCTCTAGGTGAGCCTGGCCTGGAGACCATCAATAAAAAATTTGAGATTTTTTATTTCAAAACCGACCTTATCAATGGGCTTACAATAGGTGGACCAAGGGATGGTGACATGTTTTCTTTCAAGAATAATTCTTGTCCAAATGAAATTTTTTATTTAAGTGTTCAGCCTTTTTATGACACCAGCTGGCGATTTATAAATCATCAAAGAGTAAACCATTTTAGAGACAATAGATTATTTAACCATACATAATCTTCCTTCCATGAAGTGTGATTTAACAATCTATTAATAGAGTTGATTGATGATTTGATCCATAGTGCCAATAAATATGATTGATTTGGGTCTTCCCCAAAGGATAGGTAATCCAAGATAACTGAAAGTGATAAAAACTTCTTTGATTCCAAATTTGTTGATGATAAATATTTTCCTATTTGAAGCAAAATTTTATACAAAGACAATCAAAGATTTATTCCAACATATGGCTTGAACTGAGATTTCTTCATAATGGGACAAAGAATCTTTAAGAACCTGAGTATTCCTATTCCCTCCATTAAGAAATAAAATAATATCATCATCATACATGAGGTGAGTGGGGACATTGAGATTCATGGTGTCCTGTATGGGTTTAATATTGTTCTGATTAACCAGTTGGGAGAGAAATCTACTAAGATAATCCTCAACAATAACAAAAAGGATAACCGATAGGGGGTCTCCCTATCTAAAACTGCTATTGAAATTAAAATAACCTTTTGGATAACCATTGATCAGAATGGATATAGAAGCAGACTTAAATAAGGTTTTAATTCTTTTCATAAATATATAATTAAAACAAACAAATTTAATCACTTTGAAAACAAAACCACAATCGATCGTGTCGAAAGGTTTTTTAATGTCCAGATTTATAGCAATATTCCCCCCTATGGTAAATTTATTAAGAATGTTGGTGAATTTAGAGGCACGAAAAATGCAATCCTGTATAGATCTTCCATTAATAAAACCAAATTGACTCCAAGAAACAATTTTGTTGCATATGGGAGTGAGTCTATCTGCTAAAATTTTAGAAATTATCTTGTAGAGAGTGTTAATGAGGGAAATAGGATGAAATTTGTGAATCTCAGAGGCATTATCAACCATAGGAATAAGAGCGAGGAACTAATCATTAAATCCATGAGGGAGAACACCATTAGAGAAAAAGTATATAATAATCTTACAAAAATCCATGCGAACGACATCCCAGTGTTTCTAAAAAAACCATTATTAAACCCATCAAGTCCTGGAGCCCTATCGGGCTTTAAAAAAATCTAGTGTCTTTAATTTCATGCTCAAGGGGGTGCTAAGAAGATAGGTATTATCATTATCCACAATCAAGGAAGGGATAATTTCATCCCTATGGTCCTTATTGACATTAGTCCCATTTGAAGATGTTGTGAAAATAGGAAACCACATGATTAGAAAGGGATTCCTATGAATAAATTAGAATTCCATTATACGTAAGAGTGGTGAGAGGTTGACTAACCTTCATTATTCGTTGAAGAGAATTGTAAAATTTTGTGTCTCTTTCTCAATCAGATAACCATTTTGTTTTCAAAATATTTTTGTGCAAGATATCTTTGAGGGTGAGAAGAGAGTTGAGTTTCATTGAGATTTCAATTTCTGGTTGAGGGTCACGAGAAAAATCCGTGGTGGTATTATTGATTTGGGTTTGAGCAAGTTCATTTCCCATAAAGTAGATATCTAAGTAATTTTGGTTAATTTTGGTTCTACACCAGCCTTTTAGGGCCCGTTTTATATGTTTTAGTTTAGTAACACTAGCAAAGGAATCATGTTGATGGTTCATAGATTGCCAAAAATATTTGATAAAAGTAGTTCAATCAGGGTCGTTAGAACAGTCGTTATTAAACATAAAGGGGGGGATGGGTTTCTAAATCATGTTGATCATATTGAAAGAATAGTATTATGATCTGAATTTAACCTAGGAAGAGTAGTTCTAGAAATAGTATCCCACTTGTAAAGAGCAGAAGAATTCACAAAATATCTATCAAGTTTTCTTTCCACTACTTTGTTATAGTGTCTTCTATACCAGGTATATTTGTCACAAATAAGATTAACATCTACAAGTTTGGTGTCCTCGATAGCAGCTCTAAATTCACGTGAGGAAATGGATGATTTAGAAGGTCCTAACTTCTCACTAAGAGAAATAATGGAATTAAAATCCCCAATAACAATCCAAGGGTCATGTATATTGTGTGACAACATGAGGAGGTCATTCCAAAGAGATCATCTCTCTTGATATATATTGTTATCAAATATCATAGTGAAAAATATTTCTTATCATCATGAAAAAATTCACAAGTAAAAAATTGTTCTGATGTTTTGACAATGTTCACATTTTGTAGAGATGAATGGTAAAAAAATCCATAAAGTGTAAGTTAAGGAGGCATATTTAAAAACACATAGAAAATTGTAGTTCAGGGAGAATAGATGTATAAACATAGTGGTAAAATTGATTTTAGGTTTGGCTATAGAAAATAAATAAGGATTATGAGTACTTAAAAGCCTTTTAAAACAATTAATGTGTCAGAGTTTGAAATAACCTGACAGTTCCAAATAAAATATTCATTTAAACTTATGTTTGGGGTTGGATCCTTCATTTTTTGTTGTACCCATGTCATTTTTCCTCTCAGATCATCTAATTACTAGGGAGGAGTTTAGTTTAGATTCCTTCAAATTTGAAGCAAGACTTGGGGAGGTTGACTTAGTCTTCTTAGGAGCAGAAATATGAGTATGTATAGGTGAACGATTAGTGAAAAAAAAACTATCAATTTTCTGCCCTTTTGAATCTAAAATAGATGCATGGAATTTTGAACTATCAAAAACAGAATTCTTTTCCATAGCTGCGTTATCAAAATAGTTGGTATTATCATGAGGTAAAATAGTCAGCTTCAGGTTATTGGTATTTTCCAAGGAAATAAAGTCATTGCATTTAGGTTCAGCATATTTCATGTTCTCTATGGTAACACAATATGCATCTAAAGATGTTATTTCTAAAGAAACAACATCAGAAAAATTTCATTTTTCATCAGGGACATGAGTAAGTTGAAATTCACCAATAGTAATGCTAGAGTTAGAACAGATACCTGAAACTAGAATATTTGTCTGAGTACCTTAGAGATCCTTTGAACCAGAAGCATTATGAGAGAAATAAATTGAATCAGCATTGTTGGTCTAAGCTGGTAAAGATGAAGGGATCTTCTTCTTACCGTTGGGATTCAATCCATCATTATCCAGATCTTCAGAGGGGGATTTTAAGGCACAAACCTCCTCTTTTTCCTCAGAGCATACAGGTGATCTGGTTGTGGAAGTGTCCCTGCAAGGATAATTATCTTTGTTTGATTCTAAAACCAAGTTAGAGTTCATAATTACAAGGACCATATCCTTAATTTCCATACATATGTTATGCTCGATAATGAGGGATTCATTGTCATCCACCATTTCACCCCAGGACATACATTGCAGGGAGAAAAAGCATTATATTTGTTAACCCAGATTTCATTTTTCTTTTTAGAAGTTTCACACACGTCAGGGACTGAGTTTTTGTTTCTATTATTGTACCTTAATTCCTTCCATTCACTTTCAATTGGAGGCACAACTTGTTTTCTTATAGTTCGACATTTTGAGAAATTGTGACCAATAATTTTGCATACCTCACAAAAATGGGGTAATCTTTCATATTCCACTTTAATTTTAGTTTTATATTTCTGAGAACAGAATTAAATAAATTTTTTCAGTTTGGAGTCAAGATTAACCTCTACCATGACTCTTGCATATATTCCATGTTCAGAATATAAAGTCCTTTCGTCAATCTTAATGCGTAAACCAATACAAGAGACTATGTCATTGAGAATTTTTGGATGCCAGAAATACAAATTAATTCCATCCAGCCTAACCCAGAGTTGAGTAGTTGAATTTCTATGTTTTAGCAGATTAAAAGTGAAATCCCACTCACTAAATCGATGTAAACCATTATTGAGGTTAATTTTTACAGTTTTCCAAGACTGGTTAATATCATCTTGTGAGTTTAAAAAATGTAATAAAAACCTTTACCTATAAGAACCAATTTCCATTTCAAAAGATTCCAACAATGAGAAATCCTAGTTTTACGATCGGATAAATACCATGGGTGAACACATTTATAATATGAAACTCATCCAAGGATGGAAAAATTAGCTTGTCACACTCTCTATCAAAGTGCTTCCGGATCATCCTCAATATGAAAGTTTCCATCTTCACGCTTCTTGCAGAGGGAAGGCTTCGTATTCTTCGTGCTACATAAATCTGGAATTTTGAGAACATCACAGAAGGATACCTCAATAGGGCACTCGCTAGCCATTTGAATGCGAAGATCTTGATAAGTAGATCCATCATCTAGAGATGTGGGGAAGGCGAGCTCACATTGGGGGTAAAAGCCCTCCATGATCAGGGGAAGAAAAAATCAGAAGCTGGGATTAGGGTTAGGGTTTTCAGAAGTAGAGCACAAATCGCCCATTGTATCTCTCATTTTCTGAGCACTCTTCTTCAACAACCTTATTTCTTTAAGATAATAATATTAATATTTAAAATAATTAAAACAATATTTAATTAAGTTTTTTATTCATTTATATTTTTGGTATTGAGTTTTCCTACATGAACTATCTCTGAATAAATAAGAGCATTGGCTTTTGGTCCTAATACCATGGTTCGTGGATATAAATCAATTGTTATCAGTGTGTACAGATTTATTATCACTGAACGAGAAAAGAACATGAGAACATCCCATGATAGTGTTATGGTTACTGCCACAACAGACTGTTATGCTAGTGAATCATATAGTAGACCGCGATTTGAAAATGTATGTTATTATGGAGTCGTTAAAAAAAATATTGCATTATTATTCTCATAGAGAAGTCAAAATGATGAAATTCTAGAGGTTTGATTTGATGATGAGGCACAGAACATTTATTAATGAATGTGGATTTTGAGTAATTGATATGACTCACACTCTTGCTACCAATGAACCATATGTATTGGAATAAATGGAGACACAAGTTTTTTATGTTAAATACCATCTTCAACATGAATTTGGAGTTATTATTGAAGTAATTTGGTGTCATTATGACAGTTTATAATTTTTATCTATGACATTTACTTTTTATTGCTTCCTCCATAATTTATTTGATTGATAAATTTGTTATATAATTTTAGTTATGGAATTAATTATTGGTATCCTATTTTTAATTATGTTTTTCTACATTCAATTTCATTATAGAGAAAGAAATTTAATATAGAAGGACGTGTTCCTCGAGAAAAATAGTTTTGATCGAGTAGAAAAATGAAAGATGGAAGTGCGGTTAATGAAACAATTCAGTAGATGATTGTAAGTTTTACTTTTCAGTTTTAAAATTTTAATCTCTATTTTGTATCCTAATAATCTATTTATATTTATAATAGGCTTCTTTAGAGGCCCTTGATTCCCATGAGCCTGCAAATTTTGGGCCATACGATCACGTAAATCATGTGTTGGGAGATGAGCACCCGGGTAGAGCATGTTACCGACTGGGGAAGAGTGTAGTTCTGATGAGGTTTTGGCCCTCCTCTGGTATGAGTTGTAGTTCCACCGATTTCTAGAAGGTTAAGGCACAAGTAGAACAAGTAGGAAAAAGGGCCACAGAGACAGTCGAACCATCTTCTAGGGAAAACACTGCATTTATGAAACTGCTAGATGTTTTAAGTCCAACACATGCACCAGAGGCCAGCATTGCTTGTGGTAAATATATTCCATTGATTCATTCTATATATGGTTCACCAGGTTTCAGTCCTAGTGGTGGCTGAGATTATGTAAAGGAGGAGGCCAAGGTGGAGGAGGTGGAGGACGAGGAGGAGTTTGAGGCGGAGGAGGAGGGCTAGGCGGATGAGGAGGGCGATGAGGAGGCCGAGGCTGAGTATGAGGGTGAGGATGAGGGTGATGAGGAGGGTGGGGAATATGACAAGGATAATTATGAGGATGAGGTTGAGGATTATGATGACGGTGATGATAGTGATGGTGATGAGGGACAGATTGATAAGTCACATTTTTAGAAGATATTACCGACCTTTGATGTTTATTGAATTTTTGTGCCTTAATATATATGTGATTAAGTAGGTCACATTATCATTATTTTTATCTATAAATAATAAAACATGACTTGATGATTTGCTATGACTGATTCACCCCTCCCCTAGATAGCCCCCACCCCCGTGGATAGCCCACCCACCCCCTTGGACACCCCGTACCCACCTGGATGGCCCTCCCACCCCCGTAGACAGGCCACCCAGTCCCCTGGACATCCCATCCCCCCTGTGGACAGCTCCCACCCCTGTGGAAAGCCCTCCCAGCACTGTGGACATCCCCTCACCCACGTGGACAACCCCCACAACCTTCCACAACCCGCCAACCCCCTGGACACCCTATATCCCCCCTGAACAGTCCCTCCTACCCCTAGACACCCCGTACCCCCATGGACAGCCCCGCCCACCCCATGGAAAGATTTTCCCACCCACTGGACAGACCACCCAAGCCATAGATAGCCCATCCCCCTGTGGAAAGCTCGCCCACCCACGTCGACAACCTCCCCATCCCTGTGGTATCCCATACCCTCATGGAAAGCACTCCCACTCCCTTGGACAACCTATACCCCCGTGGACAGCCCCGCCCACCCCCTGGACAGCCCCACCCACCCCTCTAGATAGCTCTTCTACACCTTGGACAACCCCTCCCCATGTGGACAACCCCCCCCCCCCCCCCCCCATGGACATCCCACCCACACCCCTTGGACACCTCGACCCCCTTGAACAACCCTTCCACCCCCATGGACAACCCACCCACCCCCTGGACAGCCCCTCCCCCCATGGAGAGCCCCCACCCCCATGGACAGCCCACCCACCCCTGGACACCCCTACCCCCCAAGACATCCCTACCACCCTCGTGGACAGCTTTCCCACCCCCTTGACACCCCATACCCCCTGGAGTGCCCCACCCACCCCCTTGACACCCAGTACCCCCTGGATACCCCCCACCACCATGGACAGCCCACCCACCCCTGTGGACAGCCCGCCCACCCCTTGGACACCACACACCCCCTTGGACAGCCGCGACCACCCCCCTTGACACCCTGTGCCCCCTGAAAAGCCCCCCCACCCCTGTGGAAATCCCACCTACCCCTGTGAACAACCCACCCACCCCCTTGGACATCTTTTACCCCCTTGACATCCCTTCCACCCCTATGGATAGCCCACCCACCCCTTAGACACACCATACCCCATGGAACCCCCCACCCCGTGAATAGCCCGCCCACCTCCGTGTATAGCCCACCCACCCCCCGGACACCCCCTACCCCCCTAGATAGCCCTTCCACCCCCATGGACAGCCTGCCCACCCCCTGGACACCGCTCCCCCCGTGGACGGCCCCCAACCCCGTGGACAGTCGCCCACCCCCCTTGGACACCACCTACCCCGGGACAGCCCCGCCACCCCCGTGGAAGGCCCTCCCACCCCCAATGGACATCCCTCCCCACCCCCTGGACACCCTGTACCCCTTAGACAACCCCCACCCCCTAGAAAACTACCCCCCCCCCCCCCTAGACACCCCCTACCCCCTGGATAGCCACTCCACCCTGTGGACAGCCCCCACCCCCGTGGACATCCCCCCATCCTAGTGGATTATAGGGCTTCTAACAACTCCAAGATCACATTAATCATAACTAACAACTTTATTGACTCCTAGGATCATTGATCACTAGTAAGAAATAGTGGATGATATTTTAGAAACTCCCATGCATAATCAATGATCCAAGAAGAACATGTCTATTCCACTTCCATAAGAGTTTTATTAGAGACCAAGTCTAGGAAACAATACCTGGATCACAACAATGACTACCTGAGATATCCCCTTATTGAATTTTTGATTCATTTATAGTGATAACATTGTATATAATTATCAAAAACAAAACATTAGTAAAATAATCTGATGTTCAAAAACAAGGAACAGAAAATCACAAATCCCATAAAGATACATCATAAATAATTCTTCATAAAAATATTTCAAAATCACATAATAGTGACTTCTTTCTATTTAAAACTCCCCAATGGTTAATAAAATTTCCTTTTAAGGTTCCATTTAAAAAATAATATAGTATTTTTTACCCACAATAAAAATGTAATCCATTTCCTAATAACCAATTCCCCATTCCTACCATACACACCAAAATCATTCATTTTTTTCTAATGAAACGCATACTATTGAAATAAACACTATTCAAAAAATATTTAAATAATACCAATTATTTTAAAATCCATGAAATTCATTCCATTAATACCATTATATTCCCCACCCCCCAGACACCCATACCCTATGTGGACAACCCCTCCACTCCCGTGGATAGACCCCTCACCCCCGTGGATAGTCCCCCAACCCATGGACAGTTTGCTCACCCCCTGGACACCCCAACCCCTATGGACAGCCCCGCCATCCCCGTGGACAACCCACCCACCCCCTGGACACCCCGACCCTCTTGGATAGCCCCACCCACCCCTGTGGACACCCCAACCCCCTTGGACAGCCCTTCCACCCTAATGGACATCCCTCCCACCCCCCTGAACACCCCCTACCCCCATGGATATCCTCCGCACCCCTGTCGACAGGCCGCCCACCACCCTTGGACACCCCTACCCCCATGGACATCCCCCATCCCCATGGACAGTCCAACCACCCCCTGGACACCCCAACCCCTGGACATCCCCCACTCCCTAGACATCCCCTACCCCCTGGACACCCCACCCCCATGGACAACACCCCCTACCCCTCGACACCCCCACCTCCATAGACACCACCCACCACCTGGACACCCCCACCTCCATGGACAACCCCCACACCCTGGAAACACCCACCCCTATGGAAAACCCCCTACTCATTAGACAACCCCCAACCCCATGGACATGCCCCCCACCCCTCCAAGACACCTCCCCACCAACTCGACACCGCCACTCCCATAGACAACCCCCACCCCTTAGACAGACCCCAACCCCTTAGATGCCCCCCACTCCTTTTAGACACCACCCCACCACCTGGAAACCCCCACCCCTAAACACCCCCACCCCCATGAATAGACCCCACCCCCTAGACAGCCCCCACCCCCTTGGATATCCCCCCCAACACCTGGACCGCCCCCACCCCCTAGATACCACCCCAACCCTAGAAACCCCCCATCCCTGGACACCCCCACCCCCATGGAAAACCCCCAACCCTCTAGACATCACCACACCCCTTGGACACCACCCCACCACATGGAATCCCTAATCGATTGAACCCCACCCCCTAGACACCCCCACCCCCTTGACACCCCACCCCCTAAACACCCCCACCCCCTGTACACCACCCCACCACCTAGAAACTCCCCACCCCCTGGACACCCCACCCCCTTAGAAATCCCCCCAAACCCCCTAGACACAACCCCTCCCCCTGGACACCCCCACCACCTTGGAAATCCCCCAACCCCCTGGACACCACCCCACACCCCGGATACCACCCCACCCCCTGAACACCTCTATAGACATCCCCCTACCACCCTAGACATACCAGCCACCCCCCTAGACACCCCCATCCCCGATAAAACACACCCCCTAGACACCCCCACCCCACTAGACCACCCCCACCCCCTGGACACCCCCACCCCCTGAAAACCACCCACCCCCTAGACACCCACAGCCCCTTGGAAATCCCCCCAACACCCTAAACACCACACCACCCTCTAGACACCACCCACCACCCTGGACACCCCCATAGATAGCCCCCCACCACGCTGGATATCCACCGCCCCCTAGACTCCCCAACCCCTCGGACATCCCCACCCCCTTGGACATCTCCTACCCCTAGACTACCTCCCACAACCCCCTGGATGGCCCCCACCCATTTTAGACACCACCCCACCACCCGGAAACCCCAACACCTGGACACCCCCACCCCCAAGGTCAACCCCAACCCCCTAGATAGCATACACACCCTTAGAAAACCCCTAAACCCTTAGACCACCCCCACCCCCTAGACCACACCCCACCCCTTGGAACCCCCCACCCCCCACCCCATGGACACCCCTACCCCATTGGAAGGAACCCCAACCACTTAGACACCACCCCACCCCCTAGACTCCAACCACCCCTTGGACACCACTATGGAAATCCCCCTGCCACCCATGATGCCCCCCCCACCCTCTGGACACCCCCTACCCCCTTGGATAACCACCCCACCCCCTGAAAAGCTCCCAACCCCCTGAATTCTGACTTGAATTATTTATGTATTTAATTAAATTAAGAATTACGTGTTAATGGTGTATGGGTATAGTTTTCTTTTGGGTATACTTATTGTATGTGTATACTCGGTGTAATTACCTTATGAATTATGTGTTAATTCTGTATGTGTGTAGTGTGTTATTAAATACAGAATTGGAGGTATTCATAATTTTTTATGAATTATGTTTTGTATGAATTATGTGTTAATTCATACAGAATTCTGTATATATTCTGGGTATTGATAATTTTGCAGGTATTCTATATGGACCACCCCCAACCGCCTATATGTATTCTGTAGGTATTCAGAATTGTGTATGAATTATGTAGGCTTGCTGGTGTAAGCTGGTGAAATTGTTGCAGGTGTATAGGGGAGAGGCTGGCATGCTTCTACAGGTACATAAAGGGTATGCCAACAGTTTAAAACCATAGGCATATCTGTAAAAAAAATTATACCAACAATTTTATGTAAACCGTTGGTATAGTTATTCTTACTTTATATTTACAAACGGTTTAGGGGAAACCATTGGTAAAGGCTATACCAATATTTTGTAAACTGTTGGTATAGGGATGGTTTTTGATCTTACCAGTTGTTCTAAACCATTGGTAAACATTTATATCAAAGGCTTCATTGAACTGTTAGTATATAATTAATTTTATAGACATATCCTAATGACAAAAGACACAACGGTTTGGAAAACTGTTGGTATAGTTTATACCAATAGTTGTCCAGCCTTTACCAAATATTTTTACATATTTCTAAAGATACAATTTACAATAGTGTAAATTTATACAATTTTCTTATTAATTTTTTAACGCGCATCAGATTAATACTTCCATTTAACACATTTATCCATTTTCTATAGTGATAATCATTTAACATGGTCACTATTATTATTATAAAGAATAATATCAAAAGTTGCAAATATTTTAAGCATTTTAGTTCATAATTTCAAATAAATTTTCAATGATATAATATCAAAAAATGGTATCAAAAAATTTTATAATAGTCATGTGGAATGTAATGAAACTTATTTTTTGAAAAATAACCCATCTTATAATAAAAATGATTTCACTCCTAAATCATGTATAAGGTTAATTCCCATTGAATGAATTATATTATTTTTAAAAAATAAAATTAATTTTATATTAAACAAATAAAAAAATAATGGCACTTTTTAAGTTCCTTAAGGGAAATCATATTTTTTTAATAAAAATCATATTTTCAATATTCAGTAAAAATAATTTTTTTTTTAAAATACGCAAAATTCATAAGAATCACTTTTTGATATAATGATTTCTAAAATTATATCTATTTTATAAAATTATAGTACAATTATTAAAAAACATTCTTTAAAAAAATAAAAAATATAAGGAAAAACATATTTTAAAGACTAATGACCTTTTCCCATTTAAGGGTTTTAGTTCATGGCCTATTAAATTACAATTTTTTAAAATTGGGTAATTATTTATTAGAAATAAATAAATACATATGAATTTAAGAAAAAGAATCAAAATATATTGCATATGATGTTTCCTTTTGTTCATACATATCAAACCAATTATTATGTTATAGCAGTGATATTTAAATCATAATATTTGTATAGTATATCACAGTTTTCATAAGCACTGTGATTCATGTGGCCCTAGATATCAATTTTTTTTAGAAAAATAAATTAAAATAGATTCTTTATGTGTTATAAGAATTTTTTATTTTAGTTTTGTTCAACTAACTAACACATATTTAACAGAAAAGTTGTTGACAATGCACCAACCTACATTTTATAACATTACTTTTCCATTAGGCCCAAATATAAAATAATTATTATTATATGGATACTCATGTAGTATACAAATCCTCATCTTCATATTTGATTTATCATTAAATCTAATATAAATTTCTTTACACATAATCAATACTAGCATCCACCTGATTTTCAAGGGGTGAGTACACTCCTCATCACCCATAAATCTACAAAATCCTATATATTGACACATTTTGGAAATAATTACTGAAAATAAACTAAAGGGAAATTTATCTATTTTCTCAATAAAAAACATATCATCATAACCATATTAACATTGTGTTAAAGAAACATATGATTATTTTACCCATAAACATTGAACCAATTAAATGAATGACTTAAAAATATATATGAAATTCCAAAAAAAAGTCTACAAAAAATTAGAGAAATAAAATTTCAATGAATCCCCCTTAAAATTTCATATTTATAACCTAATCAATCCATTGGATAACAATTATATGGATATTATTTTTCTTCATCCACTATCACATTAAATGAACTATGATTTTCCTGAATCTAGGAAAACTACATTAGAAATAGATTAATATTATATCGATTTAAATTTATACATTAAAATAAAAAATTATTTAGGTATATAATGATTATCTAATTAAAGGCAAAAAATTTTATTTATATCACTCATTTTACCCACTTTTTCTTGGCTTATAACTTGATAATATATTGAAAGAGTATATGATGATGCTGAAAAATATTTATCATGTTGGTAGAAGTTAATTGTCATACTTTTGAATAAGAAATTCCTTTTAAGCTCATTATATAGTTTAATAATTAAATAATGTAAACCATTTTATACTTGTAAAAATAAAATGATAAAAATAATCAATTAATATTTTCCATGAATGGTTGGAATCCAAAAATCACAGTTCTACTTTAGTAAAACCCTTATACCATTGAGAATATATGAATAATAATTCCTATAAAAAATTAGCATAAAATTAAATGAATCCCTTGATTAATGTAAATTAAATATTTTCCAATATTATTTTTTATATATAAATATAAAAAAATGAATTAATCAATTTTTTTAACGATAAATGAAGGAAATCATTATAAAAGTTGAGTGATAATTTTAGTATTCATATTAGCCTTAGATCGATATATTTGACCATTATAAAATAATATGAAGTTGTATTGGGAAAATGATTCCTCAACCAATATAAATATGTATAGAGAGATAGGATAACCTTTTTTAAATCTTCTTAAGTTCCTAAAATTATGAAATTGCATTATTAAAAAAATCTATATGAAAATAATGAAACACAATTAATGATTACAGATTCCCAATACTATATAAACACCAAACACCACATTACTAATTTTAAAAATATATTTCCATGTTATACTAAGAATTCATCTCATTAAACATTATAAAATATAACCTTTTTGTGAATTTGAATATTCTTTTGTATAAAAATATCACAATGGATAATAACATGATTTTTAATATTACCATGTGGCATAAAATAACTATGATTCACAATTTTAACTGACAAATTTATTTTTGTGAGTCATTTACCATTTAAAATTAAATAACTATCATAAATTTAATTATAGAGGAAAGAGATAAAATACTATAACAAAATTTAAGGTTATTTCAACTTTGTAAGGGGTGAAATATTTTTATTATTAATTTTATCAACATATAGTGCACCATCCCACCATTTAATCAAAAACATCAAATCATGTTACTTAATAAAATCCCAAAAACTCAAAAATATTCAAATAAAATCCTTAATAAATAGGTTTATTATTGGGGTGTATTCCATTAAATATTTTAAATTCTATTATCTAAAAGTAGATGATTTAATTACTCATTCATTTCACCTGAAGCCCTTATAATAACATTGTCTATTAATTCTGAATCCACCATATAAGAATCTAAATAAAAAAATTTAGTATAAAACACAATAATATGATAATAATTGATATTATTCCCAATCACAAAAATATTTATATCATTATGAAATTTTATTATATAAATTTTTCTTGTCATGGTATCATTTTTAGATGAAAAAATTATATATTTATATCACCTTCCTAAATCACCATCACCAATGAGTGAATAAGTCAATGAGATTCCTACTTATATTTAACATTATCAAAATTTGATTCATAATATTGATTTTTTTTAAATTATTACATACCATAAGGATTCTTATGTTGGTTTTAAGGATAGAACTCAACCCTATAACTATTTTTTTTACTCACTAAATTTAGTTGATTAAACGAATTTTTTATACAAGAAACAATTATTCATAGATAACCTCTTTTCACATTTTAGTGGCGTTATACCCCTGACATTCATATAAAATATTCATATTACTCTTCCAAAATCCATTAAATTTCAAAATTAAACCTCATATTCATTTTTCAAAACAAACCATCCATACCAGCCTTCTAGTGCATATGTGAATAAGAAATCATAAAAGGATCTATCTTTTTTACATCATAGTGGGGGAAAATAATGTAGTATAATTATATCCAATTAACCAATGCATTAATTAAAAAATTATGGTAATTATATCTCTACCTGAGAACCATGTAATAAAATAATCTTAATTATCTACAAACCGAATAGCTTATGTAGAAAGTACCCATTAATGGACTATTTGTAACACCCCATGTTTTTATAGACCCTTTTTCGAATATGTTACATATTCATTTGTGCCTTGCAACCAAACTCATAATATTTTAGATGAAACACAGAAATGGTCAATGTTACATGAAAAACCAACTTGGCGTATGATACACACAACACCGACTTAGTATACATCACATGTAACACAAAGTTTCTACGAAACACTGTTTTAATAAAATAATTATTTAAATGAGAAAATTAAAACCTATCCATTAGACATACTAATATGAATAATAATAATTACATTTCAAATATCATTTTTAATATTTTTACATAATAAATCTTATAAATAATGATGGATATGATTTTTTTGGTAAAGTGATTTTTTGTTTTAAAATACTATTTTCTCAAATAAATGGATTTTAATTTCTTTCTTTGAAAAATAATAAAATTAATTTTTAACACATTTGGATATTTAATTTTATAAAATAAACATCACATTAAATATTCAAACATTGAAATTATCTTAGCATGAATTTTTGGGATTTTCATGAGACACATCATTTTTGATGAACTGTGAAAATTACTACTTTTTCATTAAAGACTACATTTTTGTTTAATTAATTATTAATTTCAAAGTGTATTATAAATTTGTTTCAAGAAAAATTATAAAAATAGTGAATCTATTAATTCGGTTTAATTCATTATAATCATGTTCTCTTTAAAATTGTATATAAAATATTTACAAACCAATGATTATTTTTCTACTTTAAAACCCCATTATTTCATCCTATTTCCATGATTAGCAGTAATCATAATTTTTCTAATTATGTGACTTTAATTTAGTAAAAATAATATACACCATTGTATTTAGTATAATATTTAGATCTTAATAACTATAAGTTAATTTTTTTTACCAAAATAATTTTTAAAAGTTATTAAAATTAATCACACCGATTAAGTCCAAATTTATCATAATAAAGGACTAATCCTTAAATTTAAGGGCCCAAAAACCTAGAAACTTTTCAAAACTCATTTTATATCCATATTTATGCCATAGAACTTAAATTATTGAGAGTTTTTTTTGGTTATGACTTTTTTTAGGTAATAGGAATGTGTACACTTAACTAGTTTCTAAAAATTTAAAAGTGAGTCAATTTCCTTACCAATAAGAATCCACCACCACTCCCACTTCCTCACACTTATAAAACCATATAAATTATTACAATTCATAACCAATACACATTCAAAAATACCTATCATCCTCCAAGAATATTTAACTTGTGAATAAGTCAATCCATGGAAGCCCTTTGGGACAAACCAAAAGGAGTTACCTTATAAAGAGGTAACATCTTCTCTCAAATCCTTTCATTTATTTTGTTTCTCTAGCCCATCCACATTCTTTTTTATATTCATATATAAAAAATCAGTATAATCAATATAATAGAATGTTTTTATTTTAATTATTAATCCTATAGTTACACACATCTCCATCCAATGGATAACAGATATACTATTTATGTGTACGGTGAACTACCACCTCACTAAATGATGATTGTTCAATTTTCTTTACCGCCTCTTATAGTGGACATTATGAAGAAAACAATATTTATATATATTTTATATAATAAAAATTATGTACTTTATATTCTATATTATTTTTTTAAACACATCCATTTTACATTATATTTGGTAGAAATATGATAATATCATTTGAGGAATTGTTGACTATCTCCCCCACAAAGAGATTGGATTCGCTCACACACCACATGGAATGTATGTACGATGTGTTTAGTGAAACAATATGGTACATATGATATAATAATGATGTTTTAATAAAAATATATATATATATACATATAAACACACACACACAAACATATATATATATATACATATGTCATTTACATACTTTCTTTCAATATTACAATCAAAACGGAAATATCATTCATGTGTACATACGACTTACCATCTCGATGAATGTTTTATTAAATTTTTTACTTATATATTATATATAAAATAATAATATAAATATATTGAATATAAATGATATTTATATCATGGTTTATATTCTGGAATCAAGATATATGTATAAGGACAAAAGATATAACAAATCAAGACACATGCAACGAACAAAGAGAATATTTCCTGAAGTGAAACCCTAACATTAGGAAATTGAAAAGAAGGTAATATAATTTGATAATAAAAACATATATGGTGTTAGATATAGTGATATGGTTATGTAAAATATTTATAATAAATTTATATTTATTATATAGGTGGTCTGATTATGTATGATGAGAGTCAAGACACAAGGTAAAAGGATTTTTTCTCACTTTTTTTTCAGGAGATAGACACTATGTTCACCACTATTTACTTTTTTGTGGTGTATGTACTACCCACTATTGTGTTCTATGTGTATTTTACATAAATTTATTGGTATTTACATATAAATTTTATGAAATTTCTTTCAGGGTGTTTATGTTTCATTTGTTTCCAAATCGGTAAAAAATGTTTTGTCTCAAATTACATTCTTTGAGGATCATGTATTTTTATTCAACTAAACTATTTTTCGAGGTGTATAAACGTCCATGTTTTATCATGAATCCTATTATATTCATGAAATTTTAATATTCATGTAATTTCCATTTAATACATGAAGATTATGGTCCCATATAACCATATGGTATGAGTTTATGGAAACAATATCTTTTCTTTTCAATATTGTTAATAACTATGATTTTTTTATAATCTTATGATCCATATCTACAAGAAAATCATGAGTTTCTTTATCATCTATATATTCAAGATATCATCATGTGATAGTACCATTTTATCCACTATTTGGTACTTAATATAATATTTTTATGTATAATTTAAAAGCATCATGCTATGGTCAGGAATATATTGTATTCCAAAACCATTTTTTAAAAAAATTCAAATGACAGTTGAAGATCAATTTTATAGAAACCGTATTTAATATATTCTATATTGTTTTCAAATTATATTTTAAATTTTTTCAAATATATTTTCAAAGAAAAATATTTTCAACAAGGTTTTATGTTTTAAAAATCATTTTCAATAAAGAAAGGATATTTTACCCATGAAATGTTTTTATAAAGGTTTTTGAAAATAATTTCCCATCTAGGATAACATCCATTCATGATACTCAAGACTTTGTAGGGAAATTATTCAATGATTCCATTCATATTTTTTCTTTTAATGGATTATTATTTTATGGAATGATGTACATGAAACAGATTTCTCTTTCATGGGTTATATGGTTTTGAAAACCGTTTATTTTCATAAGTTATGTTTATGATGAAATGATTATGAAACCTATATTTTTTCCTATGTTATGAAATGATTAAATGTTTACAATACTCATTTAATATCATGGGTTATGATATTATTTCTATTGATCTTTGTTCATATGTATATATGATTTCATTATGAGATAGGTGGTGCTTATATCTCCCTCTAACGCATTGGGTAAAGATTTATATCTCATGAGTTAGACTAAGATGGTCTTGGGAGTTATTTTTGACTAATAATATGTCCACGATAGTGAACCATGGCTACCAATATGGTATGCGGATAGAAATCATGCTACTAATATTTACATGGGAGTGAACCATGACTAACAAGATGGTATGAGGACTGAATCCATACTACTAATATGATCTTAGTAGCGACACCTTGTATACTACCGATATAATTATATACTATTATGTCTGCCACAATTCAATTTTAATATTCATATGTTAAAATTTCATGGATTATTTTATTTATTTCTTTATTACTAAATCTTATTAACTAACAAACTTTATACCATGATTCATGTATATTATATTTGATATACATGGTATGATCTTCTCTTTTCAAGATCATGTTATCATGCCCTTATGATCATGACTATACTTACATGTCTTCCTTGTTTACCCTTACTAAGAATTTGAACTCACCCATTTTTATTTTAACTTCACTAGGTTATTAAGTTATATACTATGTTTTATATGTATAAAAATTGTCCTATCTAAGTGGAACCTAGTTAGAGATAATGTAGGTCATTTATGTACCATCATTGTTTTCTATGTTTCCAAAGGCACTAGACTACTACGATCTTAATGCATCTATTTGTGTAAGGTTTTTTGTATTCTGCCAATTTTATGTTATGATAATTCAGGTAAATACTACCTTTTTATAGTTAGTTTCAAGGGAAACATTTATTTATCCTTTGGAAACTATGATGAGAAACCATAGTAACAACTCCATAGACATTTAAAAGGATAACTATATGTATGAGTCAATGTTTAGGAAAATTTCATGGAATTTTGGTAATGGATAGAGTGAGTGGTTTCCTTTAAATAATAAATATTTTGATACTTTAAATAAATTTGTCTCTAGAATATACATGCCTAAGGGTACGAACTCTGAAAATATGTTCCGGTATTGACTTGGGGTTATATGTTACATGAAAAAATTCCTTAATACACACATAGAATGAAACTATTAAGAGATATGATTTGAAAATTTACAAACTCTTTATGATCCATAATGAATTAATAAAATAGAAGTTTTCCTTTAATAACCTAGGATAAACGTATGGTGTCATATATTAATGAATGATTCAAGATTTAGACATCCTATAACTGGATTTTCAAGAATATGTGGTTGCCACAGTATGATAATTTTTTATTACTCTATGATTTCTATATTAGTCAATGGTTAGAACCTGAAGGAACCACATTATTGGTGATTGTGATTGAAAATGAAATGATTTTACTCCTAACCAACTGAATACTATGGCAATTAGAATGAATAAACTCCTTGATATTCTCACAAATCATTCTTAGGCTCTAAATCATGGTGGACACTTAAATGAGAAAAGGTGGGAACAACATTCTATTGAGTCTTTCATGAGGAAAAGTATTCCTTATTTCAGAGGGACATCAAATCCACTTATTTTTGAAAAATGGATTAGTAATAATGAGAGTATACTCTCCATTATTCAGTTTTGGTATCATGAGAATGTTTTTTTAATGTCTATTTGTTATAAGTAAAAGCATACCATTGTTGGAATCTAATTAAGAATACACAACAACAAGATGAGATTGAATCTATGGAATGGAAAAATATAGAGAATACATTTTTAATTAAGTACTTTCCTCAAATTCTTTATACCATCTTTAGGAAATATTCCCTTGAGTTGAAGTAAAAGGATTATGAATCATTTGTTACCTAAGAGGATAATTTCTTAAGACTGGTGAGGTATACTTCGAGAAATATCATCCAACCCAAAATAAAATATTATAGGTTCTTTAGTGGGTTAAATCCAAGTCTCATAATGGATTTTTCCATAATAGACTTTAGTAGATACAAATAGATTGTGCATTATGAAATGAATGTTGAAATGGAGTTAGGGGGAACGTATCAATATCATGGTTTTGAAAATAAGAGGAAGAAATAGTTCATGGTAAAATTGAATAACCATGAAGAAAACAAGATGATATTTCGTTTATGATATAAGTGTGGAAAGTTGAATATTGGAAATATCTTTAAGTTGTCACATAAATGGAATAATTTTATAAGTTACGGCCATCAGGAATTTGATTCCTTAAGTGATGGGAAGAAGTTAGAGAACATTGTAAATGGGGAAAAGGTGACACAGAATAAACATCACATGATTTAGTGCTACTAGTGTAAGAAGAATGGGAATTAAGGTAACCACTACAGAAACACGTGGGATGATGATGATGATCTATGTTAGTAACCTCCCAAGCCGATATATAAGGGGAAATATCATGAAGTCCCAATATTTTATGAGTGGTTTGATAACGACCTAATGAGAGGTACACTTACCATCCACTCTAGAATTTCTAATGTCATATTTTATTCTAGATCTACCCACTCTATCATTTCTAAATAATTTTATAATGGTGTTAATATTCAAAAAAATTATATGTAGAATTAGAATTGAAATCCCCTAATGGTATGATGATAGCATTCCATGTATATGATTACTCTTATATTGATTTTTTTTGGAAATGTGCCTCCCACAAATCTTGTTATTCTTCATTTGGTTGAATTTGATGTCATCACAGGCATGGATTGGGTTTCTCTATATAAATACCAGATCAATTTTTGAGTAATGGAAGTTAAATTTGATATTTAAAAGCCTCTTATGATCATCCATCCATGTGATGGTATGAACTTCCTGTGGAGATTATATTGAGTGTATAGGTCTAAACTCTCATTCAAAAGGGTTTTTATGTGAAATGGTTTGGGAGAAGATCAAAATTAATGATATTCCTATTTTTATGAACTTTTTGGTTTTATTTCTAAAATAATTTACTATTATTCCAAAAAAAAGAAGTTCAGTTCACAATAGAACTCATGTCTGGATCCACACTGATTTCAATGACTCCTTATAGAATGCATCCGATTAAGTTGGAGGAATTGAAAAGAAACTCCATGAAATCCTTGAAAAAGGATTTATTCGGCCATGTCTGTCACCTTGCGGTGCACGAGTTTTTTGTGTGAGAAATAATGATTGATAAATTTGACCCTAGATTTATTATTGAAAGTTAAACAAGATCATAATAAATAAAAAGCATCCTCTTCCCCATATTGATGACTTATTTGATCAACTTCATGGAGCCCAATAATTTTCCAATATTGACCAAACATCTAGATATCATAAATTGGGGGTCAAGATAGAGGATATACCCAATAAGGAATTATATACAAGGTTTGGAGAATGTGAATATAGAGTGATGCCTTTTAGAATTACTAATACCCCTTCTATCTTCATGTATTTAATGAATAGAGTGTTTAGGGAATACCTTGATATGTTTGTTGTAGTATTTATAGATGATATTATTATCTATTTAAAGAGAAAGGAAGATCATGAATATCACATTAAAATTGTTCTAAAGACACTAATAAATTAGAATCTATATGAAAAATTTATAATATCTGAATTTTGGATGCAAAAGGTTTCAGTTTTGGGTCACATAATATCAAGAGATGGTATAGTAGTAGATACATCAAAGATAGAGGATTTTGGATGTTGTCCTAGAACAACCATGTTGACTGAGAGATGTAGATTTATTGGATTATATGGATATTTTTGATGTTTTATTGAAAATATCTCACAAAAATCTAATCCTCTAACCATGTTAACTTGGAATGGTATTAAGTTACATTGGACATATGAATGTAAGGAAAATTTCAATGAACTAAAGAGAAGGTTGGTGACTACAGCTATGCTTACATTACCCTATACTAGATAAGGGTTTTTTATCAACAATGATGAATATAATAAGGTATTGGTATGTGTTATTATATAGAATATCATGTTTATAGACCATGCCTTAGTAGAGTTGAATATTCACGAGTAAAATTACCCAACCCATGATTTAGAGTAAGCATTTGTAATATTTTCATTAATGATATGAAGGAATTATATTTATGGTGAAAAGTGTGATATATATACTGATATTAACAGTCTAAAATATATATTCACATAGATGGATTTAAAAAATAGACAGATAAGATGGTTTGAGTCAATAACAGAATTTAACCGCTCAATATATTACCACCTAGGTATAACGAACAAGGTGTAAAATGATTTGATTTAGAATGATCATGCTACCTTATCCATGATTAGGATAAAAAAATATACAATAGTTCTGGATATAAAAAGGATGGATCTAAGATCTTAAAGGAAATGCAAAAATCATATCTTTCTCAAATGAATGTTCAACCCTCTATCCAAGTGATGATTAAAGAGACATAGAAGGAATATGTAGAGCCTCAAAAGAATGTAAAAAAATTTCATGAGTTTAACCTTGTGCAGGTTGGAATGATATGTTTCAAGAGATGTGTATGTGTTCCTTCCATTAAATATTTTAGGAAGGATCTATTAGAGGAAACTCATAGTTCATCATTATTTATTCATATTGGAAGTATGAAAATGTATATATACTTGAAAGAATACTTCCGGTGGGATGAAATGAAGAGAGGTATCACAGAATTTTTATCTTGGTGATTGGTATGCCAACAATTTGTGGGTGAAAGGAATCATTCATAGATGATTATCCATCCATTACCCATACCATAATGGAAATGGGTAAAATCACTATGTATTTTTTCATTGGACAACTCAAAACTTATAGAGGTTATAATTTTATATAGATGGTAGTCGATCTCCTTAAAACGTTAGCACACTTCATAGATATTAGAGAAGAATTCTATTTGGATCAGCCTTCCATGATATATATTAGGAAACTAGTAAGGCTTCCGGGAGTACCACATTCCGTTGTATCAGTTTAGAATCTAATGTTTAACTCAAATTTATGGTGAACTCTTTAGGAAGAACATGATATAGAATTTACTTTCATCACTTCTTATCATTCTTAGATAGATGGTCAGCCTAAACTAATGATTCAAACCCCAGAGAATATGATGATATTTTTTCTAAGGATTTCAAGTGTTGTTGGGATAAAAACCTTCCTCTAGTTGAGTTTTTATAAAATAATATCTTTCACTCAATCATTCGTGTGGAACCTAATGAAGCCCATTATGAGAGGATGTGTGGATATCTGACTTTATGGAATGATGTTGGAGAATGAATACTATTGGGACCTGAGGTCACTAAATATATGGTTGAGAAGGTTATAACCATTTAGTATAATATCAATGAATATTAAGGCTACAAGAAATGTTACATTGATAATAATGAGCTAGAAATAAATTTTGAAGTTTTTGAAAGGAGTTTCTACAAATATTACCCTATAAAAAGTTATGTGATTCGGGAAGAATGGGAATCCAATCCCTAGGTATATCAGTCCATTTTAATATTATTGATCATATAAGGATAGTATCCTATCATATGAAACTTCCTCAAATATATCTCATGTCCATGATGTGTTCCATGTATCTCTATTGAGGAAGTACATACATTTCCCTTCACATGTACGGAACTCAGAGGTCATACTGCTAGAGCAGGATCTGTCATACCAAGAACAACCAGTTGAAGTTCTAGACTAATCAAAGAATGTTCTACGAAACAAGACCACACGCCAGGTCATTGTTTTGCAGAGAAATCACCAGTTAGAGGAAGCCACATGGAATCTTGATGATATGATGAAGCGTAAGTATCCTAATTTTAGTACCCAAGTGATTAATTTCTACAGATAAATTCATTATAAGTGGTGTAGAATGTAATACCCTGAGTTTTATAGACCTTATTTTTGAACATATTAAATATTAATTTCTGTCTTGCAATGGATTGAGCCAATATTCCTTTCAAAGGGCACCAAATTTTCATCTATTACTGGAAACACAAACATTGTGTATGTTACACAGAACATTGACTTGGTGTACGATACACACAACACCGACATTGTATACATCACACAGAACACAGAGTTTCTATGAAAAATTAATTTAATGATGTAATTATTTAAATGATATAATTATAACCTACCCGTTAAACATAGTAATATTATAAGTTATAACTAATTTTAAAATATTATTTATAATTTTATTATATAAATAAAACATATTCATAATGGAAGATCCTATTTTTGGAAATGTCCTTTTATGGTTAAAAATATCATTTTCTTAAGTAAACTCCCTCTAATGTTCTTCTATTTTAAAGATACGACCCCAGTTTCCCAGAGCCACTGCCCTATTTTATTACATTGTAATATAAAGAAGGAATATTTATCTCGAAGTAAAAAGTAGTTTAGTAGATTTTGGAAACAAGATACATATATAAGTTTAACATTACATTATGAAGGGAAATACAACACTAATTTATTCCATTAGAAACATCCCAACCACCTAGATTGTGCCTGCAAGTCAATCATAACTAACTTATTCATATCCTGGGAAAATGATACATATAAAAGGGGTGAGCTAAAATGCTCATAAAGATTAAGAAATAAAAAGGAATATAAAATAAACATAAAAATTAGACAAGTTGAATAATTGAAGTCACAAAGCTTTATAAATAATATACTTAAACACATTATGGAAGGAATATGAGCTATGTAATTTATTCTATAATAAAACATAATCATGGGTATTCTAATATATGAATAAACTCATGAACTTTCAGTTACTAGATTTTTAAGGAAGGACGTTTATATTATGGGAATTCTGAAATATTTTTTCAACGCCGTGTCAAAGGCATCTAAAAATAATTAATTCCTCATCCAAAACCATTTATCAAATTGGGAAAGGCCTCGGCCAATTCCATGTCTATTTGTCTCAGGAGACCTACTGATGCATGGAGGGGCTATAGCAGCCCCCACCCATCACATAATAATTTCAATTAACTCTTAATATGTATGGGTATAAACATAAACAACATATATATTCATATATAAAATATCATATAAAATGTAACTAACATTCCCCAATTATTAAACATAAAACACTAACAATTACGAGTAATATGGTGAATGGTTTTAGGATATATCAACCAAAATTAAATTAGTCAAATAAAATTCAATAAAATGTGGTATATTCCATCATATATTATTAAAATCAATAATACATAATAATCAATAAGAGTGTTGAATTATACAAAAATACTCTTATACAATCATTAATCAAGTCTTGAGATAAAAAAATATTTTATTTTGAAAAGTAGAGTTATTTTTTAAAAATATTTTTATAAAACTATAAGTGAAGTGATATATTATTTTAATAATAAAATGAGTGATTTTATAAACATAATGGGTTCCAAAAAGGACTATATAGTACCCTTGAAAATAGGTATGAATTTGAGAAATTCCCTTGAATCAGTCTTGTACTTTAGAAACAAATTTGAATGTTCCTTTCAAAACATGTTAGTATCCATAAAATAAAGAAGGATTATAGTTGGTAAACATATATAGAATACTAATAATGATTTTATGAGGATTAAATAATAATATACAAGAATTTCATCGAGGTAATTATACAATAAAAGTAACCCCAATGAAAATTGAGGTTCGGGTGAGAAAACCCTTACCTTAAGTCTGAATGTGTTCCCCTATTGAACTAAAGGTCTGAGAATATAAAATTGTAATAATTAATAACTTAATAGAAATGTATTTAGTTTATATTAATTCTATTTATTTCATTTATTTCTTTATTGATAATTTATAATATCGAATTCTGTCGTTAAATGGTGTTCATATTCTTGATTTTCATAATCGGTTCTCTTTTTTTTAAGTTATGGAGTTCACGTGGGATGGTTGTAAAAATCTAGGATTGAAGTTAAATATTATTCATGAACATAAATAATTTTTAATGGTTATTTATAACATTTGGATACATGTAATGAGAATGAATCATTAGATGACAAACACTTCGATTATTTGGTGGTTTTGGATTATTATGGACTAGTATTGTCATAAAAATTAATAACTTGTACATATAATGATTAATCAATATTAATTATATTATAATACATATATTATATTATTTATGAACCATAAAATGGTTTCATGACCAGCAATGAAGGAGAAATTGAAGAATAAAACTTCTTCGTCCATAAATGTTATAAATAGGAACCACATGGACGTTGATTTCGTTTATAAAAAAAGGGAGGGAGTAAGAATATTGATGATGGTTCTTCTATTAAAATGATATAATTAAAGTATATATATGACTCTATAGTTATAATGATCATTTGGAAAAAATAGGTAAGAACAGTATAACAAAAAAATGATAAATTGAAATGAAACTAAATGAAACAGAAGGTTGGTTTACCTCTTGAAATAGCCGCCTTGAGAACCTCCTAAAGGGAATGAGTTTTGGCCTTTTCGAAATAAATATATCTTATTGCAAGTGGGTATTTACTAGGGAAGGGTAATTAGGAAGATATTTAAGGATCTTTAAGGCTTAGAGGAGTGAAGATAAGAGGGAGTGAGGGGGGTTTTTATAGTGGAGGAGAGGGGTAAATTTTGAATATTTTATTCATTATTTTATTATTTCCATCAAGACAGCCAATAGTGTTGTTTCTTGTGACCCCTTAATTATAATAAGTGCATGTTAGTTCTAACCAAGTATCCTTACATTACTCATGATGTAATAAATAGTGTATTTAACTACTAATTTGAATATATGGTATTTTATCGTATTTCACTATTGATAAAAAATTTACGAATTTATGAAAAATCCAAAAAAAATTACTCCTAACATTTCTCAATGTGTAGAATTAAAAAATTTACTTCATTTATCAAAAATAATTTTCTAAATATTATTAATTTAATTTGTAAATAAAATAATAGTTTATTCAAAAAATAACTATTTTAAAGGTATAATTAGTTTTATATCACGTTGAAAATTTATTTAAGATCTCATTATCATATTAAATAAATAAAAAAATAATATCATTATTTACTATTCATAAGGGTCATATTACTATTCATACTACTATTCATAAGGGTATGTTACTATTTACCAAAAAACATGTTTGTTCTATCAGACTCCAAATGGCATACTAATCAGTACTCTAAATGACCGTTTTTTGAAATTCAAAACATAGTAGTGGAAAAGTAGTGTTTAATGTATATATTATAAAATTCATTCAATATTTATTTTCAAAACCATTGGGTGTTACATTCTCCCCTCTTTAAAAAAATTTCATCCTCCAAATTCACAAAATGTTACCTGAAATGATTCGGGTATGTCTTCAACATAAGTTCTTTAGGATCCCATGTTTCTTCTTCCATCTTATGGTTACTCTAATGAACCATTAGCAGACGAGTCATCGGATGTTTCAATACATGTTCTCTGGTATCAATAATCTTGATAGGCTCTTCACAATAATATAGATTAGGTTCAAGTTATATATCTTCATAGGTGAGTACATGTGTTGGGTCTATCATGTATTTCTTTAACATTTACACGTGGAAAACATCATAATCTTTGGAGAGACTTGGTAGAATTTCCAAATGGTAAGTTACAACTCCAATTCGGTCCATAATTTCAAAAGGTCTGGCGTACCTGGGACTTAATTTTCCCTTCTTATCGAATCATATAATTCCCTTCAATGGAAGCACCTTTAAGAAAATAAGTTCTCCTTAATGATATTCCAAATCCATCATTCAGTTATCAACATAGCTTTTTTGCCTAATTAAATATGTTTTGATACAGGTTTTGATAGTCTTCTCATTTTCTATTGTTTCCTCAATTAGATCTAGTACTACGAGATTTCTTTCACTAACATAATCCCAGAAAATTGGTGTATGAAATATCTTTTCATATAACGCTTCATATGGTGCCATTTGAATACTTGAATGACAGCTGTTGTTATTGGAAAATTCTATGAGAGGTAAATACTGATCCCACATACCATGAAAGTCAAGTGAAAAAGACCTCAACATACATTCCAAAGTTTGAATAGTCCGTTCTGATTATCCATCAGTTTGTGGGTGGTAGTTAGTGCTCAAATGAAGATCTATATATAGGTCATTCTAAAGACTTTTCCAGAATTGTGATGTAAAACGTGGATCATGATCAGAAATAATTAATAAGGGAACACCATGATGTCTTATAACTTCATTAATATATAGTCTTCCTAAACATTCAAGTGGTAAATCTTCTCTTATAATAAGAAAATGTGCTGATTTTGTAAGATGGTCAACAATGACCCATACTGCATCATTCTTTTTTGGTGTCTTTAGTAGCCCCATGACAAAGTCCATTTTAATATCATCCCATTTCCACATAGGAATACGAAGGGGTTGCATGAATCCTCCAGGATGTTGTCTTCCATCCATCACAAATAGACAAACCAAACATTTCGACACATAATCATAAATCTACCTCTTCATGTATTCCCACAAAAAATGTTCCTTTATATCCTTATACATATTTATTCTTCCAGGGTGTATAGAAAAATTAGTGCTATGAGCATCGTCCAATAGTTTCCTCTTTATCTTCGGAATAGTGAGTACACAAATCCTCTTTCTTAATTTCAAAACTCCACCTTCATATATGAATTCAATCAACATCTCATCATTTAGGCTTTAATTTTATTTTGAAACTCTTCATCATCATCCTGAGAACTTTTTATCCTTTCTAATAAAGAATGTTTGTCAACTGTTTGAAAAATTAGTGATGCGTTACCTTCCATGATAATTCCCATATCCATATTTACTAGATATATGAACAAAATATTGCTTTCAAATCTCATCTTTCTCAAAATTCTATGGTCCTTTCTACTAAAAGAATTTTCCACGTTATTTTCCTTCCTTGGTTGGTAGCGTATTGTGAAATCATAATCCTTGAGTGGCTAAATCCATATTATTTGTCTTAGGTTGATTTGTTTCTATTAGAATATATATTTCAAACTCTTATGGTCTATATATATCTCACATTTTCAACATAGATGCAATGTATAAAAACCATCAGAGCAACGATGACTACTTATAACTCAAGATCATGAGTGGGATAGATTTGTTAATGAATTTTAGGCTTCTCATATGCATAGGCAATCACTCTACCATTATGCATAAGGTCATAGCCACATCCTTTCTTTGATGCATTGCTAATGATCACAAATCCATCATTCCCGGATAGTAGAGTCAAGATTGGAGCATTAACTGATCATATCGTTAATTATTTAAAACATTCTTCACATTAATTTTTATGTATGAATATACCCCCTTTTCAAGTAATCTTGGTTATTGGGTTGGCTAAACTGGAAAAGTTCTAAACAAAACACCGATAATAACATGCTAAACCAATAAAACTACGTACCTTAGTTATGTTCATTGGAGTATGGAATTCTTGAACATCCTTGGTCTCTACATTATCTACAAATATTCCATACTTAGAGACAATTTGGCCTTGAAAGGAAACCAATTGGAGCCAAAAATCACACTTTCTAAACTTCTCATATAATTCATTTCTACTAAGAGTCTTTAGAATAGTTTGTAAGTGATTTTAATGATCATCATAGCTTTTAGTGTATACCAAAATATCATCTATAAACACAACCAAAAAGGCATCAAGATATTCCTTGAAAACTCTATCCATTAGATCCATGAAAATACATGGTGCATTAGTTAGTCAAAAAGGCATTACTATAAACTCATAATGATCGTACCTAGTTCCGAATGCTATTTTTGGAATGTATTGCTTTGTCACAAGAAAATGATGATATCCAGATCGAAGATCAATCATAAAAAAATATTGGTCTCTATTAATTTGATCAAATAAATAATTAATGCGAGTTACGGTATACATGTTATTAATTGTTATAGTATTGATCTCTATATAGTCAATGTACAACCGGATAGACCCATATTTCTTCTTAACGAAAATAATAGGGGCTCCCAATATAGAAACTCTAGGGAGAATAAATTCTTTATCACTCAATTCATGTAGAGACCCGAAGCTTGACGTACATGAACATTACATTACTTTTGAGGAATACTTAATACATAACAAAAACAGACACACAAGGACCGTAATAGTTTAGTGTCTTTGGAAACATGGAATGTAATATTCTAATCATGGTGAAAGATCTTCAACATCTCCCATAAAGATCTTCCCCTTTTTTTCTTACCTAAAAGCATTCTTTATATCCTGGGGAAAAGAAAACATAAAAAGGGTGAGCTCAAATGCTCAGTAAGGGTAAGCATGGATAAAATAAAACATACCATATACATTTGAACTTAAAAACATGAACATAATGTTTAAACATTAGAATCTTGATCAATGACATAGAACATGGAAGTACGTACGACATACATCATAAAGAAACATTAATAATGATAAAATAGCATGGGAATAAAACATTTAATTGTGGAAACCATTAAGCACATGTCATGATTTCCATAGTATCCAAGGCATTGCTGCCAAGACCATCATAGTGGACAAAGTCCCTTTCTGAATCGAGTTCACTCCATGTTTCAGTCCTGTAACACTGAACCGGATTAACATACCGTTCCAGCCATGACTATCTCATGAGATATAAATATTTACCCAATGCAATGGAGGTAGATATAGGTCCCACACATATCATAATGAAATCATTCTTACTTGTGCCACAAAATAAACATACATCATTCATAATAACCCAACGAATAAAATGGGTTTCATAAACATAATCCCATCATCAAATAATCCATATAAAATAAATGGATATCATTTCATAATAAGAAAAGTGAAACCATTTAAATCATAGAGACTTTATACTTGAAACATACAAATATGAAATAATTTCATCTTATATGGAAAATGGTTTTGATAAAACACTTAAAATGAATTATTGAGGAAAACATACTTTCTTATTCAAAATCAATTTCTTTTCCCAAAACGTCATGCTATTTTAAAAGAAATATATTTTGTGGAAAATAGTAATGAAATATTTCTGAATAAGCTTCATGAAAATAAGGCTTTATAAAACTGTAAAAATCCGTTCTTGCCGTATAAGTTAAAAAAACATTCTTCTCGTACTTTTGCCGGAAAAGTTAAAAAAGTACCTCGTAACGTAAAAAAAAGAAATATTCCTTACATACCATGTAGTAAAAGTAAAAAATGGGTAAAACAGACTTTAAACATACATGAAAACACTTTTATAAAACATAGACATGGATGATAGAAATAACCCCAGAAAATACTTACGAATAAACAATCTCGGATAAAAATGAGATTTGCAAAATTATCCCTTACCTTAGGTCTGATATGCTTCGTACGTATCCGAAACTCCTTTATAATGATTTAAATAATGTCATTGACTTATTAAAGAATCATATTAATTGTTATGATATCATATATGTTTCACTTATGACTTTATATTACCTGTTCTTTTTTAAATTCCATTTTAAAGCAGCATTTTGGGTAAAATAATTTCATTTATCGTATGTGTTTCGACTTGTCGTTCTTGATATTATAACTTATATCCTGATTTAAATTATTCCAGAATGTAAAACAAGATTTATATATAATATATATTCATCATATACATATTTATATTATAGATCGATAAATGGAATGAAATACACCGTTCATGGAGAAGGTAGGCCGTACGTACGCATGAACGTTGTTTTTGATTCCATATTGAATTGAATGAAACTAAAAAGATGACATAAATATATATATACATAAATACATTAGAATTATTATTTCATATATTTCATTATTATTCATTATATAAACTATATGATCATTCATGTATGGTTAACATGGAGAATGAATCTCATCACGTCGTGGAGACGGTAGTCTGTACGTACGCAGGAGTAATGATATTGTTTCCCATAATTATTGAATAAAATTAGAGTGGATGGTGTAATATATCAGAATCATTATGATGTTATAATTACCATATATAGTTATTCTTTACACCATTATACCCATCCATGTAAGGTGTTGGTGGAAAAACAGATTTCACCACGGCGTGGAGACGGTATTCCGTACGTATGCACGCGTGGTGATTTCGTCTTTCGTAGGATGGATAGATTGTGAAATAGGGTAGTTTAGTAATTATAATAACATATCAGTATATGATTTATACTAATGTTATTACATCATAATGAAACATCTAAATAAGATGAAGTGGAAGAAGAAATAAAGTTGAAAGAATCGGTAACGGACATTACCTCTTCTTTAAAGCGCCTCTTTGAGGCCTCCTCTTAGGGCACAAAAATTGGTCTTTGAAAAAGACCAAAACCTCTAGAATGTTTCTATGGAAGTGGAGAAGATAATTTGGCATGGTGTGGCCGAGCGTGAAGGCTCAAAGTGGTGTGAGGAAGAGAGGGATGAGGTGCCCTTTTATAAGGGAGGAGAGGGGAACCTTTGAAAAAACTAAAAATATTATTTTATTATAAAGTCATATTCAATTTTTAATAGCTTCAAATTGAATTATTTATAAGATAAGGTGGGTATGGGTAGAAATCCTATCATCCAATATAATTTATACAAGTTTACCTTTCTATTTTAACCTTATCATTTAGATTTGACCTCAAGTTTAATAAGTTTAGTTTTACCATGTCTTCTTGTTTTCTTACACTATAAGGTTAATAATCTTACTATAACAAGCCAAAAGAACCTAAAGTTGTTTATTATTAATATATATATCATTATCTAAGTCATTTTGCCGAACCTTAGATTTTTAGGAATAAAAAGACAATTAATAATATAATATTTGTTTTAAAAACTATTTTATGTCAATTTCGACACTATTTGGTAATTGATTTTTGTGAAACTCATAACATAATTATTAGTTCGAAAAAAGATACTTATATCAATACTAACATGTCATATTAACCTATAAAATTATTATAATTCATAAAATGTCTCAGATTACATTTATTTGGGTATTTATAACATCAATTATGTCAATATTTCATTAATAAGATAATTACTGCATCATCTTTGTGTCATAAATAAATTTACTTATTTAATGTCTAAAAATTATAAATAAATTACCATTATGTAGGAAATATTTTTTTCTTTATAATGAATATTTATAGTCTAACTTATCTTATGTATAACCCTATATTAAAAATTATTTACTTATTAAACTTTGATTTAACTATTTTAACCCTTCTGTAAATAAATTAATAATAAATGTCCTAATCTAATCCATGTGGGCCTAAATGGTAATATTTTATTCTTAAGGTTGTTTTTGGTCGAATTACACTTATCAAATAGAATTAGGACATGTGTTAGGGTAATAATAATATCATTTTTTCCCCTAATTACCCTATTTACTTTTAACCGTGGTAAATAAAAGTAAAAAGGTACTATTCACCAAAAATTATTTTCATCTCATTGAACCACATTTTACTTACTGACATAAACCATGTCTCTTGGATTTTCGAAATTCCACTCATAGAAGCAGTAAAATTATGTTTTATGAAAAATTCAGTTTTTTACCTACCACTTAGTGGTTTCACTATTAATCAAAAAATGATTTTTTCCATAAAAATACCAAAAATTAGGCCTAAGATATATTTGATATTATGAATTCAAAAATTATGTATATTTTACCAAATTAAAAACATATCAGTTGCATTAATTACTTTAAAAATTAATTCTCGTCGTCAAAATAAATAGTGTGTTTTTAAGAGATAATAACTATCAAAAGATTGGCACTTGTTTATGTCTGGTTTAAATGTGAAATTACATCAAATGACCAAAATTGTATTAAATGGTAAAAATATATTCTAAATATAATTTAAAAACACTCAAAATAATAATTTATCACTATTAATTATTTCGATTAAAAAAAGTTTTTTTTAATTAAAATTTAGTAACTTTCACTATTCATTAGAATATGAATGTTATCCGAAAAGTACCAAAATTTCACCCTAAGCTAATTTCAATATTAAGAATCCAAAAATGAATTCCATTTTTAATGATAAAATTTATAAAATTTCAAAATGTGGGTATTACTATTCATAACGGCTAGTTCATAATAATATTTTAATAGCATATTGTTGTTTAGTGAAACTCGGTATTGCGTACTACACACGCTATCGAGGACGGTCTTTATTGCATGTAATGCAAGACAAATCAGGGATGCGTGTTGTGCAAGCTCCTTTTGGTGTAGCGTACAACACAAGACATTAATGAAATTAAAAAGAATATTTTTCAAAAAATCTCGGGATGTTACATTCTACCCCCCTTAAAATGAATTTCGCCCTCGAAATTCGTCGGGGTTATAAATGGTTTACTACTCGAAAGTTTCATTAATAGAAACCCACATCGTAAAAAGGAATACCAAAACATGGCTTTTAAAAACTAAAGTATGAAACATAATGGTTACCCAAATTAACTCATAAATGGGTTTTCACGTAGGTGAACATAGGTGAAAATATGGATATGGAAGAAAAATATTACCATCAAGTTCGGATGGAGAGTGGTAGATAACATGGCTATGAAAAATCCAACAATCACAAAGCCATAAATTTGTGATGATCTAGTGTACCATCTGATTCATCGGATATAAGGGAACTAGAACAACATTTTTGGTTTCCATGATCATTTCCCTAAAGTTGAAGAATATGAATTAGAATAAATACTTACTTTATTTTGTTACAATCTCACTCTTTATCATGCCTTGAACAATTTCCACTTCATCTTTTAAAGAAATGAAGTTGAATTTGTTATTCGTGAAGTGTTAGCAGATCATGTGATAGAAGGAAGGGTCATTCCATCTGTCTCAAACAAAAGGTTAGCAAAAGTTATTAAACATACATAAGTCGATCTATAGTGAGATGAATCATATATGGTTCATAAAATTGACTTATAATTCATATATCATACTTATTAATATAATAAAACTAGTTTATACTAAACAGGGACTTCCTGTAGCCCAGTGGTAGGCGATAAAGGCCAGTCGCACTTCAATTGTGGGTTCGATTCCCACAGCCTTGTCCGACGCGATGGGTTTTCGCCCATCCTACAGGTTGTCCTTTTTCTAAAACTACATTATTATAACTTTCCATCAACAATATCAAAACAAAAGATCTATCCTTAAATAATATAACTTATGTCCAACATAATCCATTCCAATCTTTAGGCTTATCTAAAATATTTCGGTCTAAGCTCATAGTATAAAGAAAATGATTACTTGAAATGTCATCAACCAAGCATGTGAATACCATCATTTATCACCCATATATCTTGTTGGTCACATTCCAATCATGTGAATACCTTAATCATGTATTCTATTGAAAAAATGAATACCCATTAAACTTTAGTGAAAACATGAATTCTGTCAAAAGTTAACTATTTCCACATACCAAAAGCCAAAAATTCTATATACTCAAACCATGACCTTCTCCTTATATCAGTCATGATATCATGAATACTATCAAACATTTAATTTTCTCCTTATCCCTTCATTATGTGCATATCATCTACTTTTCAAAAATATCTGAATAACTTTTCATGGTCCCTGGTACCATTCATCATATACTTTCAAAAGTTAAGGAATGAAAACAGTGTAACAATCCTTAGATGTCTCTTTATTCCATAGTACCATGAGATTACTTATACAACATTACACTTGATAAACATGTAATCATTCCACTACCTTCTTAAACCATTGACCAAGTTTCAACAATTCTTTCATCTCACATATCATTTGTAGTCTCTTCATCATCATCAACATAAATACAACCCATATGACCATACAGATTCTATTCATGACACTTTCCCTTAGGGAATTGGTTTTCATAATGCCCATAAATTACACATTTAAAATATTTAACCGTTTTTCATGTCGTAGCAATACCATTATCCTCATCCATGGTGTTAACTAAACCTTTTCCTTTGCCCTTACTGGCTTTATGTCCTTCTTTTCCACACCCAAAGAATCTTCCAGTTCCTTTGAAACATTCTCCTTGTTGCCTCTTCCCACATGATTTACATAGAGGAAATTGAACTTTCTTTCCTCTATGATCATCATGAAACTCCATCTTTCTCTTATTATCTGAGTCGGGAAACTTACCAAAGTATAGATTATTGATCATATTATGAGATTGTTGATTAGGAATAATAACGATGTTTGGACTTCAAAATCCCGTTTCATTTGGTTGGTCATGAATAATATCATTCCATTGTCTGTCATATCCTCCATTACCATGAGTCATCCTATTTCCAGCCACTTTCTAAAACCCAAAAATAATAGTGTGAGAGACAAAAATCATGCTAGGGAAAACAAAATAATAAAGGGGGAGTACCTTCAATATCTATCATCTTAGGTTTAATTCTAAGATCGTTACCATAGTTCTAGGACTATATCCTATACGTATACTTAACCTTAGGGACATCCCTAGACATACCTTAGAAATATCTCTAGGGATCTCACTAAAGTTCTTGCATTCTAGTTTCCAAAGATTAACTAAACCTTTCCTTTGATACCAAATGTAGAGATCTGAAGCTTGACGTGCATGAACATTACATTACTTTTGAGTAATACTTAATACATAACAAAAACATGCACACAACGACCGTAATAGTTTAGTGTCTTTGAAAACTTGGAACGTAATCTTCTAATCGTGGTGAAAGATCTTCAACATCTCCCATAAAGATCTTCCCCTTTTTTTGCTTACCTATAACCTTTCTCTATATCCAGGGAAAAAGAAAACATAAAATGGGTGAGCTCAAATTCTCAGTAAGGGTAAGCAAGGATAAAATAGAACATACCATATACATTTGAACTTGAAAACATGAACATACTGTTTAAACATCAAAACCTTGAGAAATTACATAAAACATGGAAGTACGTATCGCATAGATCATAAATAAACATTAAAAACGATAAAATAGCATGGGAATAAAACATGTAATTGTGGCTACCATTAATCACATGTCGTGATTTCCATAGTAGCCAAGGAATTGCTTCCAAGACCATCTTAGTGGACAAAGTCCCTTTCTAAATCAAGTTCACTCCTCATTTCAGTCCTGTAACACTGAACCAGATTAACTTACCATTCCATCCATGTATATCTCATGAGATATAAATTTTTACCCAATGCCTTAGAGGTAGATATAGGTCCCACCCATCTCATAATGAAATCATTCTTACTTATGCCACAAAATAAACATACATCATTCATAACAATCCAACGAATAAAATGGGTTTCATAAACATAATCCCATCATCACATAATCCATATAAAATAAATGGATATCATTTCATAATAAGAAAAGTGAAACCATGTAAATAATAGATACTTTATACTTGAAACATACACATATGAAATAATGTCATCTTATATGGAAAATGGATTTGATAAAACACTTGATATGAATTTTTGAGGAAAATATCCTTTCTTCTTCAAAATCAATTACTTTTCACAAAACGTCATGCTATTTTTAAAGAAAGAGATTTTTTTTAAACAGTCATAAAATATTTTGGAGTATCCTTCGTGAAAATAAGGCTTTATAAAACCGTAAAAATCCGTTCGTTCCGTATAAGTTAAAAAAACGTTTCTTCTCGTACTTTTTCCGGAAAAGTCTAAAAAAAGTACCTTGTAACGTAAACAAAAGAAAGATTACTTACATACAATGTTATAAAAGTAAAAAATGGGTAAAAAGGACTTTAAACATACATGAAAACACTTTTATAAAACATGGACATGGATGATAGAAATAACCCCAGTAAATACTTACGAATAAGCAATCTCAGATAAAAATGAGATTTGCAAAATTATCCCTTACCTTAGGTCTGATATGCTTCATACGTATCCGAAACTCCTGTATAATGATTTAAATAATGTCATTTACTTATTACAGAATAATATTAATTGTTATGATATCATATATGATTCACTTATGACTTTATATTACCCGTTCTTTTGTAAATTACATGTTAAAGCAGCATTTTGGGTAAAATCATTTCATTTATCGTATGTGTTTCGACTTTTCATTCTTGATATTATTACTTATATCCTGATTTAAATAATTCCAGAATATAAAACATGATTTATATAAAATATATATTCATCATATACATATGTATATTATAGATAGATAAATGGAATGAAATACACCGTTCATGGAGACGGTAGGTCGTACATATGCTTGAACGCTGTTTTCATTTCCTTATTGAATTGAATGAAACTAAATAGATCACATACATATATATATACATAAATCCAGTAGATTTATTATTTCATATATTTCATTATTATTCATTATATAAACAATATTTACATTCATGTATGGTTAACATGGAGAATGAATCTCATCACGTCGTGGAGACGGTAGTCCGTACGTGCGCACGAGTGATGATATCGCTCCCATAATTATTGAATAAAATTGGAGTGGATGGTATAATGTATAAGAATCATAATGATGTTATAATAACCATATATAGTTATTATTTACACCATTATACCCATCCATGTAAGGTGTTGGTGGAAAAACAAATTTCACCACGGCGTGGAGATGGTATTCCGTACGTACATACGCGTGGTGATTTTGTTTTCCGTAGGATGGATAGATGGTGAAATAGGGTAGTTTCATACTTATAATAACATATCAGTATATGATTTATACTGATGTTATTACTTCATAATTAAACAACTAATGAATAAGAAGTGGAAGAAGAAATAAAGTTGAAAGAATCGGTAACGGACAATACCTCTTCTTTGAAGCGCCTCTTTGAGACCTCCTCTTAGGGCACTAAAATTGGTCTTTGAAGAATACCAAAACCTCTAGGATGTTTCTATGGAAGTGGATAAGATAATTTTCCAAGGTTAGGCCGAGCATGAAGGCTCAATGTGGTGTGAGAAAGAGAGGGAGGAGGTGCCCTTTTATAAGGGAGGAGAGGGGCACCTTTGGAAAAACTAAAAATATTATTTTATTATAAAGTCATATTCGGTTTTTAATAGCTCCAAATTGAGTTATTTAGAATATAAGGTGGGTATGGGTCTAAATCCACTCATACAATATAATTTATACAATTTTAGGTTTCTATTTTAACCTTATCATTTAGATTTAACCTTAAGTTAAATAAGTTTACTTTTACCATGTCTTCTAGTTTTCTTAAACTATAAGGTGAATAATCTTACTATAACAAGCCAAAAGAACCCCAAGTTGTTTATTATTAATATATATAACCTTATCTATGTAATTTGGATGAACTTTAGATTTTTAGGAATAATAAAAAAATTAATAATATAATATTTGTTTTAAAAACTATTTTATGTCAATTTTGACACTATTTGGTAATTGATTTTTGTGAAAATCATAACAGAAATATTAGTTCGAAAAAAGATAATTAAATAAATACTAAAATGTCATATTAAACTATAAAATTATTTTAATTCATAAAATGTCTCAGATTACATTTATTTGGGTATTTATAACATCTATTATGTCAATATTTTATTAAAAAGATAATTACTGCATCATCATTATGTCATAAATAAATTAAATTATTTAATGTCTAAAAATTATAAATAAATTACCATTATGTAGAAAATCATTTTGGATTTCTAATGAATATTTATAGTCTAATTTATCTTATGTATAGCCCTATATTAAAAATGATTTACTTATTTAACATTGATTTTAACTATTTTAACCTTCTTTAAATAAATTAATAATAAATGTCCTAATCTAATCCATGGGGGCCTAAATGGTCATATTTTATTACTATGGTTGTTTTTGGTCGAATTAAACTTATCCAATAAAATTAGGACATGTGTTAGGGTAATAATAATATCTTTTTTACCCTTAATTGCCCTATTTACTTTTAACCGTGGTAAATAAAAGTAAAAAGTTACTATTCACCAAAAATTATTTTCATCTCATTGAACCACATATTACTTATTTACATCAACCGTGTCTCTTGTATTTTCGATATTTCACTCATAGAAGCGGTAAAATTATGTTTTATGTAAAAATAAGTTTTTTAACTACCACTTAGTGGTTTCAATATTCATCAAAAAATGAAAATTTCTAGAAAAATACCAAAAAAATAGGCCTAAGCTATATTTGATATTATGAATTAAAAAATGATGTCTATTTTACCAAATTCAAAACATATCAGTTGCATTAATTAATTGAAAATTAATTTCCGTCGTCAAAATAAAAAGTGTGTTTTTAAGAGATAATAACTATCAAAAGATTGACACTTGTTTATGCCTGGTTTAAATGTGAAATTACATCCAATGACAAAAATTGTATCAAATGGTTAAAATATATTCTAAATATACTTTAAAACCACTCAAATTAATAATTTATCACTCTTAATTATTTCAATTAAAAAAGATGTTTTTAATTAAAATTTAGTAATTTTCACTATTCATCAGAATATGAAATTTATCCAAAAAGTACCAAAATTTCACCCTAAGATAATTTCAATATTCCAAATCCAAAAATGAAGTCCATTTTGAAAGATAAAATTTATAAAATTTCAAAAAGTGTGTATTACTATTCATAACGACTAGTTCATAATAATATTTTAATAGCATATCGTTGTTTAGTGAAACTCGGTATTGCATACTACACATGCTATCGAGGAAGGTCTTTATTGCGTGTAATGTAAGACAAGTCAGGGATGTGTGTTGTGCAAGCTCTTTTTGGTGCAGAGTACAACACAAGACATTAATGAAATTAAAAATAATATTTTTCAAAAAATCTCAGGGTGTTACAATTCCTCTAGTTGTTTCTTTAGTTCCCCTAACTCCACAATAGAAATTCTATAAGGGGTCATTGATATGGATATTTAACCCACAATTAAGTCAATGGAAAACACAATTTACTTCTCTAGAGGATGTCCTAGTAATCTCTTTGGAATGACATCAATATATTCTAGCACAATAGGTTCATCTTCTATTTGAACATTATTTTCCTCACCCATAGTTAATTCATTCCATTCCTCCTAAATAATTGAATTAAGTAGATCTATTGGCTATTGCTCTAGATTAGAATCATATGATGAGTTTTCTTCTCTAAAGATAAGGGATTCAACACCATTCACAAGAATTTTAACTTTCTGGTTCTCGAAATAGATATTCGCATCCTAATTTAATAGCCAATTCATATAGAAATTTATATCAAATTCAATCATTGGTATAATGATAAGGTTAGAAACTAAAGCATGTTTATGTGACATGAGGGTGAATGATCTTTACACCTTTGTTGCAATGATACATCAACTATGAGTTTTTACTGACAACTCCTTTAATAAATAAAAGTGTACATGTTGAATTTTATTGGAAAACTTGGAAGATATAAATGAATGCGATGATTCAAAATCAAATAAATAATCGGTTAAACTTGATGAAATTATTAATTTACCTACCACCACTTCATTGGGAAATTCAATATTAGTGGTTATGATCGCATAAGCTTATCCCTATTCTGTCATTTTCTATTGCTTGTTTTTTTGAAACTTTGGAAAATCATCAGCATTGTGTCCCATATCCTGACTAAAAATTACCATTTTTATTTATATGAAAACAACAAATACAAACCACAAACAACATACCATATTAGGGTGTCCTAAAGTAATGCAAGAACAACGTATCATTGAATTCAAAGCCCAACCCCGCACTAGAAAATGAACCCAAGACAGAGAAATAGAGCATACTACAATCTGGAGTTTCCATGGATGCTGAAAAATCATCCACCATATTACATTCCCTCAATGTGTGAGAGACGACCGTATGAGCCTTCACTAACTGATTGCACCACCTAACCGTGTAAGAAATAGCCCACAGAATCCTGTCATTGCCCTGTAATGCATTATATAGAAATTGGGAGTCCGTCTCCACCCGATCTAGATAAAAACGCATGAGTACACACATATGTAGACATGTAGGGAAGTCTAGGCCTTCATCCTGTAGCACTTCACCTCTCCCGAGCCACCCAACGAAAGAAGCAATAACAGATCCTGACTGGTCACGGACAACCCCCCCACGGCACATCTCCCCTTAGATCACTGACCCATCCGTGTTAAGATTTAGCCCCATTCTCGGAGGACTCCAACAAACCCATCGACCCTGCCTTGGAGAGGCATTCTGAAACCCTACAGCGAGGTTAGAGGTGATGGCGTGCACAGACGGCGAACCGCATCACTTAGGAAATTGCCTTATCAAATCTTGAAAGGTGTTCTTCATCTTGAATAGAATGCTGACCAACGAACCTAAAGCATTTTTGTGTCAATGATCATTCCTAGCTTTCCAAATCGTCTAGTACCCTGCAAGTAAAATGATATCCCTTGCTTTTCCACATTTGTTGAAAACTCATTTTCCTTTTAAGTAGGCACTAGGGTGTTTCTTTCCATAATTTTCACGGGGTGTAAATTCAAACCATCCCGTCTTACATGTTTCCTTATTTTCATTTCCAAGGTTCTCAGGTTCCCTCTTCTTCTTTTTCTTTCCATTCAATTCATAAGACTTTGAAAATTCATTTTTCATCTTAATAGCACATGAAACTATATCTTTATTTGATGAGAAACTCTCGGATCCCAGAGACCACCAGAGAAAAGGCTTTAGTCCATCAAAAAATTGATCAATATTTATCCTTGTATTTCGCATGTAGTCCACTACACGCCTTGCTGACCTTGTGTTGTTAGCTTCATACTTTCAAACATTATCATCTTCCTTCTTCTTCAAATTCAGAAATTGCCTTCCATATCTGATCACTATTCATGAGGAAAGTATTTCTCTAGGAAGATTTCCTTCAAGTCCCTCCATTCCATCTCTTGTATCACTTACTCCTCCTTTGTGTTTTGAATTAACAACCACCACTGATCAGCATCTCCTGATAGATGATAAACTACCATGATGACCTTCTCTCTTTCGTTACATCCTAATGTGAGAAATATCTTCTCTAGGGAACTTATCCATTGTTCAACAACAAATGTGTTTGTAGTCCCATTGAAAGATAGATGTTTTTTCACATAAAGTGATCTAACAAAGCTCATCCATGTGGAGGATCTAGATGCTCCATACGGCTAAGGTAATTGTTCATAACCTAAGTAAGTTGTCTCTGTATAGTTATAAGCTTTTCTGCACCAGTCGCATCGCCAGAGCCTACATCATTATCTTGCGTTAGAGGGAAATTCCTAAATGGGTTATGAATGTTCATACAGTTTCTATTTCTTCCAATATGCACCATTTCTAGATGATGGCATACACTATATTAGGTTATGAATCATAATGTACAATATCAACATAAGAAAATACTTAGAATAAATTCGGATACTACACATGGAAAACCCCATGATCACAAAAATGGCTTCTTTGAGGAAAAATTTACATTTCAATCCTTCATAATGGCTTATAAATAAAATTTTAATTATCCTAAGAATATCTCCTAGATTTATCAGTACCAAGAGTGAAACCAGGACCATTTTTCTGTACCAGGATACCCCAGGTCAAGCCCAAACCTTCTTGTCAGAGCTTTCACTCCTAGGTACATCTGTGCCAGAGTCACCTCTACCTGTTTGTATCCTCACATGGATGTATTTTCTATAAATTTCCACATAATATATTCTTTACCAAAATACCAGAATGTTGTTGTATGATTATCCTGAAATAAAATCTTCGGGATTTGTTCCCTAGACTATGTTTTCTAAAGCTTGTTTTTAAGATTTCTACTAAACTTCCTTTGATAACAACTGTAAGGACTTAACCCTAGTTTCCTGGAGTTGGTGCCTTAATTTATTACATTGGCATATAAACAAGGAATATGTATCCCTAAGGATAAAAAATTTTACTATCTTTTGGAAATAAGATACATATATAATCATAAAATTATATCATGATGGGAAACACAACACTAAATTATTCCATTAGAAACATGTCATCCTCGAAGATTATGCCGACAAGTCACTCATAACTAAATTCTTCATTTCCTGGGATAATGAAACAAAAGAGAAGGGTGAGCTCAAACGATCAGTAAGAGTAATAAATACAGAGGAAGATATCATAAAAATAAACATTTGTTAAGTTGAATAATTAAAAACTCACACCTTTATAAATAGAAAACTTGAACACATTATGGCAGGAATATGAGCTGAGTAAATAATTCCATAATAAAACATAACCATGGGTATTCTACTAGATAAATAACCACATGAAATTTTAATTAATAGCTTCATAATTATGGAAGTTCATATTCTGGAAATTCTGAAAGATTTTGTCAAGGACTCGTTCAAGACAACTAAAAATGATTAAGGCCTCAGCTAAAACCAATTATCTAATTCAAAAGGCCTTGTCCAATTCCATGTCTATTTTTCATATGAGACCTATCGATGCATCGAGGGGATATAGAGGGACCAAAAAATCACATTATATGTCCAATTCAATCCTCATATGAGTGGGGAGGAAAATAAAATACATATACATTCATATTGAAACTATCATATGAAATGTAACTACCTTTTCCCAATCATTAAACATAAAACACTAACCATTCCAAGTAATATGGTGAATGGTTTTTGGATAGATCATCCACAATAAAATTAGTCATAAACCATTGAATAAGATATTTTATATGACATTAGAAATAATTAACCCCAATAATTCATAATAATCAAAAAGAGTGTTGCATCAGATGAAAATACTCTTATAAAATCATTAAGCAATTCTTGAGATAAATACTCTTTTATTTTGAAAAGAAGAGTTCTCTTGAAAAAATATTTGTATAAAACCATAAGTTAATTAAGATATTATTTTCATCAAAAAATGAATTATTTTATAAAGATAATGGTTTCCAAAAAATATTATAGAGTACCCTTGAAAATAGGTAAGAATTTGAGAAATTCCCTTTAATCAGGCTTATAATTTTGAAACAATTTTGAATATTCTTTTTCAAAAATGTAACTATCCATAAAATAAGGAAGGGTTGTGGTTGGTAAAAATATATAGAATAATCATAAATATTTTATGAGGATTAAATAAAAATATACAATAATTTTATTGAGGTAATTGGACAATAAAAGTAACCCGACTGAAAATGGAGGTTTGGGTGAGAAAACCCTTACGTTATGTACGAATGTGTTCCCCTATTGAACTTAAAGATCATGAATATTAAAATATAATAATTAATAACTTAATTAAGATCATATTATACATTAATTTATTTTATCATAATCCTATTTATTTCATTTATGTACTTATTAATATGTTATAATATTGAATTCTGTCGTTCTGGATTGTTCGTTTTCTTGATTTTCATAATTGTTTGACTTGTTTTTAAGTAATGGAGTTCATGTCGAATGGCCGTAAATATCCAGAATTAAAATTAAATATTATTTATGAACACCCATAAATGTTAATGATAATTTATATCAGATTTTTACATGGAATGAGGATGAATTATTAGATGACAACCACTTCGATTATTTGGTGGTATTTGGATTATAATGAACTAGTATTGTCATAAAAATTAATAATATGTACATATACTGGTTACTAAATATTAACTAGTGTATAATACATATATTATATTCTGGTTCAAAAATAAAAATGGATTAATGACTGGTAATGATGATGAAATTGAAGAATGAAGCTTCGTCGTCCACAAAGGTTGTAAATTGGAACCTCATGGACATTGATTTCGTTTATAAAAATAAAAGGGAGGGAGTAAGAATATTGATGATGGTTATTACATTAACATGGTATAATTATATTATATAGATTATTATGGATTAATCATGGTAATATGGATAGAGGATGTTTGGAGAGGATAACAAGAAAAGATGTATTGAAATGAAACTAAATGAAAAAGAAGGTTGTTTTACCTCTCAGAATAACCTCCATGAGAATCTCCTTAAATGAAGGGGTTTTGGTCTTTTGGAAAGACCAAGAGATTCTTGGATGTGGGGAGTGACTAGAGAAGGGTAAGTTTGAATATATTTTATGATTTTCAAGTCTTAGATGAGTGAAGAGTAGAGGGAGTGCGAGGGGTTTTTATAGTGGATCCGAGGGGTAAATTTTGAATTTTTTATTCATTATTTTATTATTTCCATAAAGGCAAAAAATAGTATTGTTTCATGCAACCCATAATAGTAACAAGTGCATTTTAGTTCGAACCATGTGTCCTTAAATCACTTATAATGTAATAAATTGTGTATTTAATTGATAGTTTGAATATACATTATTTTACCTTATTGCACTATTCATAAAAAATTCAATAATTTTATAAAATTCCCAAAACATTACCCATACAATTTTTCAACATTTAGAATTCGATAATAAAATCCATTTTTAAAAAATAATTTTCTAAATATTATTAATTTAATTTTTTAAAAAAACATCGTTAACTGTAAGAATAAAAATTTAATGGTATAATTAGTTTTATATGACTTTGATAAATTAATTAAGATCTCATTATATTATCACCTTAAGAACATAAAATAATATCATTATTTACTATTCATAAGGGTCATATTACTATTCACATTACTATTTATAAGGGTATGTTACTATAAACCAAAAATCATGTATGTTCTATCATACTCCAAACGACTTAAAGAACACAACTCTAGATGACCTTTTTTCAAAATTTAATACATAGTATAGGCAAAGATGTGTTTTATGGATAGATTATAAAATACATTAAAAATTTAATTTCTAAACTTTGGGGTGTTACATCTATACAAAATAATATAATTAATGTTAGACACGTGTGGAAATTGAATTGGAAAAAATTAGAATCATTTTTTAACATGTAATGCAAAAATTTTCTTATGGTGAATTTTTTGGATTATTCTGTGAAACCTCATTTTTGATGAATAATTAAAATACCCCTTTTAGTTAAGAAATACCTTTTTATTTAGTTAAATATTAATTTTAAAAAATATTATAAATTTTTTATAATTTCAAATTAGATATATACTACATATATTAATACAATTTATTTCACCATAATCAATTTAAAATTTTAATTGAATATAAAATCTTAATAAACAATAGAACATTTTTCTACTTTTAAAACCTGTTATTTCGTCCCAGATGTGGGATTAGCATTAATCATAATTTTTTCTCTTATATCAATTGAATTTTGAAAAAATAAAATACACCATTATATTCAATGTAATATTTATATACTAAAATGACCAGGATATTTTTTCAAAAAAATGATTAGTAAAAGTGGTTAAAATTAATCCCAATGATTAAAGACAAATTAAGCTTAATTAGTGACTAAACATTAAAATTAAATTCCCAATTGACCTAGAAACATGGATAAATCCCATTTTATGTCCATATTTCATCTTTACACCATCCATTCATGAGTTGTTTTTGGGTTGGTATGACTTTTGTTTATGTAAGAGCATGTGTACACCAAACATATTTCTAAACATTCCAAGTGAGTCCTTATCCTTCCCTATAAAAATCCACCACATCTCCCACTTCTTCACCCCACTAAAATATATTAATTTAGGCCATTTACTACCTAATTCCCTTCCCAAGAATCATATCTAACTCCCATAAGAATTACCTTGTGAAGAAGGCAGTCCAAGGAATCCTTTTGGCACAAAAAAAGAGCTACACAATCAAGAGGTAACGTCTTTTCTCAAGTCCTTTCATTAATTTTCTTTCTTCAGCCCTATATGTTTTTCCATAATTTTATTAAAACAATATACTAAATATATTTGGGTTTTGTTTTAATATTTATTAAACATACACTCACAAACACCTTCATCTAATGGATAACAAACATACTATTTATGTGTACGATGAACTACCACCTCACTAAATGATGATTGATCAATTTTCCCTAACACCTCTCATGGTGGCCATTATGATGGAAAATATATTTATATAGGTTATATATGATAATTATTATGTATTTAAGATAATTTATTCATTTTTAAAACATATACATTTTAATTTTTATTTTTTGTTAATATAATAATCTCGTTTGAGGAAGTGTGGACTACCACTCCCTCAAAGTGATGTTATTCATTCACACACCACATGAAATTTATTATGGATGATTTTAGTGAAATTATATTATATATATGATATAATAATGAAACTAGAATAATTATATATATATTTACATCTATATATATATATGTAATTTACATACTTTCTTTCAATATGATAATAAAAACAGAAACATCGTTCATGCATACGTACAACATACCGTCTCCATGAATGATGTATTATATTTTGTACTTATATATTTTATAGATTATTATAATTAATGTATAATTAATATACATGATATTTATATCATGTTTCAATTTTTTGAATGATGATATAATTATAATAACCAACGATATAAAAAATTAATACACATGTGAAGAACAAATAGAGTATTACCCGAAGTGAAACTGTAACATAGGATCATTAACAACATTTAATATAAGGTAATAATCAAAATATATGGGTTGGATGATATATTTATATGGTTCTTCAAAATATTTATATTATATTTATATTTATGATACAGTTTTTTGACTGATTACGATGACAGTCAAGACACAAGGTAAGGGGATTTATTCACACTTTTTATTTTTGTGAGATACACACTATGTTCTCCACTCAATCCTTTTGAGTTTTGTATGTACTCTACATGATTGTATTATATTTATCTATTAATTAATTTTTTGGTATTAACATATCAATTTTATGTACTTTATTTCATGGGGTTTATGTTTCCAAAGTTACCAAATTGGTAAGAATTGTATTGTCACAAATTGCCTTCTGTGAGACTCACGTATTGTTATACACCTGAAATATATTTTAAGGTGTATATGCATCAATGTTATATCATAAATATCATTATTTTCATGAAATTTTTATCTTCATGTAATATCCTTTTACCACATAAATTATATTCTCCCACGTAACCAAGTGATAAAAGCTTATTGAAACAATCTCCTCACTTTCTGAGATAGTTAATGATTATGCGTCTTTGATGAAATATTATGATCCATATCTCAAGAACACACATTAGTTTTCTTATCCTCTATTTATTCTAGATATAATCATGTTATAAATTTTCCCCCTCTTTGGAACATAAGATAATTTTTTTATTTAAAATATGGATTCGTCTCTCTTTGGTCAGAAATATATTATATTCAAAAACCTGGTTATCGAGAATGTCTTAAAAAGGTTTTAAAAATATCATTAAATATAATTTTAAAGGGATAATAATTTTAAAAATGTTTTTATTTTTTGATAACTACCATTATATGTTTTCAATTATATTTGAAAACAAAAAGGATTTAAAAAGGTTCTATTTTTTAAAGGGCGTTTTCACCGAAGAAATGATATATTATTCAAGAAGTGTTTTTAAAAAGATATTTCAAAATTATTTCTCATTTAAGATAATATATGTTAGTGTTAATCATGCCATTTTTTCAAAATTATTCAATTTTTATAAACATAATAATTCTATTAATGAATTGTATTTTCATGAAAATATTTTCATGAAACCCATATGTATTTCACGGATTATTTTCTTTTGAAACCCAACTCTTTTCACATGATATGATTATGATGAAAAGAGCATGAAACGTGTATTTTTCCATAGGATATGATATTATTAGATGTTTATAATACCCATTTAATTTCATGGTTTATGATATGAATTTTATTGATATTGTGGAATATGTATGTATGGTGTCATTATGATATGGGTGATAACTATATCTTCTTCTAATTCATTGGGTAAATATTTATATCTCATGATATAGACTAAGAATGTATTGAGAATGAACCTTGAATACTATTATAGATTTGTGATTGAAATATGACTACTAAGATGGTATAAGGAGTGAATTCATGATATTTTGGTGACCATGTGAGTGAACAATGTCTACCAAGATGGTATAGAGCAGTGAACCCATACAACTAAGATGGTTTTGGAAGTGATTCCTTGGATACTATAGAAATCATTGTAGGCTTCTGTATCTTCCAAAATTTTATCTTTCATTGCGAAGTTATGATTTCATGCCTTCTGTTATTTATTTTCTTATTATTCATGTCTTATAAACTGCCATTATTTTATGCCATGATTCATGTATATGATATTTGATATGCAAGGTATGATCTTCTACTTTGATGATCATGTTATCATACCCTTATTTTTATGATTATTATTATATATCTCCCTCTCTTACCCTTACTAACCATTTTACATCACCCCTTTTTATGTTTCCATCCCCAAGTTATGAATATATATATTATGTTTGATGTTTTTATTAAGGGTTCTTGTCATAAAGAACATAGTGGGAGATAATGTATCTCATTTATGTACTAGTGTTTATGATTCCAGGTTTCCAAAGGCACTAGAATATCATAATAATCATGTTTATGTTTTTTTAATGTTTTATATATTTTGAAAAAGTTATGTAATGTTATTGTATTTATGTACTGGGAGGTCATATAATCATTAATTTTAGAACATAATATTCAGTACCTTTTTTATTGATTTTACAATTATCTCATTCAAATAACTTCTAAAAAAATATTCTCATGATATTTTGAGATAATACTATTATGATGTACCAATTATTTCCACTTCCCATATACACCAGTAAATGCTAAAACATTTACATTTTTTCATTAAACCTAAAAATAATGTAATTATAAAAATATTTATCAACTCCAAAATAAATATACTACAACCATAAAATATTTAGGCTCCTAAATTATCACCAATAGATAACTATAAAAGCTGAAATAATATTAAATTTTATCTTTATAACAATTAAGTCCTTATTTTTTTAGTATCATGAAATATAATAACATTTAATGAAAAATTATTCATGTCTACATATATAATTGTTGAACTATTGTGGTGTATCCAAGACCCCATAATTTCAAATATAAAATAAACTATAAAATACGTGGCATTGGATTATATCAACACCCACAAATTTATATTTATAAATAAAATTTATAACAATACGAGTAATATATGATAAATTTTTTATTTAAATGGAAACACAATAACTAAGAAAACAAATCATTTTATCTGTTTCGCGTTTCTTTTCTTATTAGGATCCACCTATACAACACATAAAAAAAATTAATTTCCCGGTCACATTTAATTATACAAATATGAAATACCTCTTTGATGTAGATTTTTTTTACATTTAATGTTTAATATTTATCTATCTTAATAATAAGATATAATTTATTCCATTTAGAATCATTTTTTTGAGCCACTTAGTTTTAGTCTCATTATTATAACTCTGATTATAATAATGAGTGAAAAAATATTTGTATTCTTATTGGAGTTAATGGATTTGATCATATATCGTTGTTTTCAATTTTAATACTAGATTTTTATTTATTTAATCCCTTCACAATCAATCAAAGAAAGAAAAATAATATTAAATAATCACTAATTTGATGCAAGAAATATTTTTTAGTTTGATATATAGCTTCCCCAATTTTTTTTCTACATCACAGTCTATTAATTTATATTTATCTTCTTTAAAAAATTTATTTTTTATTTGGAAACAAAAAATAAATTGGAGGAACAAATCTAGTATTAACAGAAATAAATTAATTTTCAAGAATTTAATTTATTTATTTTTTTAATTATAATTTTATAAAATTAATTATATTAAATTTTTTGATTGTTTATTTGTTTTAGGATTGATTTAGGTTACATGATGTCCAATTAAAATCATGTTGTGTTTTTGTTTCTGAATTTTTCGGTTCGGTAGAAGCATTTTCATTGAAAATTAAAATCATTATGAGATGTGTTATATGTAAATTAATGTGTTGAGGTTAATTTTAGATAAGGATATATCCAATGAGAATCATGAAGTTACTATGTTATGGATAAAATGTAAGTGTTTCTGTCTAAACTATAAAAGTGACCATATAATAATTCATACTATTAATTATTTTAATTCCCATATTAGAGGGTCCAATACATAGTGAGAATACATTCATGAGTGGGATATAAAAACATGTCGAGGGGAGTTCACAAAATAATTGTATTTAAGGGTAATAATTTTTAATGGTTAGTCCTATGTGAGGAGTGGAGGTACCCTTATGTATAGGGCCTATCAATCGTAAAATTATTTTAGGGGGTATCACATCATTTTAATTGTATTTTTCACAATGATGTGTCTGCCATGGTTGAAAGGAAATTTTGGATTGTCATGGTCACAATATAACATGACATAGAAAATTGAATCTATATTCTACCTTTTGTTAGGTTATGTGTGTCACATCAAGACGAGGGGAGGTAACCCCATGGTCTTTCATTATTAATAAATTTGAAATTTAAATTAGTTATATAAATTATATATATAAATAGTGTTTTATCAAACCTTGAATCTATAGAAAATTCCATATTTCACACTTTTAAGCCCTATATGATGAATGTATTTCATCTATTTCACTTACACTTGAATTTATGGGATCAAAATTAGTAGAAAAATATAGTAAGTTGTTACCTTTTTATTTTTTAGTTATATTATACTTTCATCTAGGAATTGTATTTTTTCAATGGTCATGATGTCCTATAGATGTTGTTGGATGAATATGATAATAATTATCCATAGTGTTAGATCTTACATCTTATCCTTTATTGAATCATCACCATTGGATATAGGGTTCATCAATTTAATATATGGTGTTCCATTAAACATACACCATTTAATGTTTCCTAAAAAGGGGGTTTTAATTTGATTCAAATAATTTCTACCATTTTGAGGAAATATAAACAATTAATATATTTTTTCTATATTCCAAAATAATATGATTAAATAGAGTGATTTACAAATCATGATTTATGAATTTAAATTTTTGTTTCGAATTATATAATAAAAAAAGGCATCATGAAATGGAATTGGTTTTAAGATAAATATTTAAGTACTTTTCCTCCTGGGAAGGTGGTGTGATTTTAGGTTTTTAACCCAATATTTTTAGAAATCATTGATTATATACAGAATTTTTATATGGATTAGTATTAATATATTTGTTAAAATTTATCAATTTTACCATTGGGTTTCTCATAGGATACATTGATGGAAATACCTTATTACATGAAAAATTATATTTATATTTAAATTTAATAAATAAATCTACATAATATATTAAAATCTAAATAATACAATCAGGCTTTTATCTTTAATATAGATATCTTTTATTATCTGATAATTGTTTTTGTGGAAGACTTGGTGGGATCCAATATGGCATGATCTACTCAGAACCTATATTTTCTAATTTGGTATATGTAGACATAATTTAGATTGACATAGATTACGTCAAGGAACTTCATAGAGGTAGCAGATTATAATGATATTTTACTTTATGTTAGTGGTGGAGACTTAGTGGGAGTGAGAACTAATGTCACATATAGATGGTTAGTTTTTTGTTTTAATAATTTAGCATTTTAGTCTTATTGAATAGTTATTTTTTCCTTAACCAGGAAAGTTTAGGAGTCGAGTGTACTCGACCCCTTCAAATTTATAATGAAAATAAAAGTATAGACAAACAAACCATGTGACACACCAAATGTCACCAAAAAAGTGGAAAAACAAATACCATCCAAAAACAACATGTAAAAAATCATCTCATCATCAACTGCACCAGAACACCTTCTCAAGTATCCCCAAAAAGCTAACTTGAAGCCTACATTTACCATCTCAAACCCTCTAACCAGCCTGTATCCACACAACCGCTCCATCGTGGAGTTGTCCTGTAATAGGCACCCACCCCGAGGTAATCGTAGACCTCCTCATATCACACCATAAATCCATCCTCATTTCAAGGATGAGGAAAAATGCATCCCAAAGTGATTAAAACAGGCTGCTTCCAGCCTGTCGCGTTGACACAACCAAGTCATCCTATCATGGCCAAGGTCCAGCCGCGTCACGAGGCACAAAATTGGCCCACACATCCTAAGGTCGTTTCGTCTCCCGAGGAAGTCCCCAGCTCGCTCCCCATGTCATCTTCACACCTGATACAGTATGAAACCTTCCCTGCAACCACGCAACCTGCCGGTTCCACAGAGATCCCAACTCGATCCCAATCGCCAACTTCAAAAGCCGAAACCCAACCCACGTGTAACCCTAACGCCATCAGAGTCCAAGATCTGGACACCGTATCAAAGACCTGATGCGCAAATGCCATCGTCCCTCCAAACAAGATCTATCATCAGTAAAAAACGCACTGTTAGTCATCCCAGCAACGCCGTCGTAGTGGTTCGACGTCATCACTGGTCATCCCTCCAGCTGTCTTCCAGGCTCATCGTCTGTAACCTGGAATGAAATTCGACAGCTGCGCCCTACCGGGATCCCAAACGACCATGTGTACAAACCTAGATCCGCGACAGTGTGAAACCAGTGTGCCTTCACCGATAGCACCCTCCCTCCCACATCACAGGCCTACATTGCCGCTATGAAGCGACCCCAATCATTGATAATCAAGGAACTATCCATGCCAATAGATCCCCCACCGGGGTCCCAAGATCTCCTAAAAAAGCCTCCATCCAGATCTCGATTCGTGCCAACAGATTCCTCATCCTGCATAAATCCACCACCTAAAGGATCCCATGCACCTCCATTGCAGTGACGCACAAGGTCACAAACTACAAAGATACGTCGATCTTCTAATGCCATCACCGCCCCGAAAAAGCCGCTGAAACCCATAGTTTGATGTTTCCCCGGCCCGCGCTTCACCGTCGTCGGTGTCCATTATCTGTCATCACCGGCCAGAATGGCCTTCAGATCTCCTCCGGGGAGACACTTCTCCAAATGTTCGAAATCTTTTAGATCTATGGAAATCGTAGGATCTCCACCCGATTCCGCCATGTTATTCTGTCAGCATACACCACAAGAAGCAAACAATTCACCATGTCCAATGATTTCTTCTCTCTGAATTGAAGAAACATCACACAGCTCACTCCTCTTACGTCGGAAGCAAAGATCAAAGAGATCTTTATGCCCAACTACATCAAAATCTTCCACTGGGATGAAGTGATATGCATGATCTCCATAGATCGAAAGAGAGATAAACTCTCCTCTTGAAAGAGAAGCTCTCATTTTTCAAACATCTTAAACGTGTTGTTGGGTAACGAGGTATAGGGATTAGACTTTCCCACCTACGCGCCGCACGTCCCCAGCTAGGCCCAAGTTGGCCAACCCTTGGGCTTGGGCTACTTCCCACAGAGTCGAGGGGACGAGAGGTTCGCTGACAAATGGTGTGCGTTGCCTTTGTGAGGACTCAAACTCGGAACCTCAGTGATGGGTCACCACCACCTTGAACCAACTCACCCAGCCCCCACCGTCTTAAAACATGTTGTTGGGTAACGAGGTATAGGGCTTATCCTTCCCCACCTGCGCGCCGCACGTCCCTAGCTAGGCCCAAGGTGGCCAACCCTTGGGCTTGGTCCAGTTCCCGCGGTGTCGAGGGGATGAGAAGTTCGCTGACAAATGTTGTGTGTTGCCTTTGTGAGGACTCGAAACTAGAACCTCAGCGACGGGTCACCACTGCCTTGAACCAACTCACCCATCCCCCGTGGGCTTTAAACGTGTTGTTGAGTAACGAGGTATAGGGCTTAGCCTTTCCCACCTGCGCGCCGCACGTCCCCAACTAGGCCCAAGGTGGCCAAACCTTGGGCTTAGTCCAGTTCCCGCGGAGTCGAGGGGACGATAGGTTCGCTGACAAATGATGCGCGTTGCCTTTGTGAGGACTCGAACCCGGAACATTAGCGATGGGTCGCCACCGCCCTGAACCAACTCACCCAGCCCCCGCAGGCTTTAAACATGTTGTTGGGTAACGAGGTATAGGTATTAGCCTTGCCCACCTGCGCGCTGCACGTGCCCAACTAGGCCCAAGGTGGCCAACCCTTGGGCTTAGGCCAGTTCCCGCAGAGTCGAGGGGATGAGAGGTTCGCTGACAAATGGTGTGTGTTGCCTTTGTGAGGACTCAAACCCAAAACCTCAGCGACAGGTCGCCACCGCCTTGAACCAACTCACCCAGCCCCCGCGAGCTTTTTTTTATTAACATTTTCTCATTCCATTTACATTTTTATTTTTTTATTTATATTTATATTTACTCTTATAGAATTATTATCATATAATACATGATTTTTATTTTTTAAAATTTATAATTATTAATCTATATCTATTTCGAATGCATGAATTAAAAATGATTAGTGATGTCCTATATGGTTGTTAGATACAACCATAAATTTTTTGTATTGATTTATTTTTCCAAATTCTATCCAATGGTGATTTTGTGATGCATATGAATTATTTTATGGACCATGGGTATTTTTAATTTTTTTTAAGACATGATACATGTGGAATGAGTTACTTAGTTGTCGTTTATCCATGTTGGTTGAAGAAAAAATTGTATCACGACACAGTTTTTATTTTTGTTTCATTGAGAATGATTTGGGATACTAGTTATAGGATATTAGATACAATAAGAGTATCTCATGAGAAATTTCATATCCAACAATCATTATACGATTCCTTATGTTTCCATGTGTATTTTGAAAAAGTTTATGTTGAGTTAATTTTTTTTAATTTTTTTCATTCTCTCATTTATCTAATTTTATGATTTCAATTGATGCTTTATGATTTTTTTTTATTTTGATTGGAATAATTATCCAATTATAATAGTATTTAATAATTATTAATCTACTTTTATGTACAATCATTTACCCATAATTTTTGTTTTTTAATATTATAAAGGTATTTTTAGATAATTTTTTATAAAACAATCCTCTTGTGGAAAAGTATTTGTTTGAGAAAATAGTGAAAAAAATATATCTCATGGATTGAGTAGTGGGAAATGGACCTATTAATTATGAGTTGGAGGTTCTATGTATGATTTTAGATATGTATCTGGTTCAATAAATTATAAATCACAAGACTTTAAATGTGGATAAGTATTTGGTTGAGAAAATGGTGAACGAAATATATTCTATGGATTGATTAGTGGGGAATGTACCTATTATGAATCAATGTTAGCTAAATAATATTGAAAGAATTTATGATTTATCCAAGATAGTAAAATCCATTTTACTAATGTGCACTATATTTGTTTATGGATAAACCTAGTTAAAAATGGTGGGTTACCATTTTCCAAGACATGATTCATGATAATATGGTGTGGTAAGACATTAAAAATGTGTTCAATCAATCAATTTATCACTACAAGATAAATTTAGAAATGATATGTGATTTATTTTACATCAAAAAGGATAATATATTTTTATGAATTGTGTAAACCCATTTTCCATTGTTTTTTATTTTACTCTCATGATTTGAGAAATGACTACATCCTAAAAGATGATCCCATGTCTTCTAGATTATTTTTTCATCCTCTTCTGATGTGGTTTATAGATTTCTAATGGTGGAGATAGATCATGGAAATATTTAAAGGATTATTTATTCCCCTATATTTTATAATAGAGTATATGGAATGTTTTTTTAAATAGAAACTATGAGGAACCGAATAGAGGTGTTAGAGGTGTATCATCCATCACATCTTTTCTTCGACTCCATTATGTGTAGTAGAAAACCAGTCTACCATCATTGTTGAAAGTATGGAAGGATAAAATAATTGTACATAGATTCCCCCATGTAATATCGTGCAATTTAGTGTATGATACATCAAAAAAAGGGTTTTATAGCTGAAACCCATATAATCAAATCCCTAACAAATTCATATGGTTTTTAACTTATGTGTTCTCACAATATGGGTTAGAGGTATATGTGGTTCATCATAAGGATGGATATTATTATAGGATATACATCATGTTGTTGGAACTCCTCATGATCACTCAAAAGTAGAGAAGTTTCAAGACATAAATAATTTATCTATGGAATCTGATATGGGAGTGACAATAGTGGATGAAAACATTCTTATTCCATTATTTACAGACATTCCTTTATATAACATTGATTCCTCTAACAAATTATTAAGGAATAAATTTAAGTTTTCTCTGATGAATTTGTAGGATGACCCATAAAGAAATAAGTTATTTTTTCTATTTATATGTTAGATATAATAAAACCTATATAATTTAATTCATAGATAAAAACACCATATGAACATAAAAAATTGAATATTATATTGAATTATTTGTAATCGTATGTTTTTTTACATCCCATTATATCTCCAAGGGCCACTACATTTCTATTTTTTATGAAATTACATGAAAATTTTAATTTCATAATTCATTATATGAATATAAACCATGTCGTAATAAAAAAACTATTCCAATTTTATGGTATTTAAGACCTATTAAATTAAATGAAATGTGAAATTATATTCCAAGTGATTGACAATTGATTAATATGTAACCATCTTGGGGTGAACGAGAATTATATTCCAAAGACTAATATATGAAGTATATATGGTCATTGGGAATACTAGGATGTTAAATTTAGTTAAATAATTGTTCATATAGTATTTATATATCATATTAAATATATGATTAATAGATACCTTTTCTCCTTTATTATATTATTTTTGTAATATACCTTAGTTTATTCCAAAAATGAATAGGGGTTGGAGAATTGCCCAATAATTTCATTGAGAGTAAACTATAGATGATTAATATATGAAAATAAATTATATTTTGTATTTTGTATTTTAGAATTAATTTTTAATGAACATTATCTATCAAAATTATGAATTTTATTTCATCCAGAAATAGTTAAGGCTGTTATTTCATTGAAGTGACCAAGAAATATATTTGAGAAATATGGATTCATGGGTTGAGTGTGTTTTTTAAAAAAATATAAAGGAAATATAATTTATTGAGTGAACATTTACTATTTAATATCTGTAATCACTGGATTTTCTATGGGTACTTAATTGAATAGAATCATTCGATGAGTTCATGCAATGATTTTTCTCAGAAACAATATTATTTTTAATAAATGAAGAAGAATGAAATTTAATTTATTGTCATGTATATAAAATGGTATATTGTTTCATTCTTATGTAAAGGAATCATTTGGTGGAATATAGAAATCATTAAATTAGGCATCATGAAATGAATTCCCATCCCATCATACTAAGATAACGATGATAATGTGTGTTCTAAAATGCTAGAGTCATTAACTTTTTTGAGATAAATTGATTATGTATTCTGGTTATAAAATATTATTCTATATTTATTCTAAGAAGGATAATAATCTCAAGATAATGTGATGGATAAAATAACATTATAATTTTTATATTAACCATACATATACAATGATAAATGGGAATGTGGTCTCGAATAAAATTTCAATCACAATAAATTAATGATTCTAGTAATTAGATGGGCATGATTTACCTCCTCAGGAAAATACCCATAGAGTTAATTAATTATAAGGAGATAATGTTTCATAATGGAATTAAATTTATAGACACCAGTTATGATATTATTTATCTGTAGATACAAGTAGATTAGTATTATTTTTTATGGTTGTATCCCAAGTGAATTTTAATATTTCTTATTATCCCAAAAAAAATTCAAATTTAGATTAGTAGAACTAATTTTTAGATGGAATGATATATTTCTGTGTTTTATAATTCATATTTATATTTTATACCATTTTAATGATTCCCCATTTTATATTAATTATAGTTTTTAGTCTTATCTTAGAATAGATCCTTTGATAGACTTGTATAGATGTTTATTTTTCCTCCCCTCTATTAGACATATATGGGTCAAATTTTGATAGTGGGACTAAGAATTTTACTACAGGTAACTAGATTGGATAATATTTTCACCCAATGAAAAAATAAATAATATCTAAAATGAATGTTATACTAGTCATTGTCACTATCCCATGGAGATTTCTGTTGGTTACATTGTGTTTTTAATGGTATCAAAATGTGTTTGGTAATAATCTCTTTATTTGTAATGAATTAAATTAAAAAATATATTGGGACCATTAAGACCCCAAAAAGGATAATGATTCATGTTCATTAGATTTAACATCCACCTTAAATAAAACATAAAATAAAATTTTATGTAATACTCAATTTGATAAATATTACAGTGATCACTCTGATGTGTCGATCTTGGAATAGATGGAAAGAGAAATTGTTTTTTGGGTGACTGAGAAATCAATAAATATTATTGAATACCTAGATAATCTATTCTACGAGATATATATTACTTTACTTTAGGTATACTAGAATTATGGGAGAGAAAATCTTTTAGGATAACTTAGAATGAAAAAAGTAATGGAAATAAATGTTTATAATTTTTATTACAAATCATATCCACTCTCCTAATTATTAAATATGTCTATACGATGTTCATAATGGTATATAATTAAAAAATTAAAAAGATGTTTCGGAATGCGTTTTTCCAACATGAAGGATGACTATGACATCATTGGGTGGTGGTTTATATCCTACACACACAATTTGTAATTTATTAAGATAATAAAACTCATCCAATGTTTTACCCATGATATTGCAAAAATGTCATCTTCTACCAAGATTTTAGTATAATTATGAACATTTCACACTAAAAAAACTAATACCACCTCATAGATCTGTCATCAATGAAATTATATTCTATTCAAACTATACTAATTTATTAATCTTCATTATAAACATTACAAAAATATTCAATATCCACTTTTTTCTTATTAATTTGACCCACACACATTATTATAGTAATATTGTATGATAACATTTCAAAATACACTATTACATTCATATCTATGAATTTAACAAATATAAATAGCATAAAATATTATTTTTCCATTGATTGAGTATATGTTAATCCCTAATTTTATATAGAACAATATTCTCATATTTTAAAGTGTTAAAAATTATTTATTTTTAATTATCATTACAGAATCATTCTAATATTTTTTAAAGACATTAGTTTCAATATCAAAACATGATTCGTAAATTATAGTAGTCTGAATATGTACCAAAAAATAAATAGGTGTTAATTTTATCAACATTCACCAAAATGTTTCCAAGAACTATTTCATGTGTGGAAAACCTTTACTCCATTTTGCAAATCAATACTCAAATTACATAAAAATTAATGGTCATGGTGTTAAATCAGTTTCTATGAAGAGAAATATTATTTCATAAAATAATCTTAAATATCATATTTAATAGTAGATTAATTAAAATTCCTTGGTGATTGGAATACATAATTATAGTACACCACAATCTGATTTAATTCCTAAAAATACATTCAACATCTTGACATTATCTCACATTAAAAACTCATATACATAAAATTAAAAAATGACACGGATGATATTAAAAATACATGATTTCCATTTCCATGTATTCAGTTCAAGTGATATTCCATAAGAATGAATTGATTCTTATAAAAATAATAAGAACCATTAATAAAATCATAATTAACACAATGGAAATATCATAGGTTTATAAAATTTTAATAAAATAATAATGTAATCTCATGAAAATGATAAATTGATCATATATAATATAGTTTAATCCATTTGGAGATTCAAAATTAAACTTACTAGGTTTACATATCTATAATGTTTTTTAATGGAACCAAACTAAACATTTTGTTGAATTTTAAAGGAATTTATTTTATTAATATCAACTCTAGTCTTGAAATTTATATTATGGAAATAAAACAAATGGAAATCACTATTATTGAAAATTTCATATCCCATTACATTTTTTGTATAATTTTAGTCTTATATATGTAAATTTTATACGTGTTCAATCCTTTTCTATATCATCCCAACCACACCTAAATTACTCTGAAGAAGATACAAAGAATCTCATTCATCTAATAAAATCTTATATAACAATTAAATATGTGCTCTAATTACACCCTACTCTAGATTTATAAATTATAGTAGATATTGTTCCACCTATATAAATATAATTTTTAATAGATATAAATTTAAAATCTCATATCATTATATAAAAATAAGTATTGAAAAAAATAAAAAATCATCCATATATGGGATCAAAAACCTCCCCCTAAATATTTCTTCCAATAATATCCATACATTCTCTAACTTATTGATAATATGACCAAGGTGAATATCTTAAATAATTTTAGTCAATCTCAATAAAGAATATAATTATGATTCAATCCACTCAATATCTATATGATCTCGATCTAGTTAAAATATAGTGGAAATAAAATCATGAATCAATGTTATCCTTAAATAACTCATTCAATAAATTCTATTATATAAATCATAATTATAAGTTCCCATAATATATAATTTACAAAAATTATTCAATATTCACTTATAAAACAAAAAAAATTAATAATCATGGATATGGGTTCTCCCCCCTAAAAATTACATCTCATATTTGTGAAATTATTTGAAATATTAATGAGAGGGGGAGAATCATAAAATAACATATAATGGTGTTATAATGTGAGTACAAACCCATGTATAGCCTCATATTCTCAAATTGATCAAAATTATGATTATTTCTGAGAATATTGTATGTATATTAAATGACATGATTAAAATCAAGTAGTAGAATGCCATCAAACATCATTTCCTTAATTATATGATATATAATAAAAATTTGTTTAGATCTATAATTCTATATTATTATTTTTCTATTTTTTATGTAACTTTTAATATAATTTTCGATGACTAGAGGATATTCAAATTCACTATTTAGATCTTCCAATTGTCTCATCATCCATATTTAAGTAGCTTTTATTATCTTATCCAGTGTCCAAAGGAAGGGGGTCTAGATCAATAAAACTCAATGAAATGATTGATTACTCCCTGAAACAAAACATCTTCCAATCAAATGTACCATAATATATGTGGAATAAATATAATATACTACTCTATACCATTCAACATTTTTAAATCTAATTTTATGTATAATTATATCCATTTAAACATTATTCCACAATTAGAGGTGTTAAAAATTTATATTAAAAAAATTACTGTAAAAAGTTATTATTATTTATGATTACTTATATATCATTCATAAATAGTAACTAAATAAATAATATCAATCATTTATACTATCACAGAAATGTTATTTACATTAGACATATGAATTACGTAACAAAACAATATTTTCTTCGTCATCCATGATTAATTTTTTGCATACATAAATTATAATGGGATAGAATACATAATCTCCCATAAAACCAAAAATCATATATCATTATAATATTTTCATTTTAGACACAAATTTGACCACCAAATTAATTAATTTATAAGATTATTTAAAAAACTTCTCAAAAAATCTAATTTTAAAATTTATTATTTGTGTGCAGAAATAATTCAAGACACAATTGTTCCACTTTGATAAAAAAAATAAGTTCACCAACATATGAAATCTAAATGATTGATTTTTTATTATAATTTATCATATATATGTTTTTTATCCATCCCTTTCATTAATTATTTTCATCTTATATATTTATCCACTTTAAAATTTATTTCTCTTAATGCATTCTGAACTATATAAATATTTTTTTCCAATTCACACACCATATCTACATATGAGATAATTAAAATACCTCTACATATGTTGTACATAATTAATCAAAGATTTATGTATTTTTAAAAATATATTGGAATACAAAAAATAATTTATGAGTTATCATAGATTGAAATATTTGGAGATTGTTAGGTCATGAATCTTTAGAAAATGGATCATTATATTAAATCCCATTAATTTTTTAATAACCATTTTATTAAAACATTACCTTAATACATACTCCATCACCACTCAAATATAACTTATTATAAATAATTATTTTCCAAAATAAAATTTTTCTTTATGGGTATGGGATTTTGTTCCCTTGTTACATTATTTTTAATTTGAATCAATTATTCATTAATAGTTAGGCTAAAATACTTTTTTTTATTTTCTTCATTAATATTTTTATATAAAACATTATATAAAGATACATTATATATAGTTTCTATTATCATCCCTTTTGCCTATATTTCTTGATTCGGGGCTTCAAAAATATTCTCAACACCTACATATTTATTTAGTAAAACATATCTTCTTATATTATTTTTATCTAAATTATCATCACTAGAGTAACTATAATATTCATATTCTATATTAATTTTAATTTATCCTCATATTCATCAATATATTAGGAATTTAAAACATCATCTCCATTATCAATAATTATTTATTTTCATGTAATTTAATTTTTTTAATAATCATCTCCAATTCACTATATACAATCCTCTAAAACATGTTTTAATAATATATATATGATATTTAATTTATTTTATAACTTGGGAATATTTATTATTTATAATTATTTACAAATATAAAATCAATTATCTCCTATATCATGATTTAATATAGATTCACAATCACCCTACAATGTTATAAATTTGGATTATACGTGAACTAAAATTTATAGGTATTCATATTTTTTGATTGGCCTATATATATCTATATTTTGAATAATTATAACAATATTAATATCTAGTATATATCAATATCTTTATGTGTTACGATTTAAATGAATTAATTTTATTATCTATAATATGATTTTTTTTATTCATTTGACTACCCTATTATATAGTGAAGTAAGTATTGAATTCATTACTAATTCTATTATCATGATATTCACATAAATTAATATTTTATTACTTGGTAATATTCTTAGATCTTAGTAATTCAAAAATTGACTTTTTTGGATTCTATATAATTGTTCTAAAATACTTGAATATGACTATGGATTGGGAATTTGAAGACATAAAAATAATGCATTTCATTGATGTGAAATAAAAAATGAACATAATTGTATACCATTATGCTCTTATTTATTTTATATTCATAGTTAATAATTCATTAGTGTGGACTTGATCATGTGGTATTTCAATTTTAATATAACATTATTTAGGACTTTTCTTTTCTATTTTTCTTTTCTAACATGTTTTACAAAAAAATGAATCTTTATTTATTCAAAAACTTGTGTTTTTATCACTACATATTCTTCGATACATTTCATCACATTCATTAATCCAAGGATGTCATGACCCATCCCCCGACACTCGTATCGTGACTACCCCAAACCCGCCTTTCATAGGCCTGGGGCTGGCGACTAGCACCAAAGGCATGATTTCATAAAACTTGGAATGCATTACCTTTATAAAAAGTAAACACACACACAACGAGAGTAAAAGAGGAAGAAAACACTAAGTAAAAGCTGTATAACAAGTGTACTGAATGTATAGGGGCCGGAAATACAATCCCAATAGTAAAGTACAAGGAAAGGACAAACATGTACAAATAAAAAGACAAACAACTAGAAGGTGTCTAGCAGCTCCTAGGTCATCCTCTAAGGTTCCTACCTGAAGGGTAGGTACAGATGGCCTCCACAACACTCCACGTCCATCAAACTCCACCGTGTACCAATCTGTCGTAAGGTCCTCCTCTGGGTACCATCCAGCCCTGGCGCTCTCGACCTCCGTCAGCGCTGTCCATCATCTACATCCAACACAACGAGGTGCAGGAATAACCCGTGTTGGGGTGAGTTTAACAATACTCATAAGGGACTCTGAGACCCTCAAGGTCTCACAAAATCCATAAAAGATAAACCATAAATTATGACTTCAACGGATAACCATTACTTAGATATATGCACATACATATACCTAAGTTATCAAGTAACCCATCTAAATCATGAGGAAAACACAAAGGTCATCGACTCACCTCAAACTAGTATTTTCAATATCGAAACCACGACTGTTGGGGAACTCCTCCTCTGTCGAGTATAGTGGCCATGTTGTGACTCTGAGGTAATAATCACTAATCTTAGACTGATGAGGTACTCCTCCTGTCGAGTATCGTGGGTCTGCTGCCAAACCAGGCACTCCGTCCGCTGTGGGTCTCCCGCCAAATTTGGCTCTCCCCCTAATATCCATCAAAGGTACTCCTCCTGTCGTGTACCGCGAGTATGCTTCCAAACCAGGTGCTCCGTCCACTGGGTTAGTCGAATCACTTTGAGTCGAATCAGTCAAGCAGTCCTCAGGTCTACAGCTACTAGGTCTTCGCACTCCAACTTCTCATCTCCATAAGTATATGCTCCATGAGCTACTGGTGGATACTCCATGTGTGACAAATTCTCTAGTGGAAGTATCTCAAAGGATCACCATTTCATCAGGGTCTCAACACAATAGACGGCGCGTCAATCGGATGCCCGGTCTGTGCGTTATTGGCATTTTAATTTCGGGGGCCCGGTTGGATGCGTGTACAAACCAACCTGACTGTGACTCAACAATACCCCGAACTCTAGTGGGGTATACTCAGAGGGATGACTATGCTCCAGGAATAGTAGTGCCACTGACGGTTCGTCAAATGGACATCTCGTGCCAATGATATGGCCCAAGAAGGTAAAGGGTCAGTAATGGGCCTGGGTCTGGTCCGACCCGGTCGGCCCGACTCGCCCCAACCTAGTCTAGGCTGACCCAGTCTGGGACACGCGGTTAGACTTGTTGGGTCTTACCCAGACCATTGGGCGGGTCAGTCCGATATGTTTTGACCCAGTCTGTTGGGCCCGGCCTAGCGGGCCGCGAGGGCGGTTCGACCCGATAGTCTCCACGTATGCGGATCAGTAACTCGGCTCAGAAGACCGGGATGGTTTGTCCAATGACACCGTGGGGTGCCACAGTTCGGCTTAGAAGGCTGGTGGCTAGGAGGCCAGCGGGCAGGCCGCACGGGGCGCGAGCGGGCCGGCTGGACTCCGGGAAGGCCGCGGGTACACAGGGCAGACCGCAGCTGGAGTTGCAAAGGCGAGCAGCACGCTGGCTGGGGGCGTAGAGCACCGAGGAGCGCACCTGCAGGGGTTCGGGGCATTGAGAAGAGCGCTGGTAGAGGCACGAAGCACCGGGTGCGCGCTGGCAGGGGTGAGGGGCGCCAGTTGCACGCTGCCAGGGGCGCGGGGTGCCAGGTAGCGCGTCGGCAGGGGTGCGGGGCACCAGGAGCACGCCGACAAGGGCGCAAAGCACCAAGCAGCACACCGGCAGGGGATCGGGGCACCGACAACACGCCGGCAGAGGCGCAGGGGTGCGGGGAGCGCATCGGGGCACCGCGGGGGCGGTGCAGTTCATGGAGGCTGCGGGTAGCGCGGCCTTTGTTCGTCGCCTTCTTCGCCGTCACCGCGTTGAGTGCCTTGATCGTCACCAAACAAGAACAAACAAGGGGAGGGTCGGACCGTGTTCGTGCAGTCCAAACCCTCCTCATTACGGTGACAGAAAATGGCGATTCACATACCATAACTTGATTGATGAAGAACGATGGTTTATTATCATAATTAAAAAAACACAAAAATCCCCTACCTTTTGAATAACAGGCGATCATTCGTTGACGTCGTGGTAGGTTGGTCGTCGATCCGTGGTAGACGATCATGTCCCACGTCAAATGGGTCCGAGGAAGAAGGTTGAAGAAGAAGATTTCCACCCACGTTCTACACGTTCTTCGCATTCTTCGTTGGGAGGGGCGTAATCCTCCAAGTGTTGGGTGACGTGTCTCTTTGCCAGAGTTTCACCACTTGATGAAGTCATCCCAAAACATTCCCCCAAGCTTCCTTTATATAGGAGACTAGGGGTTTGTCTAAAATCACATTGTCATGTAATTGAAATGGTAGAATTAATTAACCCGACTCCACTAAATTAATTGCATGAGGGGTCTCACAATTAATTTGGAGGATTTCAAGAGGCTCCCCTTAATTAATTCTCACGTGTTGGCACAATTAATTAAAGGAGATGCAAAAAATTCAAAGAGGAGGTTTTGGTCATTAGAAAGGGGGTGTTGGTGGCACCATTTATAGGGGGAGTTGAGAGGTTATGGTCCCCTTCCATTAATAGGGGTCGAGTGGCCACGTGTGGTCCTCGCCACATTTAACCTCATATGGGAGATTGGGTTCGGGTGGGCCCCACAACCATAACCTCTCAAGGGAGGTTAGGGTGTAGAGCTCCCACCACCAACTCCCACATGGAGGTTCCAACTACCCACACTCACATGGTGGCTGGAATAAAATAAAGTGTGGCTACACTTTATTTTATCATTTTTTTTAAAAAGCAAAAAACAGACTTTTATTCCCGACCATCCGTCGTCGAGGTTAATGTATTGTTAAGAGAATATCGGCACTACGAGTTCAATAGTGCCCTTAGATTTCAATTTTGAGCAATGGTTCTAATGTTATAAAATGTCCTTCACAAATTTAATGAATGTACCAGAAAGAAAAGTTCGTAAAATTATTATCAGTCACCCTCGACCCACTATGGTCGAGGTTAGGCTCTGCCTAGGTGAAAAACGCCCCAACAAACCCAAAGGAACTCTCAGATTTTCAATCTGAGTTACCTTTTAGATGTTATTAATTTTACAATAAAATAAATTTCACTTAATTATTTTATTTGCGGCCAAAAACTTACTTTTTCTGGTGGCCCGCACCGGCCAATGTTAGTATCTTCTTAAATAAAGAAATCCCTCACGAGTTCAGCGGTGGTATTATATTTTTAATCCGAGCTACTTTTTATGAGTTATAAGTATTTTAAAAATAAAATAACTTTATTTAATTATTTTATTTATGGTTATGTCATTTTTGGGTTTTCTCACAGGAGGCCCGCGCCGACTAAACTTATGTCACATCTAGGGTAAACCCGCAATCTTGAGTGCAACGATGCCCTCATATTTTTTATCTGAGTCCCCATTTAAGCGTTATTACACTTTTCATGAAAACTGCTTACACGCATTAACTTAATATTAATAAAAACATCAGATATTGATTCCAGGCACACCGGGCCTCGGAATCATGCCCCGTCAGAAATTGTTGACTCGTAAAATTCCCATGTATTTAAGAAAAAACTATCCACAGAATTTCTGGGTCATTACATTCTCCCCACCCCAGTGCATTACTTCCCTGTAAGCTATAACTCAAACTAAAGAAACAAATGTGGGCACTGAGCACGCATATAATTCTCCCACTCCCATGTGCTCTCATGGAGGTTCCCATGCTACCAACAAACATGCACAATTGGTATCAACCATCCACGTAGTACCCACTCTTTTCGATCCTCAATCTCCACTGGAACCTCTGTAAAAGTCTCCCCATCGTCGATGTCCAGCTCTCCATGATCGATGATGTCGGATGGGTCATGCATGTATCTGCTCAGCTGAGATACATGGAAGACGTCGAGCACCCGGTGCAATTGGGGTAGAAGAGCTAAGTAGTAAGCCACCTTGCCAACACTACTGGGGAACTGAAAAGGTCCGATTAACCTCGGTGATAACTTTCTGTCTTTGACTAATCTTCGTAAACCTCATCTAGGTGAGAATCGTAGAAATACGTGGTCTCCATCCTCGAATTCCAGAGGTCTCCGTCTCCTTTCAGCATATGACTTATGTCTCCTCTATGTACTCTCCATCCGCTATTGGATGTACCATAAGAGGGGATGTGGAACTCCCTCAACAATTCCTCCAAAAGTGACACTGGTACTATGGTACGTCCTCTGAAGATTATGACATGCTCCCCACCATTAGAAAATCTTTCAGGAGACCGTCCTAAAGATATATGATCACGTTGGGCCTCACAGTAAACATCTCAAGATATGCCTCTCGAATTCACTAAAGAATCAAGGAAGTGACAGTCATATACTAGAGGTAAGCTACTCTATCCTTATCCACAAATGATATCTATAAAAAAAATCCAGCTTCTCTGTCGCCTCCCCTAGTAGTTGTATACCAGACCTCCTTCTGAGTGCATCTACAACAATGTCCTCCTTCCCATTAGTATAGACTATCTCGAAGTCATAGTCCAGGAGGAACTGAAAACTAAAAACTCCTACTACCATGAGGGTAATGATGGCCGACTCAAGAGTGATTTGCTGCACCCTCCTACGCATGAGTTTAACATGGGCTTCCTAGGTTTCCTTTTCCGCCAAAAAAGGAAAAACTTATCTCAACATTTTTGATAAACCACAACCTTTTTGCCTAATACAGTCAATCTGTGTATGAAATGTGGTTTCCCAGTCCATATCCAAACTAACATCATAAGACCTCGACACTTCCACCAAGAGGTTCCAATCAAAAATATCTCCTCAAGGGTCAGATCACACCGTCAACGTAAGTGTGATTATCAAGTCTCCTCCCAAAGGTATCTCTAGATGTGAGGGTCAAGTCAACAGTTTAACTAGAAACTCTATGTCTAGGACAAGATTTATAGAAGGAAGGAATTATTGGTACCTATATCTATTGATACGACATCTAGTAGTAGACACAGTCCGTACCTTGAATCATTCTTAGAGCCCTTGGGTCAAACTCCTTGACTGCATGCATCTATTCTCTTCCTCTGCCCTCCAGCTCCCTGAGCATGGTGGGGACTACAAAGGAGGGTGGTTGTACCATGTCAAAACATACACCACCTCATGTTTCTCTCCTATCACTACTTCCATGTCTGTCACCCTTCAGATTCATCTGTCCATGTTAGATCCTCTTATCGAAACATATTGCTTGCCCAAGTCTCTGAGACTGGCGCTAGTTTCCTTCTTTTCCACTGTTAATATTTACTGGTTGTATCCTTTCATCTATAGAAGAGTTAACCACAAAGGTTCTATCTATCACCCTAAAATAATTAGTAATGCATAGAGGGATAATGCTGGCTCAGATGTCCTTAAACACACCTCACTCAGTAGTCCGAGCCCCAAAGCACTGTAATGTATTCATTGAGTACCGGAAAGATCAGTATGCCTTGATGAATACTCAGTTACCGACACGTCATCCTTTCGAAGCTGTATAAGCTCTAGAAAACGCTCTTCCACATCCTCAAGAATGTCCTCAGTCACTTGTGGGTTGGTCTTTCCTCAGAACATGAGGGATATCTAATGATGAAACATGTGTAAGGCACTAAGCCTACATGTGTCATCAACCGGTACCGCTGGTTGAAACTCATGACCAACAGGCAATGATATAGCTGACACACTACCTGAAGGTACAATCTTGGGAATAGGTCCACATACCAAAGCCTCATCACTATATGGAACAACCTCAGGGTCACTCAATGGGAAAAACTAATAGCTAAGATCACCATCTGCTATACTAGTGTCTCAACTAGGTGGAGAAATCTAGCAATCACCTCTAGTCAGTCCTTTACAGCCTGGGAATCTGTCTCCCCTCGTAACCTCGAAGGCCTCTTCCATTGGAACTCTTGCAACCCGCTCAGTCGGCGTGCACTGTCATCCAGTGCGGCTGGTTGAATCTACTGCCCAATGGGTGGTGGTGTGGCTGGTACACCACCCGAAGGTGCCAACATAGTAAGAGGGCCTTGTACCCGGAGCCTCATTGCTTGGTGGGCCGTCATCGTGTACTCTCTCGAAACTCCAACTGGCTGTCTGTGTGGAGGCATCCTGAAAAGATGTGGCATGGTCAAAAGATTATACCTAGTGAGCTGACCTGCACTAGTGCAGAAAACTTTATTTACGTGTGTTATTTTTCATTTTTTACGTCAGTTTTTAGCCGACGTTAATACGCACGACGTTATAAATAACGTTTTTTTACGTCGGTTATTTAAAAACAAAAGTAAAAAACATAACATCGCGGTGTTTATCATGTCGTTTAATTAATAACCGATGTGAAAAAACCAGGGGGTTATAATGTCAGTTATTATATAACTGACGTGATAAACTGGGGGGGTTATCACATCAGTTATATAATAACCGACGTCATAAACCCGTGGAGGATGTTTATCAGGATGTTTATTAAATAACCAATGTGATAAACCCATGGGAAATGGTTTGTCACGTCGATTATTATATAACTGATGTGATAAACTAGTCAGGGGGGGATTATCACGTCGGTTATTTAATAACCGACGTGATAAACCATTTACCAGGCCTTTTATCACATCAGTTATTAAATAACCAACGTGATAAACAATTCCACAGGTGTTTATCAGGTCGGTTATTAAAAAAACCGACGTGATAAACCATTCTTGATTCCTTTATCACATCGCTAATAAAATTACCAATGTGGAAGACAAATTTTTTTTAAAAAAAATAGAATGTTGTTTTCTTCTCTCCCCCAGAAACAACCATAATACAAATCAAGAATTTGTACAACAAAAACTAGAGTAGATCAAAACAAGAACTAAATCAAAATTAATCATTTACATTGATAACATATAAAACTTACCCCACTAGATAGCCCTCCCACCACCCCCTGAACAGCACCCCCTAACCCCACTTGACAGCCCCCACCACACCCTTGGACTACCCCCTAACCCCCTGGACAGCCCCAAACACCCCGGGACAACCCCCCACCCTCTTGAACAACACCCCACAACCCCTCACCCAACATGACAGCCCCCACCACACCCCTGGACGGCCCCCCGACACCCTGGACAGCCCCAAACACCCCGGGACAACACCCCACCCTCATGTATACCCCCCACACCCTAGACAACCCTCCCCCACCCCACTGTACAGCCCCCACCACACCCCTAAACTCCCCCCGACCCCTTGTATAACCCCAAAAACCCCTAAACCCCCCCCCCCCCCCACCGTCATGTATACATCCCACCCCCTAGACAACACTTCCACACCCCTGGGCAGCCCTCCTACACCCCTGAAACATACCAAAAAAGCTACCTAAAACAAACCAAAAACCCCTCACCCCACTAGAGTGCCCCCACCACACCCCTGGACACTCCCCCCACACCCTTGGACATCACCACCACCCATGGACATCCCAAAACCCTCCTGTAGCCCCCCACCCCCTCTACAGCACTCCCACATCCCTAGACAACCCTCCCACACCCTTGAAACAGACCAAAAAGTTACGAGAAACAAACTGACCCCCCTGGACAACAGAAAACACCCTTGAACAACCCCCCCCCCCCCCCCCCACCCTCATGTATACCCCCACCCCCTGGAAAGAACTTACACACACCTGGAAAGCCCTCCCACACCCCTAAAACAGACCAAAAAGTTACATAAAACAAACCAGAACCCCTTCACCCCACTAGGATGCCCCCACCACACCCCTCGACACTCCCCTACACCCCTGCACATCACCACCACCCCTTGGACATCCCCCACCCTCCTGTAGACCCCCCACCCCCTGGAAAACACTCACACATCCCTGGACAGCCCTCCCACACCCTTTAAATTTACCAAAAAGTTACCAAAAATAGACCAGAACCCACTCAACCCACTAGACAGCCCCTACCACACCCCTGGACTGCCCCCCATCCCCATGGACACCCTGGACCCCCACTAGAAAACCCCTTCCCCCACCCTGTAAACCCCCCTAAACCCACAAGACACCCCACACCCCTGGACACCCCCTTGACATCCTCCCACTCCCCCAGACAGCCCTTCCACCCTCCTGGAAACACGCCAACCCCCTGGACTGCCCCCCACTCTCATGGACACCCAGGACCCCCACCCCGCTGGACAGCCCTCCCAGACCCCTGGACACCCCCACCCCACTAAACACCCCCCCCCCCCACACCTTTAGAACCCCACCCCCCAGACCAGAATCCATACCAGAAAAACCATCATAAGTAGACCAAAACAAGAAGTAGAGAAAAATTAAACATTCACATATATAACATTCAAAACATACACTGTCAACTTAAAAAAACTAAATCCAACCTAAACGACTACCAAATACACAATTACAATGACAATATTCAAAATTACATTTTACATTACAAACAACTAAAATTCAATAAAACCTGTAAAATAATTTGACCACTCCACATGTAATTGTTTGATGTCTTCAGCAGTATAGGGTTGAGGGTCATCAAAAAGCTACAAATGAAAAGGATATTATTTAACGTGTATAATGAATAAATCAAATTGAAATATTATGAAAAAATATTAAGATGAAATATTACCAGGTCAAAATTCAAAACTGTCCCAGTTGTTATTATTTCATACATAAATCTTAACATATAATATCCGCATTCGATGACGCCTTGTTGTTCATGAAAATTCTGTTTGAATGAGTGTAAATTCAATATAATAATTTTATGTAATAAATCAAAAAGTAGAAATTATAAATTGATATTTACCTTCGCATTTACATATTTGATCTTTCCACTTATTTTCGTTGTGTTTTTTCAAATTTAGACCCATGCCCTGTTAGAAAATAATACAAATGGAGTAAATTTAAAATTCATTATAATATATAAAACTATTGAAAAATTGAAAATTACTTTTAAATATATTCTTACAAATTTCCCGCACATCATCATGGACATAGAATATCCAATAAAGTGCTTTCTACCTTTGTAAATAAACCCCTAACATCCAATTATCACTGATAAAAAGAAATTTAAGGTTAGTGGCTTCTATGTAAAAAGATAATGAACTCTTTGAGAGAGATGTGTTTCATACCTCTCAAAAAAAGGCATCATCCAGTATTGTGTGACTATATTATTTTTAAGTCTTTCAGCAATATAAAGAATTCTTTATTCCTCATCCAATGCACATGCTTCAGGGGAAATCAATTGAGGGTCCATGAATCCATATACATCTTTCCGCTCATTCCTCTCACAAATTTTATAATGATACCTAATACAAAACAGTCATAAGTATACATTTTTAAAAAATATAACACTGGGAAAAGGTGTTATGAATTACATGGAAAAAATTTTCACCACGTTGATTCCCAACTAATCTCCAGTAACAAGCTACATGATATCAGTTTTCATAATCCACACACTTATTACACATCCACAAACATGAGCTTCCATTGGAAACTCATAATGACCCCCCAAAAAATTTGAATATCTTGACAATCTGTCAAGACTACTAGAATCTATATCTGATGTCATAACCATTTTTCTTTGTTGTTGTCTATACAATATTTCTTTACCTTTGAAGTATTCCTATAAAAATTAATAGAAAAATATATTAGTTTTCAAATGATAAAACAACATTAATAAAAAAAATAAAGGACATAACATTCATACCTCTATGGTAATGAGTCGAAGAAGTATGGATGACCAAATTAAAAAAAGGCTGATACTATGTCCAACTGTCATCACCTCATCTGTAGGTAATGGTACTCGAGCTGATATATCTATAATATCATGTACAATGACCCTCTCATTCTCTACCTCTAATTGATGATCATGAACGGTATCTCTTATACAATATACCAACCCATATGCAACTATATGATGTTCAGGATCATCAATATACAAATCGCGATAATTAGGAAGCTGCAGTGGAGGAGTAGGATAAAAAATGGGGTTTTCAGGCTAACGTGGGGGAGTGGGAGCTACTAGCGGAGGTGGAGGATAAATAATGGGGTCTGCAGGGGGAGGTGGAGGAGTGGGAGCTGCAGTATGAAATTGTCTTTGCATTTCTAGAAATGTAGACTATACCGATGCTCTAATATTTTCCTCCATCATCGCATTAATATTATGAACTTCACCTCTAATTAATCTATTGTTTTATAAACCCTCTCAACGTTAGAAGTTGAAGAATGTGGAAACACTTTTCTTACCGATACACCTGCTGAATATCCTCTTACACGACCAGGATGTTTGGGCATTCTCAATGCTACATATAAAATATCTTTCCTCCCTGTAGTTGTAAAGGCCCCCTGTGAACTTTTCTCCTCAAGAGAGTCATATATTAGATAATTGAACATTTCTATAATGATTGAAATTATATGAAGAAAATAGTTAACATAAATAAATAAAATAGATATCTTACAATCCTCTCAGCTATGATTCTCGATTCTTCCGAAATATATTTCCATTTTTTTCCCATCCTAGCTCTCTTCCATTTTTCATGTCTAGAAGGAGGGGATGGAGGGGCCACCTCTCCAGATCATGAAGACTCAGCTCTTAGTTGTTGAACATTTTCCACCATTATTTGTTCTTCCAAAAATACATACCCTCCCCGAGATAAACTATGAGGGTATACATTTTTAGACTGGATCTCTTGATGAGTTTTCCTTGTTTGCTGTAAATTAAGCAAAAGAAATCATTAACAAAAAATTAATAAGATCATTTATATAAGAAATCTTATAAAAGATTACATTTCCCTTAACAAAAAATGAATCTTTTCTTCTACTTTCAAAAAACCATCTCCAGGTGACTTCATCTATAAAAGGATATATACGACATGGATTATCATGACTCCTATGACCATAAATGAAATCAGATGAGAGGGTTGATTGGAAATCCCTCCATCTCCTGGCACCCAACGATAAGCATTTCTTTCTGACTCCACCAGTGTCAGGAATATCAAATTTCATCTGATAAAGAAGAGGATAAACATATTATATATACTAGAAATATTTAAAGAATAGTCAAACAATAGAAAAAGATCATACCAAAATCGTCTCCCACAACTGTGAGATTATCTCTTTATCGACACTTCTCCAGTCATCCTACAAAATTCTTACTTTTCGCTTAGCCTGATTTGATACAAAACTCTTAAAATCTTTTGCATTTGGACCTCTAGGAATATCATCGTCATCAAAATCAACGAGTATCCTCTGATCCTGTGTATGGGAAAGTGCTAATTTTGGTAAACGTGTGCACCCGCGTTTACCAACCTTTGAACTCTTTGTCGTAATAGGAGCACATGAGAAAGATTGGGAAACATCAATAGGAGCATGTGAATGTTCTTCCCTAGAGGTATGACCAATATGCTCATCTCCAAAATCATGTGGTTGATCAACTGAATGATATTCCATTATCCTTCAAATCAAAAAAAACAAACATTAGTTCACAAATATACAAATTCAAATATTTTAATTCTACTGTAATCAGAAAATATAAAATTGTACTATGTTACATTATAGTAAACATTGTTAATATGGTAAGCATGTTAAACAATGATAAAGATGGTATATATGGTCAACATGGTAAACATGGTAAATCTGGTAAACATGGTAAAGTAATTATCACTGAAAAAATAATAGATATATAATTCATGTAATGGTAAATAGGAGAAAGTAAACTAATAAAACATAAAACAAACAAAAACTTATACTTATTTTGTTTTAATATATTTTTTAATAAAGAAAAAACTTATAATATCTAAAAATTTATGAAAAAAATAAATGTAAACAAGAAATAAACATATGTTACCTGTAATTTTAGGAATATAAAATGGATTGTTTTCCCAAATTCCTTCTTCGTGATCATTCATTATGGCACAAACCATGTCTTCAACATGCTCATCATTATGTTATGTAAATCGTTCCATGGAAGTAGGGATCTCACATAAATCATCATCTTCATCAAGTTCGTCCTCACCAACATATTGTTTTTCCCTTGTAGAACAGCATCGCACTGCATATCTGATTGATCTACAACATAGAAAATTTGTTTTGAATGTGTTTCCATTATAAAAGAATCAACTATGTCTTCCAATATATTCAGATTAACAAGTGTCATTCCAAATTCATCAAGTGTGAGACGGTTGTTACCGATAAACCATTTACAGTTAAAAATAGGAACTTTAATTTTAATGTAATCAACCTCCCATATGTCTTCAATCACTCCCTAATATGCACTTGATGAAGAAATTGGGTTTTTTTCCTTGGCACTCAAAAAATGCATTGCTTCTACAAACACCAATACACCACTATTCTGAACAGCACTTATGTTGTCCTGAGCTTTCATAAGAAATGTATATCCATTAATGTCATAACTGAACCATGTTATCACATTTAAACATGGACCACCCACTATCCATTTTAATGTCTTTGATACATCTGATCTACCAAGAAAGGTATTTTTAAACCATGACAAAAAAGTTTTGTTGTGCTCATTCAAAATCCACATTTCTTTCGTCATTGGATGACATTGTTTCAACTCATTAATATGCAATGTGATATATAGTTGAGCATCAGCTATGTTATTCAAGATGTTTGACTCTAACTTATTTATCTGTTAAGATGAAAATGATTTGACTTTCAAGACACAAATCCCCTTTCCCTCATTATTAACTCGTTCATGGTGAGATGGAGGCAAAAATATGTGTTGCGCCATAGACAAGTAGCTCGTACAAAACTCTGCTACCTCCTCAAAAATATACTTTTCAATAATGGAGGCTTCAAGTCGATATGGTTTTTTAACATACCCCTTTAATATTTTCATATACCTTTCAAAAGGATATATCCAACGAAGATATACAGGTCCATAAATATTTATTTCTCGAACCAGATGAATAATTAAATACAGCATTATATCAAAAAAAGTTGGAGGAAAATACATTTCTAATTGACAATGTATAAAAATTGCATCCTTCTCCAAAATTTTCAAAGCATTCACATCAATCACCTTGTTACAAATTGAATTGAAAAAATAACACAACTTCATTATAGTCATTCTGACATGGATGGGAAATATTCCACACAATGCAACTAGGAGATTTTGTTTCATCATGACGTGAAAATCATGTGATTTTATACCTATCAACTACAAGTCCTTCAATGAGACAAAAATTTTTACATTTGAAGAATAATCTTGAGGCACATTGATATCATGAAGACACTGAAAAAATCTAATTTTCTCCCTCTTCGATAATGTATGACAATCCGGGGAAAGAAATGTTTGTCTTCCTTTTAGAGTGGGAGATAACTTCAAACGTATTCCCATTGATAGTAAGTCTAATCTTGCATTCAACCCATCTTTTGTCTTCCCTTTAATATCAAACAATGTTCTACTCAAACAATCACAGATATTCTTCTCCACGTGCAAGACATCAATGTTATGTTTAACTTCATGATACCTCCAATATGGTAGCTCAAAAAATATTGACCTTTTCTTCCAAATATGTATATCATTATCAGATTTCTTTGTCTTTCCCAATGTCACATCAAGGTTTTTCACCCTCTAAAAATAAAAATCAGGGGATAAATGTTTTGGAGCAGTATCAAAATCTTGTGAGCCATTGAATGCCTTTTTTAGTCTTCTATAAGGGTGATCCATAGGCAAAAACTTTCGATGAACCATGTACACTATTTTCCTCCCATGATGAAATTGACAATATGTCGTCTGTTGTTCGCAAATTGTACATGCTTTATGCCCTTTAACATTGTATCTAGACAAAATTCCATATGCTAGGAAGTCATTTATAGTGAATACAATTACAACATGAAGTTGAACATATTCCATTTTATATGAATCATACTCCATAAAACCATCATCCCATAATAGTTTCAAACCATCAATCAACGGTGACAAGTAAACATCAATATCTTTTCCATGTTTCTTTGGACAAGAGATCATCATACTCAACATGACATATTTTTTCTTCAAACAAACTTCAAGATAGATGTTGTAAATTGCCAATAAAATAGGCCATGAACTATATGTTGTAATGAGGGTTCGGTATAGATTCATTCCATCTATGCACAACCCTAGTCTGAGATTTCTAATTTCATTTTCAAATGTAGAATATTACACATCAATTTAATTCCATTGTGGACAATCAGATGGATGACGTGTTTTTTCATCACTTACACACTCATTGGCATGCCATCTTAACCTTTTTGCATCATTTGAATTAACAAATAAACATTTTAAACGATGAATTATCGGAAGATACCAAAATACCTTTGAAGGGATCTTTGTAATCTCTACATTAGCCTGTGATTTTTTTCACCTTATACCATGATGTCCCACATTTAGGACACTCTGACAGAAATTCATATTCCTTCCTATATATAATGCATTCATTCGGACAGGCATGAATTTTCTTGTATCCCAATCCCATCAGGCATAATATTTTCTTGGCCTTATAATGTGATTCTGGAAGATCGTTATCTTTTGGAAGAATGTCTTTCATCAATTGTAGCAGCTCTGTAAAACTTCTGTCACTCCATCCATGATTCACCTTCCGGTTAATCAATCTTAACACCACCGACAAAACCATAAAATCTTCATAACCAAGATATAATGGGTTTTCAACATCACCATATAGGCACACAACTATCGGTTCTATCTCAATTTGTTCTACAATAATATCACGAATCATTTCTTCAGTTCCATCAGAGTTACCATCTTGAAAATCATCATCATCAATGACATTCCTTCTAGTTTAACTATGCCAAATCCAGGGGCTGTAACTCGGATTAAAACCATGACAAATTAGATGATCTTTTATCTCTCTACTTTTCAACTTCTTCATATTCAACCATTTTAGGCATGGAAAGAAAAAAATGTCACTACTTGGAACATTTCTTTTAAAAAATTCCAAAAAGGCATCAACACCTTCCTCATATTCATTGCTCATTCAATGTGTCGTAATCCAACATCGACTAATTATTACCTATAAAAAATATAAAAAATATATATTTTTAAGATAAGACAAATATATGTTTATATGAAAAAAAATCCTAATTTGAATGTATAACAATTTTAAAATATAAAACAAATCTATGCATATTTAAAAAAATATGCTTGAATATTTTCTTAAAAACGAAATATAGTTAGATATAACAATTTTAAATTCCATTGAATCAATGAAAACCATGGGGCCTACAGTGGTTGATAGAAAATTGGATAAAATGGTGTAAACCTGATAATCAAATCAAATTTAAAATAAAAATACATATGGAGAAAATCACAATGTAAAGCCAATCATCACGGCACAATCATCATGTCATAATCTCAGAAACCACGATGTCTTAGTCAATCCCAACTAGCACTTATCCCCACCCCCTTGGACACCCCCTGGACACCACCACCCCCTTGTACAGCCCCACCCCCTGGACACCACCCCCAACCCCTTGGACACCCCATTGACACAACCACACCCTTGGATAGCCCCCACCCCTCCTGGACACCCCACCCACTGGACAGCCCCCCACAACTATAGACAGCACCCCCCACCCCTCTTGGACACCACCCCCACCCCCACCCCCTTGGACACCCCCCTAGACACCCCCCAACACTCTGAATATCCCCCACCCCCTAGACAACCCCCAAACCATCTGGATAGTCTCCCACCCCCTTGGATAGCCCCCCACCCACCCACCCCGTTTCACACCCCCTAGAGACCCTCAATCCTCTGGACATCCCTCCACCCCTTGGATAACCCCCCAAACCCTCGGGACAGGGCCCCACCCCCTTGGACAACCCCCCCCCCCCCACCCCTCACCCACCCACCCCCTTGGACACCCCCTGGACACCCCCAACCCTCTGGACAACACCCTACCCCCTGGACATCCCCCACCCCTCTAGAAAGCACCCCCACCCCTCCTGGACACCACCCCCACCCCCTTGGACACCCCCCTGGATAGCCCCCACCACTCTAGACAACACCCCCGCCCCTCTTAGAAACCACCCCCCACCCTCTTGGAACCCCCCCCCCCCTAGATAGCCCCCCAACCCTCTAGACAGCACCCCACCCTTCCTAGACACTACCCCCCACCCCCTACCCCCTTGGACACCCCCCTGGACACCCCAACCCTCTGGACAGCCCCCACCCCTCTAGACAGAACCCCCACCCCTCCTGGACACCACCCCATACACCCATGTAAACCACATGGACACCCCCAATCCTCTAGACAGCCCCCACACCCTGGACAGCCCCCACCCCCTTGGACAGCCCCCCACCCCACCCGCCCACCCCATTGGACACCCCCTGGACACCCCTTGGACACCCCCACCCCTCTGGACAGCCTACAACCCATGGACCCCACCCCTATAGGAAGCACCCCTAACCCTCCTGGACACCACCCCACCCCTTACCCCCTTGGACACACCCCTGTACACCCTCCAACCCTCTAGACAGCCCCACCCCCACCCCTTGGACAGATCCACCCCTCTAGACAGCACACCCCACCACTCCTGGACACCACCCCCTACCCCCTTGGACACCCCCCTGGACACCCGAAACCCTCTGGACAACCCCCACCCCCGAACAACACCCCAAATCCTTTGGATAGGCCCCACCACTTGGACATCCCCCCACCCACCCACCCCCTTGGATATCCCACCCACCCCTTGTACCCCCCCCCCCACACACACACAGACACAACCCTAGACTGCTCCCCCCCCCCACTCTATGGACACCCTGGACATCCCCCAACCCCCTGGACAGCTACCAACCCTCTTGGCAGCCCCCCGGAACCATGGGAGTTTAACCTCAAGCTACTAGTTTTGGCATATCTAGAGTTTTTACCTCAAGCTACTAGTTTTGGTATCATGCCATTATTAAAAATGGGAACCATGAACTGTATATCCTACTAGTATAAAATTATCTATTGTGAAATGAATCCGATTTTAATAGCATATGAAGACTTATAATAGTCCATGAAAATAAGCTACATAAATAGATTATGGAACAACAAAAAGTGATCCCCAAAATAGAAACAACCAAGGATCCAAAACAAACATTCCACCATGAAAAATCATATATATATACTTATAAAATTAATCACACTAGTACATGGAATGGGTGTATCACAATGTTTTACATATAAATTGCAGTAATATAGGTGAATGAGATCATTAGTTTTCAATGAAAACAAAAATTACCATCAATGTCGGGCATTCGTGAAACAAAATCTAACGAAATAGAAGTAGGTGAGTCTTAAGTGAATATTGTGAGTCGATCTAATAGATCTGGGGATAAAAAATAATATGATGATGGAAAAACGATGTAAGAGGGTTCGAAATCGATGAATCTTACCTAGTTTAAAACAAAAAAAATCGCAAAACATAAAAATAGACTATCTGAAAAAAAAAAGTCATGGGAGGCTTACCTGAGTGTTTCGAGTTCAGATGATAGATCCGAGGATAGTAAAGTTGATAAACGATGACGAAAAAATGTGTTTAACGCAACGATATCGACGATACGATTAGGGTTTACCGCGTGAGAGAGACGAGTCACTGGACTTTTGATCGAAAAATCATAAATGACAATCCACGGGGCGTGTTAGTTTTTTAAATGTTTTGTAATGTTAGTTATTTAATAAATGACATTATAAAAGGTTTTTATTACATTTATAACATCGGTTATTATAATAATTGACGTTATAAATGTATCAGATATGACTTTTTTTATGCATGTTATTTTATAACCGATGTAAAAAAATCATTGTGTTGGTTTTTTACATTGGTTATAGAATAAACGATGTAAAAAATACATCATAAATAACAATTTTTTACATTGGTTATAATATAACCAACGTACAAAATTATGAGGGTTGGTTTGTTACGTCTGATATCAAATAACTGAAAACAAAAAGGCCTCAAAAGTTGTTTTTTTACGTCGGTAATTTTATAACTAATGTAAAAAATTCGTAGATACCTCATTTTTACGACGATTATTTGATAAACTACATAAAAAATACCGCGCTTTGGTTTTTAACGTTGGTAATTTTATAACCGACGTAAAAAATGAACGCGCGTGATTTTTAACGTCGGTTATGAAATCAGCCGACATTAAAAATTTACTCACCGCATATTTTACGTCGGTTATAAAATAATCAACCTACAAAACCACGTTTCACAGATTATCACATCGGTTATATATAACCGATGTCAAAAATGGTGACGTTAATGACAATTTCTGCACTAGTGCTGGTTTGAGCTGACATAAAGTAATCTTTTGAAAACACACACGCAATCAGCGTTTTGTCTACTAAGTCGGAAATCAGTAGTCAGGGTCCTGGTGTATAGATACGTCGGCTGCCGCACCAAAACTGGACTCCCTGAACTGAAAACCAAACTCAATACCCTTAACACTATTGCTTCACAGAAATAAAATCTCAGAGTCTTATGTTCTGTGGTAGAACCTCCCTCTGATACCAATTTGTCACGACCCGTCTCTTGGGGCCCATATCATGACTACCCCAAGCCCGACTTCAATAGGACTGGGGCTGGAGACTTGTACCAAAGGCATGATTCCCTAAAACTAGGAATACATTACCTTTATAAAATGTAAACACACACAAAACCAACGTACAAGCAGAAGAAAACACTACGTAAAAGTTGTATAACAAGTGTACTAAAAGTAAATGGGCCGGAAATACCAGTCCAAAAATAAAGTACAAGGAAACGAAAAATGTATAAAACTCTAAAGACAAACATCTTGAAGGTGTCTAGCAGCTCCTGGATCATCCTTCGAGGTTCCTACCAGAAGGGTAGGTACAGATGGCCTCCACAGTACTCCATGTCCGTCAAACTCCACTGTGTACCGATCCGTCGTATGGTCCTCCTCTGGGTACCATCCAGTCCTGGCGCTCTCTACCTCCATCAATGTTGTCCATCATCTGCATCTAACATAATGAGTTACAGGCATAGCCTGTGCAGGGGTGAGTATAATGATACTCATTAGGGTTCTCGAAACCCTCAAGGTCTCACAAAATCCATCAAAGATAAACCAAAAAGTACGATTTCAATGGATAACCATTACTTAGATATTTGCCCATATATATTCCAAAGTTATCAAGTAACTCATCTCAATCATGAGGAAAACACAACACTCATTGACTCAGCCCAAACAAGGATTTTCATTATCTAAACCACGACTACTGTATAAGTATTCCTCTGTCGAGTATAGTGGCATTGTCGCAACACCGAGGCACTACTCACTAACCTTAGATTGCAGAGGTACTCATCCTATCGAGTACTGTGGGTCTGATTGTAAAATAAATTGATTATTTTAAATTTATTTTTATTTTAATTTTAATTTCCATTAATGCTTTGTTTTGGGGGTTTCCAAAGGTTTTATGTATAATAGGTGAGTTTTCATGAATTGGGCCAAACTGTGAGACCAATTCCAGATTTTAAAATAAATTTTGTTTCTTTTATAACTTTTTCATTTTTTAATATGTTTCACTCATCGAAACTCTTAAATGTCCTCTCCTGATATATTAACACCACAAGTAAAATTTGGAGCTTTTAGAAATCTATAACCCATGTTTATTTTGGTTTTTATTTAAAGGATTGGGCCTGCCCGGAACCCATATCCAGTTTTAAAAATTAATTTTATTTATTTTATAACATATTCATTATTAGGTATTTTTTGGTGATTCCATGTCTCCCATGATTCGATTTCACCCATCCGCTCCCCTAGCCTCTTTCCCCCCACTTTGGAGCTCTTAGGAATCACGTTTTAGGGACGAATTTCTTAGGGTTCCTCAAATCGTCCAGATTTGATAAGGTAAGTTGATTCTTTCATAAATCTTTTAATTTCCACTCTTTTGCCCCCATTTCAGTCCCCACATGTCCATCTCATCCCCATTAGGGAATACATGTCATTTTTGGTTTCTTGGAGATTCAAATTTGGTGTAAATGGTTCGTTTTATTCAAGATGTTTCATGCAAGTGTTTCTTTCCTTGATATCTTCCCCTTCCTTAGAGTTTCTTTCACCCTTTCAGTATGTTCATCATGTCTAGAAATTGATGTTCGAAACTAGGGTTTGATTTCGTTTTGTTTTGGTAAAATATTGTGGTCTAGGGCTGGATTTATATTCCTTGAGGTGCGGCGGTGGTGCGTTTGATGTTTCACACCTTGTTTTGAGGGTTTCAGCATAAAAGGTAGGTGATTTCATGTGTAATCATTTATAGATGAGTTAGTTTTATTTAATTACTTATTATGAATATTCCTATTATGCTTTGTGGGGTGCAGGAATTGTTTATGCTGGATTTGGTAAAGCATTTGTTTTTATAGTTTCATTTTAGCTTAAAATTTGGTGTTTTTCATGAGCAACCCTTTGGGTATTGTTTGGGTGTGTTTTATAACATATGAAATTGGTTTAATAAATCTTTTTTGGGTTGAAAATTAATATTTGGTAGGGTATTGTTCTTCCATTAGGTCTTAAAGAGGTTTTTTAATGGGTTTATGGTGTAAAACCTTATTGTACTTCATGAAAGTGATTTTGAAAATGTGTGCGTTTCATGTGGATATTTTGTGGTATTGTTTGAGGTGTTTTTATAACACATGGGGGTAGTTTAATAAATATTTTTGGGCATACAAATTCAGTTTTGAATTTTTATTGGTGTTATTTTGTCCTCGAAATATAGTTTTGAAATGGGTTTTATGTGAAAAGCTTTGGTACACTCTTTAGAATTGTTTTATGAAAATTTTGAATGGTTGAATGATTTATGTATGAGGTGTAACCATATTGGAAGACTGTTTTGGATTGATTATACTCTCAAATGGACCATTTTAATTTTTAATTGGTCTTTCATGTGATGTGTATCCTCTTAGAAAAGTTTTATAAAAATGTTTAATGGATTTACTGAAATGTGAAAGAGGTGTGAATGTGATGTGGGCTATTTTTGTGTGAGTTTGATTTCAAAAAGCATTGGAATGAAAAGTGGAATTTGTGACTTATGTGATTTAAATAGGGATTTTTGGTTAATGTGTGATGTGTAAGTGATATCTATATGTGAAAACTAGATTTCTTGGCTTGTTGAACTTGTTTGAGCACAAAGGGACAACCCGGGTATCTAGGTGGGTTGACGTGTACTAGTATGCTAGTGAATCTATGGGGTTTGGCCTCAGTTTCACTTAGCAGGATTGACCCTTACAACTCTAACTAAACTATGATGATGATTATTGGGGACCACTAGGTTGTGTGTATTTTCCCTAATAGTGGCTCGTGCATGAGAACATATAATTTTTGTGGTTACTCTCACCGAGATACGAGGTACCTGGGACCCACAGCTAGCTAGTGCCTATAGATTATTTCCAATTTCTTGTGCTTATTAGATCTTTTATACTTACTGTTGGCATACGGTATATTTGGCTGGAAAATTTAGTAGCTTTTTAATTTATTTGAAAGGTGTTTATTAATTAAATTATCCCATTTGAAAAATGTTTTTTTTAAGTTGCATCTTTTAGAAATTATAACTAGAAATTGCATGTTTTTAAAAACTTGCTTGCTTTTCATCTTTGAATGCTTATCACATGGAATTTATTAGTGGTGAAATCCAACTGGTAATTGTCTCACACCCTACTTACACCCTTGGGTGTAAGTAGAATTTGTTATTTTTGTTATCTTAGGTTTGGGTACAACTTTTGTGCCAACAGTACGGGTTTTCACCGGTCATTCATGATGTGTTGTTGTGAAGATAGCTTGAGGTCGATACCTCTTTCCATGTTGAGGTTATTGGTCGGTTTTTTGTTTGTTTCGTACCTTCGTTATAGTCATGGTGAGTTGTTTTAGACTATGTAATTCAGTTCTGAATTTTTGTAAAATATTGTTTGGTTTGAAAAATCCAGATTTGTTTCATTGGATTCTTTTGTCGTTTTATGTTTGTAAACTCTGTTAAATCATTCCCAATTTTTATTTTATGATACTTGGGAACTTGTGCCAGCCCGTGGGGATCGGGAACACCCTTTGGGCCTTTTCACGGGCTGGGTTTGGTGCCAGTTGCGGTGGCGATCGATTCGGTTCGTGACAAAATGGTATCAAAGGATGTTCACTCTTTTTGGGTCATGTTTTTTTTGGAGAACAGTCGAGATAGTATGGATTTAGGATTTTAGGGACTTGGAATTTTGGTTATGAGTATTGTGGCTGATCACCACTCCACATGATAGGATTAAAGTCTCTAGGGTAAGTCGGTACCTTTTGGAGTCCTTTAGTGTTCTTGGTTTAATGATGATTTGGGGAAATGAAAAGGGAGTTGGGTTAATGGTCTCAGTAAGCTTGCAGGGCCTGGAAAGCCAAGTGAAGATAGGGAGATTCCCTAGAACACTCTCTGTGACAGTGATGTGATTGGAATTTGACTGCCAACCATATGTCCAAGTCACCCACAGAAACTAGTTTCCTCTCGCATTATCTTGTGTTCTTTAGTTATGAAATCTTGGAACTTTGGTTTTAAAGTGACTTGGTTTTAAGAAGTGTAATGTTTTTGTGAAATTATTTTCAAATAAATATTGAATGGTTTGATTTATGAAATAGTGGAACTGAATATTCAGAATTATTTTGAAGTGTAAAATGGTGTGTTTACATCTCTTTTGAAAGAAAAAACAATACTGAAGTTAGTTTTGAAAAAGTGTTTCCAATAGAGTTTTCTAAACTATCATAGAGTGTTTTGTTAGGATGAGATGTTATAAAATTGATGTGAAGAACATGAAATTGAGTTCTGGTATAAATGGTTGTGTCCTTATGAAAATTTTAGTAATATTTGAATTGGGATTTGGATCTCCTGGTTAACAGTTTTGAGAAAAAGGATGTGTTGGTTGACCATATTGGTATTGAAAAGTGGAAAGAATCATTGTTTTAACCTTTGGTATTTCCGTGAGTGACCACATGCATGGGGTTATATGATATTATGGATGGTTGATGGCATGACTAGATGAGTGTCGGGACAGATATGGGAAGGGTGCCCAGTGTGGCACAAAAACATGCATGTGTGAGGCCCATGGGGTACCATTGGTGGATATGCTTACTGCTAAACCATTTGTTTTCAATGAATTGGTTTTAAAAAAAACATGGAGTCTTGATGAATGGTTTGGTATGGTTTGTATTATGGGTTTTTGAAAATGTTGATGTTGGGGGTTGTTTTGAGTCCAAGAAACCCTTCTTTTTGAACTGTGTTTTGGGATTGTGTTTGGTCGGTAAGATGTGTTGTAGGGACTGTTTGTGGTCTCTTTTGAAAAATGTTTTCGCATGCATTTATGGAGGATAACTTCATGTGTTTGGATCTTGTTTGTGTCATGTTTTGACCAATGGACCAGCTTGGTTGGGTCCTTGGGTTCTTTCATTGGATAAGGTACGCCCCCATTAAGGGTTAATGCACAACTGATGTGCAACCCGTATTGTTTCACCATTGGAAAATCTTCCAGTTGATCAATATAAGGAATATTTTATCAATCATTGTTTATTGAGTCGACACCCATTAATTTCGTTGATTTTTGGATCCTCTTGTAGTGGGATCGTGCTTGTGGAAGGTTGAAAGAGACCTCAGTTTCTTATGTTTCATGATTCATCGAAGGTGGAAGTGTTCTATGGTTGTTGCTGTGGATGAGTGCCATGATGGTGTCTAAGAGGGCCCCTGGGGTCTTCATAGTTTCTTTGAAGCAAAAGTTATTATTAAACAACAAATTTTGAGATTTTGGTAATGATAGGATATTGTGTCCACTTTTTGGACTTGTCAGTTGTTTATGGACTTGGAATATGGTCATGTTCCATGTATTATTTATATCAATCGCAAGGGTCATGTTCAGTGACGCATTGTGATGTTGTGTTTTCTTTTGACTATAAAGGTGAAGGTCACACAATCCTCAAAGGTTCTCTATTATGTTGGGAGTATGTCTCCCTTGGGAAAAACATCAAATCCTCTATCTTAGAGGAAGGTGTTTATACGTGTCCTGCCCTTCTGTTGTTTCTCACTCAAAGAAATAAGGTGTGATGTGTGTGCATCTTCTGATCCTTTGTTTCTGTGAAATGTCTGGTTTTGGTAAAGTGAGTTATGGAGTGTGTTATGTCTTGATGAACACATCGGGTTATGCGGTGTAGTTGTTTGTGTAATCGAAAGAAGAATTTCCATATAGGGGTTTCCACAGCCTAACTGTGAGGCCGAAGATGCTTCAATATTTTGAGCTCCATCCATAGGTCCCAAAGTGAAGCTGGCGCGTAGTCAGGGGAAACCCCAGTGTCATTTAAACACTTGTAAAAAGTCATATCCTCATTATAAAATATAGGAAGAGATTAAAGATATGGTGTCATCATATTTCTTCTATTTTTCTCGTTCGGTGGAAATAGGCGGATGGTCTTGTACCCATGTCATCACACAATGTTATTCCCTCCCCCTTTGGTTTCCATTGAGTCTTTAGAGAATGGTTTGAAATTTGGATATACAAGTTAAGCACATGGTTTTAACATGGTTAGTTCTATCCATGAACAAAAAAATAACCATTCAGATATAAGGATCCACATAGTATCGCACAGCTTCCCAAACTGTGTAGACTAACCGTGCGACCGTCCCAACTCCTTAATTTTGGGTTCTTTTCGTGTTGGCCCATGCCAGTCGGTTAAAATGGTTTGTTCTTGTGGTGTGAAGACCAACCATGGGTATCATGAATAATATTTTGTAAATTTATAATTGATGTATACCCCTTGTACTAGGGATTTTGTTTAGGCCTCCCCCTATTAGTTTCTTGATTCTATCTTAGGAAAAAAATTTAAGTTGTCTCTTATGGTGGGGAGCCCATTCGTGTCTCTTCATACGAGTAACTCATATTTATCCTTGGACTTGCCTGGGAAGTAGGTATTATCATTCAGAGATATCTAACTACCTACATCTTCCTTGTGTAAACATTGAAATTAGAGAGTTTCCAATGGTTTAGTTATAGTAGGGTAAGTGTAACCTTTTTCGATGTTGTTGTTTATTTGGATAAATTGATTGAGTATTATTCAGTTTGTGTTTGAGGATTTTTTATTTGGTATAATGCCTTAATGTGCTTGATTGATTCAAGAAAGTGGTGTAAGTTTGGTTTGTGAGAGTATTCCTTCCAGCGTTGATCTCTGGAGGTGTTTTGGCCTTTGGGGGAGAAACCTTGCAAAGGAGTACCCCTTGGTTTCTCAGTTGTTTTTGGTTGTTGCTTTGGCCTTGTTGTGACTTTTCGGGGCGGAATGTTTTCATGGTGGGGAGAATTGTCAAATATATAGCTTATTTTAAATGTATTTTTATTTTAATTTCCATTAATTCTTTGTTTTGGGGGTTTCCAAAGGTTTTATGTAGAATAGATGAGTTTTCATCAATTGGGCCAAACTGTGAGCCCAAATCTAGATTTAAAAATAAATTTTGTTTCTTTTATAACTTTTTCATTTTTTAATATTTTTCACTCATTCAAACTCCTAAATGTCCTCCCTGATATATTTACACCACAAGTAAAATTCGGAGCTTTTAGAAATCCATAACCAATGTTTATTTTTATTTTTATTTAAGGGAATGGGCCTGCCTAGAACCCATATCCAGTTTTAAAAATTAATTTTATTTATTTAATAACATATTCAATATTAGGTATCTTTTGGGGATTTCATGTCTTCCACGATCCCATTTCACCCAGCCGCGCCCCCAGCCTCTTTCCCCCCACTTTGGAGCTCTTAGGAATCGCATTTTAGGGACGAATTTCTTAGGGTTCCTCAAATCATACTGATTTGAGAAGACAATTGATTCTATAATAAATATTTTAATTTCTACTCTTTTTCCCCCATTTTAGTCCTCACATGACCTTCTCATCCCAATTAGAGAATTGATGTCAGGTTTGGTTTCTTGGAGATTCAAATTTTGGTGTATCTGGTTTGTTTTATTCAAGATGTTTCATGTAAGTGTTTCTTCCCTTTTTTTCTTCCCCTTCCTTAGGGTTTCATGCAACCTTTCAATAATTTACCATGTCCTGAAATTGAGGTTCTAAACTAGGGTTTTATTTGGTCTCGTTTTGGTTAAATACTGTGGTCTAGGGCTAGATTTATATTCCTTGAGGTGCGGCGGTGGAGCGGTTGATGTTTCGCACCTTGTTTTGAGGGTTTCGGCATAAAAGGTAGGTGATTCCATGTGTAATAATTTATAGATGAGTTATTTTTCTTGAAATACTTATTATGCATATTCCTAATATGTTGTGTGTGGTGCGGTAACAGTTTATGTTGGATTTGGTAAAGCATTTGTTTTTATAGTATCATTTTAGCTTAAAATTGGGTGTTTTTCATGTGCAACCCTTTGGGTGTGTTTTATAACATAAGAAATTGGTTTAATAAATCATTTTTGGGATAAAAATTCATATTTGGTAGGGTATTGTTGTGCCATTAGGACTTAAAGAGGTTTTTTAACGGGTTTAAGGTGTAAAACCATATTGTACTTCTTGAAAGTGATTTTGAAAATGTGTGTTTTTCACGTGGAAATTTTGTGGTATTGTTTGAGGTGTTTGTATAACACCTGGGGGTAGTTTAATAAATATTATAGGGGATAAAAATTATGTTTTGAATTTGTATTGGTGTGATTTTGTCCTTGAAATACGGTTTTGAAATGGGTTTTATGTGAAAAGATTTGGTACACTCTTTATAATTGTTTTATGAATGTTTTGAATGGTTGAATGATTTATGTAAGAGGTGTAACCATATTGGAAGATTGTTTTGGATTGTTTATACTTTCAAATTGACAATTTTAAATTTGAATAGGTCTTTCATGTGATATGTATCCTCTTGGAAATGTTTTAAAAAATGTTTAATGGATTTATTGAAATGCGAAGGAGGTGTGAACGTGATGTGGGCTATTTTGGTTCGAGTTCGATTTCAAAATGCATTTGAATGAAAAGTGGAATTTGTGACTTATGTGATTTACATGGGTCTTTTTGGTAAATTTGTGATGTGTAAGTGATATCTACATGTGAAAACTATATTTCTTGGCTTGTTGAACTTGTTTGAGCACAAAGGGAAAACTCGGGTATCTAGGTGGGTGGACGTGAACTAGTATGCTTGTGAATCTGTGGGGTTTTTCCTCAGTTTCACTTAGAAATATTGATGCTTACAACTCCAAATAAACTATGATGATGATGATTGGGGACCACTAGGTTAGGGTATGTTCCCTACTAGTGGCTCGTGCATGAGAACAGATAATTTTTGTGGTTACTCTCACCGAGATACGAGGCACCTGTGACCCACAGCTAGCTAGTAACTATAGGTTATTTTCTATTGCTTGTTCTCATTAGAACCTATATACTTACCGTCATCATACGGTATATTTCGCTCGAAAATTCATTAGATTTTGAATTTATTTTAAAGTTGTTGATTCATTAAATTAGCCCACTTGAAAACTGTTTTTTTAAGATGCATCTTTTAGAAATTGTAACTAGAAATTGCATGTTTTTCAAAACATGAGTGCTTTTCGTCTTTGAATGCTTATCACATGGAATATCGTAGTGGTTGTTTCATATTGGGAATTGTCTCACACCCTACTTACACCCTTGGGTGTAAGTAGACTTGGTTATTTTTGTTGTCGTATGTTTGGGTACAACTTTTGTGCCAACATTTCGGGTTTGCACCGGTCATTCATGATGTGTTGTTGTGGAGATGGCTTCAGGTCAATGCCTCTTTCCAGGTTCAAGTTCTTGGGCTATTTTTTTAGTTTCGTACCTTTGTTATAGTCATGGTGAGTTGTTTTAGACAATGTAATTCATTTATGAATATTTGTAAAATATTGTTTGGTTTGAAAAATCCAGATTTGTTTCATTGGATTCTTTTGTTGTTTAATGTTTATAAACTCGGGTAAATCATTCTCAATTTTCATTTTATGATACCCCAGCACTTGTGCCAGCCCATGGGGATCAGTAATGCCCTTAGTCACTTGTCACGGGCCGGGTTTGGTGCGATTTGTGGTGGAGATCGATTCGGTTCATGACACTGCTGCCAAACCGGGTGCTCCGTCCACTGTGGGTCTCCCGCCAAACTGGGCACTCCCCCTAATAGTCATCTGAGGTACTCCTCCTGTCGAGTACCATGGGTCTGTTGCCAAACCAGGCACTCCGTCCACTATGGGACTACTGCCAAACCAGGCACTCCGTCCACTAGGCTAGTCGAATCACTCCGAGTCGAATCGGTCAAGCACTCGTCAGGTCTACACCTACTAGGACTCCTCACTTTGTCTGCTCATCTCCGAAAGGATTTTCTCCACGAGCTACTGGTCGATACTTCAAGTGTCACGAAGTCTCAGGTTGAAGTATCTTAAAGGACTGCCACATCATCGGGGTATCAACACAATAGACGATGCATCAATCAGACACCCGGTCTGTGCGTTATTATAAGCCAACCTGAACGTGACTCAACTATACCCTAAACTCGAGTGGGGTATACTCAAAGGGAAAACTGTGCTATAAGAATACCAGATCCACTAACGGTTCATCAAACTGACGTCCATTTCCAAAGATATGGACCATGAATGTAAAGGGTCAGTAATGGGCCCGAGTCTGGTCTGACCCGGTCGAACCGACGCGGCCCCACCCAGTTTGGGATGACCCGGTCAGACTTGTTGGGTCTGACCCCACCCATTGGGCTAGTCAGCCCGCTATGTTTTGACCCAGTTTTCTAGGCCTCGCCCAGGGAACCACGAGGGTGGTTCGGCCCGATAGTCGCTACGTAGGTGGCTCGGTAACTCGGCCAAGAAGACCAGGCAGGTTCGGCCAGCGACACCATGGGGGAGCCGCGGGGCGGCTCAGTAGGTCGGTGGCCATGAGGCCAGTGGGTAGGCCGCATGGGGCGCAGGCTAGCCAGATAGACTCCGGGCAGGCCACGGGTACACCGGTTAGGCCACGGCAAGAGCTGGGCAGGCAGGCAGTGCGCTGGCAGGGGGCGCTGGGCAATGGGTAGCTCTCTAGAAGGGGTGAGGGGTGCTGGGCAGCACGCCGGCTGAGGCGTGGGGTGCCGGGAGCGCGCTGGCAGAGGCATGGGGCGCCGGGTGCGCGCCGGTAGGGGTGAGGGGCTCCGGGTAGCGCGCAGGTAGGGGCACAGGGTGCTGAGATTGCATCGACAGGGGCACAGGGCATCGAGCAGTGCACCAGCAGGGGCAAGGGGCGCAAGGCAATGCGCTGGCAGGGGCACGGGGTGCTGGTAGCCCGCCGGTAGGGGCACGGGTGTGAGGGTAACACATTGGGGTGCCGCGGGGGTGACATAGTTCACGGAGGTCGCGGGTAGCATGACATTTGTTCGCCGCCTTCGTCGTCGTCGCCGCGTGTACCACCTTCGTCGTCACCAAACAAGAACAAACAAGGCGAGGGTCAGACCATGTTCGTGCACCCCGATCCCTCCTCGTTATGGTGACAGAAAATGGTGAATCTCAAACCATGACTTGATTGACGAAGAACAAGGGTTTATTCTCAAAATTAAAAAAACACAAAAACCCCCTATCTTTTGATTAATCGGATATTGTTTGTTGATGTTGCGGTATGTTGGCTATAGATCCATGGTAGATGATTACATCTCACATCGAAGGGGTCCGAGGAAGAAGGTCAGAGAAGAAGATTGTCGCCGGCGTTCTTCGCGTTCTTCATCGGGAGGAGCGTAATCCTCTAAGTGTTGGGTAACGCATCTCTTTGTCAGTGTTTCTCCGCTTGATAAAGCCATAACAAAAGCTTCCCCCATGCTTCCTTTATATAGGAGAGGGAGGATTTTTCTAAAATCACGTAGGAACTTAATTCAAATGGTAGAATTAATTAACCCAGCTCCACAAAATTAATTGCACGAGGGGTGTCACAATTAATTTGGAAGATCTCAAGAGGCTCCCCTTAATTAATTCACATGTCTTTGTGCAATTAATTAATGGAGATGCCACAAATTCAAATAAGAGGTTTTTCCATTAAAAGGGAGTGGTGGTGGAACCATTAATAGGGGGAGTTGAGAGGTTATGGTCTCTTCCCATTAATAGGGGTCGGGTGGCCACGGGTGGTCCCCGCCACATTTAACCTCAAATAGGAGATTGGGTTCGGGTGGGCCCCACAACCATAACCTCTCATGGGAGGATAGGGTGTGGCGGTTCCACCACCAACTCCCAAGTGGATGTTCCAACTACCCGCACTCACATGGTGGCTGGAATAAAATAAAGTGTGGCTACACTTTATTTTATCATGTTAAAAAAAATCCATAAACTTTTATTCCCGACCATCCGCTGTCGAGGTGAATTTTATCTTAAGAGAATATCGGTGCTTTGAGTTCAATGATGACCTCATATATCAATTTAGAGCAATGATTCAAAAGTTATAAAATGTCGTTCGCACGTTTAATGAACATACCCAAAAAAATGTTCGGAAAATAATTATCAGACACCCGCAACCCACTGCGGTCAAGGTTAGGCTCTGCCTAGGTGAAACACGCACCAAAGAACCCAAAGGTACTCATGGATTTTCAATCTGAGTTAATATTTAGATGTTATGAATTTTACAATAATATATTTGTCATTTAATTATTTTATTTGTGGCAAAAAACTAAAATTTTCTGGTTGCCGGTGCCGGCAAAAGTTAGTATCTGCCTAAATAAATAAATCCCTCCCAAGTTTAGCGGTGGTCTCAGATTTTTAATCCGAGATACCATTTATGAGTTATAAGTATTTGAAAAATAAAATAACTTTATTTAATTATTTTATGTACGGTTATGCCAATTTCGAGATTTCTCACAGGAGGCCCGCACCGACTAAACATAAGTCACGCCTAGGGTAAACTCGTCGTCCTGAGCGCAACGGTGCCCACATATTTTTGATCCGAGTCACCATTAAAGAGTTATTCCACTTTTTCAGGAAAACTACTTACACACGTTAACTTAATCTTAACAAAAACTTCAGAAATTGAGTCTGGGTACACCTGGCCTAGGAATCATGCGCCGTCAAAAACTGCGGACTCGTAAAATTCTTGTGTATTTAAGAAAAAAATTCCCATTGAATTTATTGGTCTTTACGAAGGTAGTTAAATATTCTATGATATAATTTTTTTATTTATATAAATATCATTTAATAATATACTATGTATTATCAAATAAAAAATATACTTATTGATAATAATCCTTTTGTTACAACTAAAAAAATTAAATTAATTGAATAATTAGTATTTTTTCAGATAAAATCACTTAGACAATATCATTATAGTCACATAGATAATATATTATGTATTATTCCATCAATATGAAATAGATTTATAGGAAGAACATTTTTTTTCAATAATGGGTTATCATAAATAATTACTTCACTTTTCTGCCATTATTGAAGGAGATAAATTACCATTAATATATTTCAATATATATAATATATATAATATTTTTCAAATAATATTTCATGTGAATGGAGTAACCACTATCCATGAACAATGAATTATAAAATTTATATTCATTAAATGATACCTTAATAATGTTTTACTGCTGTGGATATTGTCTCTTGTTATGATGATATAAGGTTTTTGTAAAATAATTATCTGACTTGAGATGAATATAATAAATTCATATAATATGTTCCTCTCATGATCATAACCTCCTTACATATCATAGAATCTATGAAAATTATTTTCTCCTCAATTTTCCTCTAATATTGTTTGGAATTTATATTTAAACTTTCATGATATTTTTGTCTTTGTTTTGAGATATGATCCATTTTTATTCCTTTATGACTAAGAATTTTACAACACCAATATTATCCTTTCAATATACTTCTCTGATAAAAATTATACTGTAGTATGGTTTTTAGTTTAAAAAAACTATAATTTTTCTTGTTATTTTATTTAACCATGTACGTTTATGGGACTCTTACATTATTTTATTACAGCTAGCATGGGAAAATATATTTAATTTTAATACCTCAAGAAATTTTCATATCATTGATTATCATATGAAATTTTTACATATCAAAATTATAACATGAAAATTCAATTATCAATAAGGATGATTTTATTTTCTGAAGGCCCATTAGTATAATTTTCCATTTTAATATCATAAATCATATAAAAGAGAGAGTTGGTTCATGTTTTATAGAATGTTATCTTATTTTTGAAGTACAATTATTCTAGTAAGAATTTATCTTTTAATTTTTTCTTATTATTTCACCAATTTTACTATCCTCAATCATGGTAGTAGATTATTTATCATTAAAATTTCCCATTTCTCAAGAAATTAAATCTTTATATTTTCAATTTATTTTATTAAATTATATTTATCAATGTGGATTTCATTGAAATTATGTGAGTGTGATTGAGATTTTAAATATAATATCCAATTATTACTACTTCCTTTGAAAATATTTTTATTTCCATTAAAATAGTAAACAATTTATAATATTCTCCTTCATAAACTACAAACTCACTATTAAGTTCTGATTTATATTCTAATTAATCACTTTCCATTTATTCAAAATCCATGAAGTCCTCCAACAAGAATTCATTATAATTTATTCATAATCATTGTTATACTATAAATCTAATATATAATTTTAAACTAATATAATATTTCATTTATGATCATTGGGGATATTTTCTTCTATCCTTTTCACTGGATTCCCAATATCGTGATTCCATTTATATTAACCTATATAGTATTAGCATCATCACCCTCACCTATGATATTCATGGTAAAATAAGAATAATAATGTCCTAATAATAAAAAATATTTTCAAATTTTATATTTGGCATAATGATATACATTATTTACCATGTTTGAAAATTAGTGACATAAAGGAAGGATATCAATGAAATTATTCCACATTTTATACTTCATTTAATCCTATGTTCTTTAATACAAACATGAAATTTCTAAAAACATTATATAAAATTTTCATTTATTTATCACCAATTATTTTTATAGTTTCCAATATTCTCATAACTTAATTTATGATTGACCGATGTAGTTCATGATTTCTAAAAAATCATGATGTTTTTATCACGAGTTGAAATAATTTCATCAAAATTATATTGATGATTTATTATAGGTTTCATTACAATATTAGTGTCATAATTTGTTCCAAAAATTATTAAATAATAATCAAAATAATATTAACACTAGTAAATAATTCATTAACATATTTATATTCTTTTATTATAATATCATAAATATGTTACCTAATAATTTATATACTTATCTCTATTACCAACATATTTCACTCATAAATGCTATGATGTTTCTTTAAAATTAATTTTTATTTTTGACTATTAATTTTATATGTTCTAATTCAAATAATGAACATTATATTAATCATAATAAAATCATTTCACATTCTGTAATCTTGATAATATCTACAGATTACTCTCTTAAAAATATAAACTACAGCTAGTCCGAATCAAAATAATCAAGCAAAAAAGGTAGGATATCAATCTATACTTATAAGTATGCTAAAACTTTACATGGAATGTTTTAAGCCATTATTTTCTTTAAAATTATATCAATCCATATAAATCATGAATGTAGATAATATATATTAATTTTGGACACTTATTCTAATAGTTTGGATCACTCAAGATGTGGAAAACACTGATATAGTTGTTTTTTTGTTTATGGGTGGAGTTCTAAATCAATATTTTGTATTTTTATTAAAATTTTAAATATCTCTCATTATTATTTAAAATTTATCCCTCATGAATACAATTATTTTGAAATCAAAATATAATAGAACAATATTTCAAATTAGGTTTTCCTTTGTGGTGACTAACTATGTTCCAAGTGAGTGGTGGGTTTTATCCCACACAAATATATATATTATCTTATTTCTAATAGAGAACATTGTTATTTCTATAAATGTATAACTATAAAAATTTAAAAATTAAAAATTCATTATCTGGAAATAAAAAATAATATTTTGACTATAATAATAAAACACTGATGAATAGTTAAAAGTGAAAGTTCATGCTATAAAGACAATGGAGATGTGTTGTTATTCATTCTAAATTTCACTTAAATATCAAGATGTATCATCATTTTAATTTTTCAATATAATTTTTTATATTATTTAATATAGTATCAAATATATCAAAAATTCATTTTTAGTTTCATCAGATTTCATTTGACATTAATTAATGTAATAATATTTTATTTCATAATTCATTTATGGAAAACTACTCAATTCATGGTTGTGTAATCTTCTCATATTTAAAACTAGACAGTGAAATCGTCTAGTTTAATTACATATAAAAATTAATTTAAATATTCTATGAGACATGATATTAAAACTATGAAAATTATAATAAAATTCCCATCATAACAATATGTTTTACAAAATTAGTGAGTATTTATTTTTTTTCTATTATGGAATTGATGTTTTCATCCCCTAATCCTCATTTTGTATCCCATTACATCATGGGGTAAAATAATTATTTATTATATTCATATAAAAATATTAATTATTTTGAAATCATCTTCACTATTTGGAATACTCATTTAGACATTGTATGAATTCAAAAACATTGAATAATAAGATTAAAAATTGTTGTTATCATATTCTACTATACATCCCATACTTTACTATTTATTTAATACATGTGAAATTCCATTAGAGTGAAATGAGTATTATTAATATATTAAAAACCTTATATAAATATAAATGATCCTAATTGAAATATCATGGGTGTCTCCAAAATTACAAAAAAGTAATTAAAAATTTCACCGTATGGATTAATTAATCATGTATAATTAATGACCATCCCTATTGAGTATAATTACTTTTATGGAATGTGTATCCTACTTATTGATATCCAAAATTTATCGTATACAATCTATAAAATTCTTGTTGGTTTGATAATTAATCCTTTTATAAATTCAAATTTAACAACAACATACAAGATATAATCATAATAATAAGTAAAGGATAAGTTCATAGACATCACATCATATTTCTTTTTTGATAACCACTCATTCCCCATACATAGTATCTTATCAGATAAAAATAATATCTAATTTATTGAATGGATATATATTTTTGGGCACTCCCGTCACATTCATGTCATGTATATGAATTTATTTACCATATAGCTCGTACAACATAAGAACAAATATATTAAATTATGTTCCAACAATCATGGATTATTTTTCATATACATTACTTTACCCCACCAATGATGGATAGGTATATATAGGTCAATACACTTGAGTGTTTATAGGGTATGTATTCACTATACAAAGGTTTTGAATTTGAAATTCCATGACAATTTATAAAGGATAATGTTTAAGAATTCATGGGGTAGTATTATTGAGAGTCAAAGTTTTACATTTCTTATATTAGAATAATAACGATAGTAATGGGATGTGTTAAAACCCATTACAACACATACAATTTCAAATCAAAATGCTAGGTTCAAAGAAACTACCTTAAATAAAAATGAGTAGAGGATCCCTTACCTTAAAAGGGACCTTCTATAATCATGGGATAATGATATTATATTTTTTAGAAAACCATGTGTTTTATTTTAAGAGGTAAATATACATATATACATATAATATTTATTCTCAATAGGTTTTACTAAAGAGGAGTTGGAGGATGGGTGGTATTTATAAAAAAAGATATATGGATTCATTATTAATTAATATACATTAGTTTTGGAGTCTATATTATAAAATAATCGAAAAAATCTTAATAAGGGTTATTTATATTTTTTTCAATCCATTAACTGTATTTTTCATTATTTTAAGATTCTATGAAACCAATTACTAAAAATATTACCCTTGGTGATGTGGATGTGAATGTTGTATGAAAATATTGATTTCAAAACAATTAAATATAATATAGGTAATGGAGGACTAATTATGGATTTATAAAATTGATAATTTATGTAAAAAATATAATTATAAATGGAAAAAATATATATTCCCATGGATTAATTTTATTCCATTTATTACCTTAGTTTTTGGTCATTATTATGTCATCAAACATACTATATTTTTAAATTATGTCTAATTTTTACCAAATAAATCCAATATCTAAGAAAATTATGGAAAAATAAAATTTAGATATTTAAGACATGGATATTACAATAATTGAATTCATTTTATAAAAAAATTCATATATGTAAAAATTTTCACTTTTAAATAAAAATCCCGATTTACTGAAAAATACTAGTTTTTACGATACTAATAACATTTTTAGATATAAAAAAAGTATGGTGAAATTACTAATATATTATATTATTTATATTTCAATAATTATTATTTAAGAATTATATATTTTAAAAATTCAATTTTTTTAAAAAACCATGATATTATAAAAAACAGTTTTTTGTTGAAAAGATATAATTTCATTTTTTTAGAAAATAGTGTTTTAATTTCATCATGTTAAAATATTATTTTTATCAAGCATAAAAATAATTTAAAAATTAGTAATAAAAAAATTTATATAATCAACGTTTCATTTAAGGTGAAATATAAAAAACCAGAACAATAGGGTTTTTATACAAAATCCGTTGTTTCAGGAGTATACACATTATGTGCATGGTGTCTGATTGGGACACCATCTTATGGAGGTATGGAAAAAAAATTTGGTGCATGATATGGATAATAAAAAAATAATCCCAAAAATAGTTTCATTCCTTATATTGTTATTGAATATCATACTGGTCTTGATAAAAGAAAAATCATAATCATTTCATATCCCTCATAGGGAAAAATAAATGAGATTCATAGGTTTTGATCCTATTAATTGATTCTATAACATATTTAGTCTGTTTTGATCATATTTGATCATAATACCAAATATATAATAATAAAAAATGTGACAATACAATTGATATATTATCAATGGTTATAATGGTTTATATTTTTATAAATATGGAAATTAATATTTTATGATGGTCTAATATAGTCAAATTAGTTAATGTGTTTTATATGAATAAATTATATAATAAATATTTTATTCATTTAATGGAAATTTATTTTAATAGTTTTTTTGATTTTGTTGCATTCCTACCACATTCAAAAATTCCTTCCTAAATGCTTCATTTTATATAGTAGATCATATGAGGGTACTTATGTTTCATTACCTTTTCCTATTCCCATGTTCTTATTTTAACTTATGGATCAACCACAAAACATTGACCAAGTGATTTTGTTTTAATTTTTTTTAACATAATCTCTATGATATATGTTCTTTATCAAATTATTCACATATAAAAGATAATTATACACTATTACAATATTTTGATTTATTATATGTGGGGGTCCCTTTTTTTCTTCATTGAGAGGGATACATGGAACACACCATGTACATGAGATAGTTTATGTGAGATCATAATTAAATAGGTCACTAATCTAATGTGGTCGGCGATCAAAAATGGATTGTTGTATCTTGGACTATATTTTCCCTTCTTCCCATATCTCATGAAATTATTCCAAGAACATATACAAATGAAAACCTTATCTTTAACATGAATTATTATGTCACATTAATGATTATATGCATATATTTTAAATATATTTTGTAAGGATTTATTTTGATGTTGAGTTTGTTAAACATCATATATCATCTATGTTGTAACCATGTTTTTTAATTACTGGAAACGGAATTTAGTTCTTTTTTGTTCTCAATAAACAAAAGGATGGCCAAGGGGGTTGAAATAAATGTGATATCATAGTATAATATGGATTTAGTGTTGATTTTAGAATAATATCCTCGTGTTTTGGAAATTTTTGGGCATAGAATAAGTAATATGGAGAAGGCATCATTAAAGCAATTTTCTAGGATTGACTCTTCTCAAATATGGTAATGTGATGTGTTTTGTAAAAAATAGGTTTTGTGAAGGTTAATATTCTCTATGATATTGAGTATCACAAATGAGCTTCGCTAATGTGTGATGGAAATATAACGATACTACATGACTCCCACAAATCATCATTATTTCACAATGAGTTTATAATGATTCTTCATGACATTAAAAATGTTCAAGAATGGGTGAAATTTCACTAGGGTTTAGCGAATGAAGGATCAATACAAGCATAATTTTAGAGTTTTACAAAAAATCATCTATAGGCATGGAAATTTTTTGGAATTTTGTGAAAATTAATAGGTGACCACGACAACTTCATTTTACATGAAAATAATTGAAAAAATGGTTGAATCTCTTTCAATTCATGATATCTGAGGGATTCATAAAACATGTATTTGTTGTGATCATTAGTAGCATGAAAAGACAAACATTTTATTGACCATTTCTTAGACATCTCAAAAAATAGAGTTTTCCAATGACTAGTTAATCTTTGAGGACGTAGTGTTCCATGAAGGCAGTTTTCTTCATAATGGATATGAGATTCTCAAAGTAGGTTTACTAATGAGACTCACAAACATAAGTGATGATCACCTGGTTAAAATGTATAGTGATCCCAAGTGAATATACTCTACAATATGGTGAATGTATAGCTGTGTGATAGCAAAGGACAAAGCCATAAATTATAATCTATTAAAGCGACCACCATGTCATTAGAATAAGTAAGAAATCACCCAATGTAGTGATCTTGGGGGAGTTGACTAAAGTTTTCTAAAGGAGAAAATATGATATCTATAAAATTATTTAAAGTAATTGTTCTTGTAATAGAGTAATATTATCATTAATTATTTATTCCATAACCAGTGAAGATTAATATATTTATCTATTCCTGACACACTATCAGTGTTTGATCCCTATACTAGCCCAGAGTGGTGAACCAAATAAAATTGTTATGTTGTATCTCACCATGTTAATGTTTCATCACTACATGATTCCATCAAAAATGTTTTATAAGTTCCAAAAAATATGAGAAACTTTTCCTTGTATTAAATAGAAAATGTTTACACCTTGAATCAACCCTAACCTATCAGGGTGTTCTGACGTCTCAGAAGTGGTATCAATGTTTATAGGTCAATGGAGTTAAATATATCCACCATTATTTTAATGAAAAATCTAGTGAATGTGGGGGGTTTACACCACATTAGTTGTAGAAACATTCATAGTTGGAATATTAGAATGATATATCATCTGATATCGCTTGAGATGGGAGTTATTTTTTTACTATATAGGGGATTCTGGTAACTGATGCAACAAATCATTATATGACTCATATAGAAAATAAAATGCTTCATGTAGATTCCTATTCACATAACTACTATAATTCACATATATTTTATAAATTATATTTGATAAGAATGTTCTTTAATTAAACCATATTTATGTGGGATAATAAGAAATTATATATAAAGGTGATAAGTAATGTAAGGATTCTAAACTACAATATTTGAAAAATAGGTTTTATGACTTGAAAATTCATGAAGATGAAAATTTAGATACCTTTTTAAACCAAATTAGTATTTTTTGGGAGAAATTTTAGGACTTATTGATGAAATTAATTATATTTAAATTTCGAATAAATATTGAGAAGGCTTCCTCCATTGTAAAATCCAAAACTATCAGCCATTGGGAAAAGGGATCTACCTAAACATTCCATTGATGGTCTGCAAAGAAGTCTTGTGTCTTAAGAAATGAGAGTCAATCCTAGAGTTGAATAAAATTGAGTAAGTAAGTAAATGGATTTGAAATCCATGGAAAACATGAGATTTCTAGAGATATTGTTGATCATGATAATGAAGAACACAAAATACTATCCATTTTATCTGATAAATTATTAAATTTGAAATGGATATTTGAAGGAAATCACACTACAATGATTCTTGTGTAGTAGAGTTGGGAAAAAATCCTCTTGAGGATAAAAATGTTTTATAGTGTATAAAATGAATTTGAAATCCCAAAAAATCCTAAGAAAATGTTTCCCCATAAGAGAGACCATAAATATGGATAAAATATATATATAATGAGTTTTGTCTATAAATAATAACAAGATGGTAGTGAATTTTTTGGAGGATGAAAAACTTGAGTTTAAATATGGAACCTATGAGTCCATAATGACTATAGTTGAGAAGTTACAACATTAAGAAGATAATGATAAGCAGTTAATCATTATATTGAACTCAATGTGGAGCAATAGGGTTCACTTGATTAAATTTAAATTAAAATAAAATGAAATAAAAAGATGATATCCAATATAGAAGTATCAATAGAGTATGTTGATCTTATTGAAGTATAAATTGACTGACTGGAAGAAAGGTTTAGAGGAATAATTAATATATCTTGGAATAACTAAATAAGTTGTGAAATTTAATATTTGTGTTTAAGGGCATGAAAAATTCATCAATGAACTTACATATAAACTGGAAGAGAATCCTATGTTAGTTGAGGGGCATGAATAATAAGTTATCACACATAGGATAAAACGTGAAACTGAAAATAAACCTAGGGAAACAAATAATATTACATTGTGGAAGATTCTATTATATAAAGCTGATAAAAACAACTGAACATAGTCTTGAATGAGTATAGAAGGCCATGAATGATCTGAGATCCACATGTATGGGAAACAGTGGAATTAGCGGTGATTCTAAAAAACCAAAATCTAGTAACTATATGATTTAAAATTATTTGAATCCTGAATTTGGACATAACAAAAAGTCACCCGATGTTCAAAAAAAGAAATCCAAAAATCATATAGAAAATATAGGTGAATATTGTCCTCAATTATCCCTATATGATCATCAGTCAAACACTTTTAATAAATATGGGTAGTTTTTGATGAATGGATGTGAGAAGATATTTACACTTATGAAATTTCAATTCTATGAATTTCTGGGAAATACTATAACATACTATGAAGAGGCATGGATATATGTAAATAAGGAAGCACATGTATGTAAAAATGGATAATGTTGATATATACTTCAACATATAGATGAAATAGTTTCAATTAATATTGTTTTCACTGTTCAAAATATGGCCAAAACTCTATCCATTGCTCGTAGCGGAACGACTTGAAAATTACTATGGAACTCATAGAGAAGTCAATACCCACAAACTAGGAGATGTTTCTATCTAAATTATGTACTACCTAGTAGAATAAAAATATAATTATGATGAACCCAAGTATATAGAAATGGGATTTTAAATGAGATCTTTAGAATTGCCTCAATCAAGTACCACATGGATGGAAAATGGAAATTCAAGAAATTCAACCTTCCTAAAATAGTTCTCAAAGTGACAAAAAACAAAAACACCTTGATTAATAATAATAGATGATCATACCATGTGATAGGATATGAAGAATAATTAAAAATGTTAATAAAAGGGTGGATGAAATACCATGTTTTTGAAATGATGGTTCTTTAATTATCAATGTTAGTAGAAGTACAAAACAAGAACATTAGGATTTTAGGAAAACATATATTCTATTTTGAGAAGGATTATGTCGTAATAACTTTTGTGTGAGTCAAATCTATGTCATAGGTATGATAATTCCAGTAAATCAAAAAAGGTGAACTTTTAAAGGAATAAATTGTAATTTTTTCATGAAAGGATGTTAAAGAGATGGAAATTTATACAATTTGGACAGCAAAAGAGATCATTATTAAATGACAACTGAGTATAAAAATAACTTATAGTACCATAGGTTGAGTCACATCAATAAAAATATCATATAAATTATATCTGAAATAATTATTTTCATAGATATTCCTAATCTAAATCATGAACTCAGAAAGATATGTGCATATTTCTTGTAAGGAATGATTTTTGGGAGTTCATATCAGATGAAGAAAAAAAGGGAATCAAATCTTCTTGATCCCATACACACAGACATATGTGGTCTAATAAATGATTCTGGAACATATGGGGAGAGGTAATACAATATTTTTGTTGATTATTTAGGTATAATGGATTGTGTAATTATTATGTAGAGGAAACAAAAAGTGGTTGACTGGATGACGATTTGTTGTTGAATTTCATGAATAAAACTACCTTCACAATCATGATTCTGTGATCTGAAAATGGATGATAATAAAAAAAATTAATTTTAAAATTATATGTAATAATGAATGAGGTCTCTATAGAGTTATCCATAGAGAAAAATGTAGTTATTGAACACATAAATTGACAAGTGAAAAATTTGGCTACAACTATGCTGATTGAGGGTTATATTTCTCTCTATTAATGGAATGGTTGTATTTAATTATCAATGTATAGTCAAAATAAAGAATTTATTTTTATGAGAGAACCCAATACACTATTATTGTTATTTTAAGGATAAATCCATCTATAATGTATTTTCATGTTTTTGGAAGTAAAATTTTCATTAAAAATGAAGAAGGTAATCAGTAAATGTATGGTGATACTGTAGATGAGGGAAACATTGTTCTATATTAAATTAAGTGTAAAGTATTCAAATGTTATTATAATAATATTGAATGATTTTTTAAAAGTAGTGATGTTTATTTCATTGAATATAAAACCATAAATGCTATGAGGATCCCATATTATTAGAAGATATAATATAAAGAAGAAAGTGTAAAATGAACAAATTCAACTAATGAAGAAGTGTAAGCCTTGAAAAACATTTAGGGAGAAAAATGATGATGATTTATAAGAATAATTTGATGAGTAGACAATTGATGAACAAACATCATTAAAAACTAACATCATAAATAGAAGATAAATAGATGATCAATCCAACATCGTTGATGATTAGACTACACCGACCCATAAAAGGAGAATATGTAATGAAGAACTTTATCCCTTCCTATAAATTGTTGAACCAACATTGTTTGAAGAGTAAGTGAAGGATGAATCATGGTATAAGTCTATCAATTATGAATTGTATAATAGTGACAAGAAATAGACATGAGATATTATTTAGAGACGATAAATTCACAATGTGACTAGAAAAATTAGGATCATTAAAAACAAATTTTTCAAGAAAGAAAATGTGATCATAAATAAGGCTCTCATGGTGTGTAAACTCTATAAAATGATAAAAATGTTAATTTTGATAAAGTATTTTCTTTAGTTGATAGACATGTTCTTTTAAAGATATTTCTTTCCATTATGATTCATGAATGGTATAATTTTTATCATATGGATTTAAATATGGAAATAATAAATGTAAATAATGAATAAGAAGTCCACATTTATCGTCCAGTGTAATTTTTAATGGAAAATATGATAGTAATGTTTTTATATTGTAGAAATAATCTTAATGGTCTAAATTGGGGACCATTAGAATAGTATTCATGACTCAATTATTTAATTATGAATATGGTATTTAAAAGTGTAAGTTTCAACCATAATATTTATGTGAATAATTCATATAACGTTAAATTCATGGTGATTGCATATGTGGATGATATTATTTTTGGACAAAGTAGGCATGAATTAGTGGAAGAATTTTCTAATCACATGAAATATTAATGTGAAATTTCTATGATTGTTGAACTCGCATTCATATTAAAGATGCATGTGATTTAGATGAATTATTACACCTTCAATTTTCAGAAAAATTATTCAAGAGAGATTCTGAAGAAATTCAATATGCATGACACAAACCAATGTCGACACTGATTTCAGTTGGGGAAAACATGTAAATAAATTAGATGGGAGATTTGTGGATCCCACCATATAAAATAGAATCAATGGAATATTGTTACACATGACAACAACAAGACATGATATCATCATTGTAATATGCTTAGCAACCCACATTTAACATAATTATAACTAAGATAATTTTACAATATTAAATTGAATCATGAGGTACATTAAAGGTACACTTAATTTTGTATTATAAATTTTAGATGGAAAATAAAATTAATTATATGGTTTTTATAATTTTCATTGGGTTGGATATTTGGTGAATTATATGTCCAAGACATGTCGAACATTGTTCATATGAAACAAAAGTGTGGGATGATTGAGTAATAAATGAGAAATCAGTTCTCTCTATGTGGATGAAGAAGAATATATATCTTTTAGATAAGTATACAGTCATATATTTTATATGAGGCAAAAATGGATGTTATTGGTTATGTGATGAAATTGACGATGGTGATTCACTATGAAAACAATAGAATAATCAATATTATGAAAAATTATTTTGTTTAATATTGTAAAAAATATATTATAACATATATCACTTCATTATGGAAAATGTTGAACAAGGTTTGATTGAACTGGAACATTATTGAACTAGTGAACAAGTGGATGGCCCTAGGAGAAGGCTGTTGGATACTCATGTGTTTATGAAACATCGGCATGACCTATATTTTAGAGACCTCATAGTGCATGAGGAGGTTATAGTTTTTCCCCTCTCCAAATTTATGTCAATTTTTTAAATTTTTTTGTGGAAGTGATGCATGTAATGTGTGGGATTTATAATCTAAGAGGAGTATATTTTGTTGTATTCATGTATGAATATAGTTTTATTGGGTTTTTTTCTGAAGAGGGAGTATGTATAAATTAAATATTTGAAAGTTTTTATAGTTTTAGGATTTTAAAAAACTATGAAATGATTCCATGATATGATGAGAATTTGGACTTATGTGGAAACATTTCATATTTCCTGGATATTACCAGGGATATCTTAAATAACTCAAAAACATTAGAATACAATCCATGCTTCAAATATTTATTTATACACTAAAAATTCTTCATGTAACATGTTTATTTTTTTCTTTAAATTTAGGTTTTGTTAATGGATTTTTATTTATTGATTTTGTATACATATTTATAACAAACAAAAAGAGATATTTTTTTCAAGTAAAGGATTTTTATTTCTATAAACAGAGTCTAGTTTGTGTTTATTCTTAATCCACACAAGGATTGTCAGGGACGTTTCAATGTTGGTGATTTGATAATACAACATGGATACAGTGTTGAAAGTGAATTAATTTTATACTATTTCCAAATTTTTGGGTTAAAAATCATGATAAAATATAAGCTTTATGAAAGGGGGATTTCTAGGATTGAAACTTCTTAAATATGGTAGAGGAATGAGTTTTTTTGATTATTGGGTTTCATGAAGGTTGGGATTAATGATTATATGGAGCATAAAAAAATCTCAGGTGCCCGATGTGTTGACATTTAATATTCATGACTAAGAGAATGTTTTTGAACTAGTGAAATCTCACTATAGACTTGTGAATGAATGGTCATCACGGTCATCAATTATTAGGTTCATAAAATATATTTTGGATGTGTGGGGTCATCGAGATAGGATATTCCGATAAATAGGATGCTACCCTAATTCATTTTAAACCAAAAATAATAGTAGAAAATTGTTGATGGCTTTGAATACATGAAGGATAATGTATTAAGGAATATGGTAATAATTATTGTCATGATCATCATGAAAAGTCTGTATTAATCTTGACCAAATCATAATTATTATGGAAAAATGGGTTTCATAATTTGTAGTTATTATGCAATGACATACTCTTCTATGATTGTAGTTTTCTTCACAAAGGATATGAGATTTGTGGAGGAGATTCATGAATGAGATTCATAAACAAAATAATTTAACATATGGTTTTAGTAAAGAACAATTTCATGTGTTTCAACTTCGGAAAAAAATGAAAGTATAATCTATTTATATTCAGGTACAATGACATAAATTCAAATCATTTAAAGCAACCATAAAGTTGATAAACTAAGTAATATATTGACAAAATATGCATTATATGGGAGACAATGGTAGTGTTTTAATGGAGGCAATGTGATATCTATGAAATATTGTAAAGGAAGTGTTCTAGGGAAAAAATTATCATCCCTAAACATCTATTTTCCATAACTAGTGAAGATTAGTGGATTATGTATGACTAAGAAAATATTGGAATATTCTCCAAGGACTAGATGTTAGTTGTTAGCCACGTGAAACTGTTTTGTTGTCTCTCTACATTTTAATGTTTGATTTATCATGATTATATCAAATCTATTTAACAAGTTCTTATAAATATTTGAATAGGTTCATTTTCTTTAAAATAAATTATTGACACCCTGATTCACCCCTCCCCTCTTAGGGTGTTTTGGGGTCCTATAATCTATAAGACAAGATAAATTCCTATTATTTTACACTCTCTAACATCAACCCAACATATTGGGTTCAAACACCACTTCCTATAAAGATCCTCATGGGGTAACATTTTAATATTATAATGTATTCTATTGTTTTATGAGAACTCCCATAGGAGAAGTTATTGATCACAACATCTATAGTAATCCATTTAACATGATTACAACTACTCCTCACATGTTTTAATGGTTCTTTCAAAAATACTATCATTATAATGGTGATAAGGATTACTAAAACGAACCTCTACAGCGAATGATTATAGAAGGATTCTACAGAAGCTCGAGTAAAACCTTATATATTTATCAAACATGGAAGAGAGTGGAACTTCATGATTCCTATCAACTTATGTTATATATATCATGGAAAGATGGTTAGAAGATAAATATATATATTAATAGAAATTAAATGTGTCAACCTTCCAATGCAATCAATTACTGGAAAAATGGTGTTATGTTATTTATATTTAATAGGTTTTCAAATGATGAAATCTAGGATTATTTGATCCCATTTATATACTATTATGGGAAATGTTTCCATATTACCATTATACATTTTTTTAGTCATCCTTAATGTTTGGGTATACTATGAATTGAAATAAAAATGTGTCAACATCCCACATCATTGTTTACCTTTATATGTTTTTAATTAGATACATATATATAATTTCTATTTTTATATTAATATAGAAGGATAAGTTGTTTGAATCATCTAGATGCTACATCATCAGTTTTGGTTTTGATGGGACATGTATCTAGGTTCCAAAAATTATTAATCCATCATTACCTAAGGAGGAATCTGAAATATTCGATATTTTGTACTATATCACCACACCATCTGTTTACGCCTCATTGATACTCAATAGAATAAATGGTTGAGTAGTTATTTTATCATAGATAAATCTTGATCATTTTACTATTATAATTTAAAAACATTTCATATTAAACAATATCTAAAAAATTTACACCCTCTTCATGTTTTTGGTTACAAGATCCATACTACTAATAGAATCTACCAATTTTTTTTCCTTCATAGGATTGGAATTGATTGATCAATCATAATCATTAATTATATCTACTAACCTTCATAAGAACATATTGGGTTTCTTTTACATGAATATATACATGATGATTTTGTGATCTTTATACATGTCACACTTCCACCATAGAGATAATGTCACCAAATCATCAACACAAACATACCTACATTCAGTTCTATATCATGTTTTGGGTACTTATTCTTATGGTATATTAATTATTGAGAGTAGTATTCTATAATTGTTTTGATATTTCAAGACTACACAAATTAATATCTTTTTATATGTATGAGATTAGATCAAAAATCCATCCCTACTAGTGGGTAATGTTTGTAAATTGCAGTTATTATCATATTTATTAACTATATAATGAACATCTAGAATTAAAAATTCTAGAAAAACTTGACTCCATTATAATATGTCTAGTTTATTAGGTTTAAATGTAATTAGATCCCCCACAAAATAAAATTATAGTACTAATATATTCCAAGGAAACTATCGATTACCATCACAGATGTTGGTATGTTCTATCAATATTTTACCTATGTTTCTGAATGACCTAGAGAGAGTACAAAAAAAATGGTGATTAGAAGGGGTTATTTTATCATTTATAAGGGGTTATAAACCCATCTAAATACATTAGAAGTAGTTAGCTGTAACCATTACTAATGTTCCCACAGACTATCATTAGATGTTGTTTTGGGTAAGCGCTAATAAAGTAGACAAATTTTCAGCAGCGGTGAGATTAGAAGGGGTTTTAACCACTACTAATTATGAATAAAATTCACTATAAATAGTGGATTAGGAGAAGGTTATAACTTCCTCAAAATTGACACATCAATTTATGGGAGGTTATAACCGCTCCTAATTGAGTTAGGGGTGGTATCAGTAACCACCCCTAAACTAGTGCAATTTTTTTTAATTTCACCACCCCGGGTAACCCTAGAAGCCGCCCATGCACCCAAACACCCCTGTTGAAACCCATTCCATAGACACCTAGAAACACCCTGATGACACCCCTTCAAACTTCCTAGGACACCCCTTCAACCCCCCCACATACACCCTAACACCCTCAGTGACACCCCTTCCCCCCTTCACTAGGCCTCCTGACACCCTCGTGACACCCCTTCCCCCCTTCCCTATGCCTACCGACACCCCCCTTGACACTCGTCACCCAAATAAAACCCATTTTTCCTTCTTGAGGCCTCATGAAACTCCAATGACAACCCCCTCCCCCCCCCCCCCACCAGGCCCCTGAAGCCCCCAATAATACCCACAACACACCCTCAGTGAGTCCCCTTCCACAAACACTCGTGGTACCCCTTCCTCAGACACACTGTGACACCCACCCCTTTTCTAGGCATCCTAACACCCCCGAGACTGCGACCAGGCACCCGAAACCCCCTGTGACTCCCGCCCCACACCCAACCTAAGGTTCCCCTAAGAGAACACCTATGTAACCAGCCTGATACATGTCTACAGGCCCCAATGCTTGTAGCTGACTTATCATATAGCTACAAAGGTTTTAAAAGAATTCAACACTGCTGGGATTCGAACGTGCCACTGGAAGCATCAAACCAAGCACCTTAACCACTCCACATAGTTGAATTATAGTTTATATAAAAAATATTTTTTTACTTATTTATATATATAATTATTAGATAATAAAGATATATATATATTTTTTTTAAAAAAAATTAAATAATATAATATATTTGAATTTGTGTATAATATAAAATCTATCTGTAATATTTATATATAATATATATTTGTGTATAATATATATATTATATCTCTGCATAATATATATATATATATATATAAATATATAAACATATATTTATACAAATAAATATAAATACATTAATACATATATTAATAAATACAGTTATATTTTTATGTGTGTTTGTATTTATTTATTTATATATAATATAATTATAATATATATATATTTATAAAATTATTTTTATAAACTTATATATATGTTTGTGTGTCTATAATAATAATATTATTAATTATTAATTATTAATGACTATTATTATTAAACCTTTTTTAAACTATACAAATTATATTTTAGTTATATATATACTATATATTTATATAATTAATGATTTATATTATACATATAATATATTAAAAACATTTATATTATATATTTATGTATTTTATTATATACATTTATATTATATCATGTATACACACATATAAGTACCCATGAAATTAAAAACAATCATATAATTGGAAATGAATCATATAATTAAATTATATACATAAATATATATATGTATGTATCTATAAATTTATTTATAATTAATATGGTATAATATATTATATATAAAATAATTTTACAATATATTTAAATTTTTATTTTCTAATATAATATTTATAATATAAATATATATAGTTTTATATATTTAATTTTTTCTCTATTATATATATTTGTATATATAATATTTTATAAATGCATTTATATCTAAATATACCATAAAAATGTATTTAATATATTACACGTTTAACATAAGTCATAATATAAATATACAGTATTTATAAAACCATATATAAATTTCATATATTTGAATAAATATATTTATAAGTACATTTATATTAGTTATGCCAATATTTATATATGTATACATTTTTTATTTATATAAGTATTTATTTAAATTATTTATATAATGCGTGTGTGTGTATATATATACTTCTATAATGAATTAAAATACATTTATATAAGGTGTTTATGTGATATATATATATATACACGCATGTGCACAAACACACATATGTTATAATATTTGAATTTAAATGAGATTTATTTTAAAAAATAAATAAAAACTTAGAGAGGGTTAAAAACCCTCTAATCAAAGGGATAAGCGACAGTTCATGAACCACCTCTAATTTCTTGAATTTGAGTAGTTTGAAAACCATATTTAATGTCGTAAATTAAAGGGGTTCACAACGCCCTCTAATATATTAAATTAGATGGGGATCAAGACCCCTCAATTGTCATAAATTAGAATGGGTTAAAAAACCCCTCTAATGTCATAAATTAGAGGGGGTTCTAAACCCTCCCTGATGTCATAAATTAGAGGGGGTTCTAAACCCCCTCAAATATATTAAGTTATAATGGGTTCAAGACCCACTTAAATTTCATAAATTAGAAGGGGTTCAAGACCACCATTAATACCATAAATTAGAGGGGGGTCTAAACCCCCCTATAATATATCAAATGAAAAGGGGTTCACAACCCCCGCAAATAAAATGGATCAGTGGAATATCATGAACCCCCAATAGTATCTTAAATTATAAGATGTTTAACCACTATCTAATGTCTTACATTAGAGGGGGGGGGGTTAAACCCCCATCTAATATAAGTGATTAGAGGGTGTTGTGAACCCCCACTGTTGAAATTTAAAAAAATCTATTATATATATAGACTATAGTATCCTAACTAATATCACACTCACACACACTGATATATATATATATAGACACACAACACCTCTAAAATCCATCCAAACATAACGCGCCACTAATTATTAAATTTGTCATGGTTTTGACATATCCTTCTCTATAATCCTATAAAATATTCAAAAACTAATGTTACAAAATATAGAGGGGGCTTGGTAGAACCCCCCCCCCCCTCAAAAACCACCACTAATATGTTGTTTTACTGTATTGAAATATCCCTATAATGTTGATAACATGACCTATGAATGTTACATGATCGATCATATGATCACATTTATATTACATTACAAACAAAATTTATGTTTTCACCATCTTCAGTACATCATTCAAATGCTCCTCACCTTTCTCTTTGATTTTGGGGTATAAAATAATAATATAAATAAATAAAACTAGAAATTTTTCCATAAACTTCCTGAAGCTTCTGTTCATTATATTAATGAAGATATCTATAGAAGAAATTATAAAAATAGAATCACTATAAATTCATAGTACCCAAACCTTTTACAAAAAGAAATCTTGGGGATATCATCATTATTCAACTATACATGGTGATATATTGACCAATGATCCACCATAGGTATGAATGTTTTGTATGTATCTGATTGAACAAGTTATCAATCCATGGAAGTGGGTAATTTCCATTCATCATTAAATTATTAAGATCATGATAAAAAATACATAAGTTCATTGACATTTCAATATTCATGAGGAAGAGGATTGATGCACCCAATATACAAAAATAATGGATGTATAAACCATATATTCATATTTCAATTCGTTTTATTCTTTAGAAATTAATGATAAATAATTGATTTTCTTACTAGAGACCAGGAAATCTAAAATAAACTAGGTATGAGAATGACTGATCACTCAAAATAATGGATTGTAATAAGACTATGAAAATATTTAGGAAGCACATTTTCCTATCCCTTAACATCCTTCATGTGATCAATGATGATATTTTCAATTATATCCATAATTTGATCTAGATACGCTTGATAATAATTCAAGAATATACATTTTTTAGAAGATTATACAAGAGGGGATTCATAATCCTACATGAAATATTATGAAAATTGAGGGTGATCCAAAATATGGAAGGTAATTTCCTTATATAAGTGATTTATATTGGATCCATATATGGAAAGACAGTTCATAACCATAAATGAATTGAGTTAAACAAAATGAAGTATTAAAATGTTTACTTGTATGTTTATCCAAGAAATTTGTATTGGTTTAAAATTATACAATAATTGATGATTTCCCCATTTTTTGTTTTAATATATATATGACTTCCATGTTTTGAGGTGGTGATTGAATAGTTCTACTGAATGTGTGTGATATGAAGTAATTAATTGAAAAAGTATCTAATAGTATATTTTTAAATATTGAATCAATAATATGTGTACCTATCACCAAAAAATATTTATGATCCACCTCAACTATGGTAATGGTATAAGTTCATCCTATCAATCTAGGCCATGGAGGCTATTTTCATCATTCATCAAAAAAAACCCTTGGCCTTTTGCATTGATTCACATAGTGTCCTTATTCATTATAGTTGAATCATTGGAAAAAATGGTGATTATTTACTATATCATTCCCATAGTCTATCTCATTGGTAGGATTCTCGCATTATAATTTCCATTATAGGTTCCATTACACCAATAACCAATAGAATTTATTTACCCCTTCATGAAATATCTTGGATTCTTTTTACCTCGTATTTAACAAGAGAGATGTTTGACTTTCATACACCTATATGATGTCTACATCACACTACTATAATTAAAATCCATTATGATCAAACTATATATATATATATATACCCATGATCCCATTGAGATTCAATTTTACCCATTTCTACATGAATGAAACATTGCACAATTTTCTCATATTTTTTTAAAACCAATAATACTTTTTGATTATTTAAAATTAGTCCACCAAAGACACTGTCAACAATACAATCTAGGTGTCTGAAAATTTCATAGATGTATCATGAAGGTATTATAAATATCTCATCGTACATCCCTATGGATTCATCATACATTTTATTGATATTGATGAAATTTATCTCCATTTTATGTTAGAGAGACTTCAGAAAACATGTATCAAAAAATATTTCTAGAATTATTTTCACTCAATCACCTCTATATATTCATCAGTATTCATATTTTTATCATTTCCCACCATTGATCAAATTATTATTCCTTATAATAAAAAGCTTTCATGACCATATCTTTATTAGACCCTTGAGTGATGCATATATTCTTTCATTTGATTCGATCCATTATTCCATGATTAAGGTATCAGAAGACCAAATAGTATTTAGATAAATTGGTTACATAAATTTCCCAAATATAATATTATCAATAATTGGGGGATGTGGGTTTTACCCTTACTTCGGGTTTATACTCATAATTTGGATTAATTCATAATGTATTTCCTGACGTTTTTGACTCTATATCAAACCATTATTGGCCTCTCATTTGGTAATTACTTACAATTATCATCACATTAGTTATTGAATCAATTATTTATATTCTCATACATTAAATAACATAAGTGGAACGTTATTGGTGGTTATTTAAAAACTCTTAAAAAATAAAATTGAAACATTAATCATTGAAGGGATAACTCATAATCTACATATATTCTTTTTGATATGAATTAAATTATTTTAATCAAGGTTAAATGTGATATATTTCCTTATATGATATCTTATAGGGATTTTTACCTTCATAGTGGATCATATGAATCTTGTTAATTTTCCAAATAAAATTCCTCGGTAGTTTCAAACCAGGTGTGTATCATAGTATCTTTTTAATAAACCATTTAATAATTATTTAATATCCCAATTTTCACTTCTTAGGGTTATTAACCCTATCTACAACTATGTTAGATGTATATCTACATCGTGAATTGAGAAATATATTTTACTGATTTGAAATGATATACTCAAAACATATAATATATTTCGGGATTTTTCTATGATTAGTACTATACAGAATGATTTCACTGTGTATTTAAAATTCTAAGCACAAAAACCTTCTATCCTTTCCCCTAATACAAACAATGAAACCCCACCCCATAAATACACCTTAATTCATGAATTATTACATAACGAACAAATAAAATAATCATTAATGATCAAGATTACTTGATTATTTTGAAAAAATATTCACAATCTACTAATTTGATACATGGATAAAATGAAATTATTTTCGATCATCCAAACATGACTTTAATAACCACTGATCATCTAAAAATCATGGGGTAACCTAGGGATATAAATATGAAACTGGTGACCTATAAATCCCATTAATGGAATAAAAAAATAATATCATGATGGGTGTAATACATGTTAGTGATTACGAATTTCAAGGTGACATATATGGTGTGGGAATAAAAAACATGAGCATCAAATAATTATATATGATGATGGCATCAATGAGTTATTGGTTTGTGGAAACAAAATAACCATTGATATAAAATAATTTTTCACCACTAACTACCATGAAAACAAAACATAATGTTCATAGGATAACCAATCATGAACCATTAATGGTATTACATGAGATTAAATAATTATCCAATTTCTTGGAGAACTATATAATAATGGGACCACCCATCACATTCAAATCATGTGCTTGCATTTATTGACCATATAGATCATATAATATTCGAAAAATTTTCATGTATTTTAATCCCATGATAAATTTTCTTCAGTTAAATAATTGGAATTCCACAATAACTGAAGTATATGAACATATAGATTCATATAATTAATTGGAAATGGTTATTATTATTCACTATGAAAATGTTTGGCATGATGAATCATAAGATGATTTTTGAAGGCCTAATTAGTTTACATAAATATTAAAGGGTAGGTTTAATGAGGGTGAATGGTGATATATTATTACATGGGAAGAATATGGAATACAAGGGGATGGGTAAAATTTCATTAAAACATGAAAACATGGATACAAACATGCTTCCTTCAAAAAATATTTCAAATAAAAAAGAATAAGAGGGGACCCCTAACCATATGGGGGTGATTCTAAAAGATTTTGATAAGTTTATTAATAGATGAATAACATCTAAAGATGTATTTATCTATGGGTATGTAGAGTAAATTCATTCTCAATGGGTATATAGTGAAAATTCATTAGAATATGTGTTGGTATTTATAGAAATATCAAGGGGATTATTTATCAATTTTTAAACATGGGTTTTTAAATTTTAATGACACAATAGTCAAAAAAACATTACAATCCATGGGTTTTCCCATGGTTTCTGAAAAATAAGAGTGTTGTTGCAAAATATATAAAGAAATAAACCAAAATACATAAAATAATACCCTTTTTGATATGGAATTGAGACATGATTTTAAAGAATTTATTTTGAAACCCTAATATATATTATTGTTTTTTTAGGGTAAATTAAGGGTTTGTAAAATATTTTAGATAACAAAAAAAATTATTTTTGTTAGGAAATAAATATTTTATCATGTATTCCTTCTAAAGAATTTATTAATCACTATTGGGTCATTATAATGTCATAATATAGATAATATATTAATACAGTCATTAATTTTTAGGAAATTATCAACACTATTAGAAAACAATGAAAAATTAACCATTAGATAATTCTGACAAAATTATTTAATAATAATAATCTTTTTTCTATATAATATATCTAAATTTTTTAATATTTAATGAAAAATACCAACTTACTAAAAAATAACATTTCTTATAACACTAACAACTTGTTGAAACTTATAACAACTTCATTAAAAATTAATAAATTATATTACCATATATATTTATATAAATAATATATTATAATAAGATTTATTAATGTATAATTTTTTAAAAAATTCATGAAATGATCAAAATGTGTGTTCTAATCAAATATATACAAATATTTTCCAAAAATAATATTTTTTATTCAATATATTAAAATATAATTATTATTAAACTCATTAAATATTTATCAAGTAGTAATAAAAAGGTAAATATGAGAATTTGTTTAATAAAATAAAACCTTAAAAGTCAAACTATTAGGGTAAAGATACAAAAATCCTCACTCCACCAAAATACACACTAAGGGTACGGTGTGAAATAGTGACACTTTCTTGGGGTAGTATAGTGAACATGGATTCAACCATGATTATTATAAGATCAAACTTCTCACATAAACAATTCTCTTCATGATTCATTTGTTAAATATTAGCTTGGTTTTGGTCAATAGAGAAGCTAAGAGATTTTATCTCTATATAAAGAACTATTAAATATGATTCATAGGATATAATCCTTCTATTTGAAGTTATAACTTCTTTTATATATTTAATTTTTTATATAGTTTCCTTAAATATATACTAATCATGATAGTTATTGTGAAAACGATATATTATAAATGGTTAAGATTCATAATGGAGCTTTATATCAAATATGATTTATTTTATAAAGGCCCAAAACATCCAAATTAGTCCATGAATTTTTTACAATTACATAATATAATATAATGTTTATTTATTTAAAAGAAAATTTCATTTCTAGGTGTTATAGTTTTTATAATTCATAAATAGTATACCATTTAAATATTTTTATATTTTTATGAGTATGGAAAGTGAATTATAATGTTTTTTATGTAAAAATATATATTTCCAATTTTATGGTCAATACAATTCCTCTATTAATTGAACATGTTTTATGATAATGATACAATGTAGATGAATTATGAGAAAATTGGGTTCCTGGTTTGGGATTATAGGATATATACTATCCAATGAATGATGAAAGAATATAATGATTTTGATATATAGTTTTTTTCACCATTTTGGTGTGGTAACATATTATTATATCAATATAACACTCTAAATAGGGGCATTAAAAATTAATTAGATGTCAAATGTTACTTTGTATTAGGATCATGATAGGTTTTAAACATAGTAACCCTAAGGCACCCCCATGATACATTTTTTAGAAATAATTGTTTACTTGGGTCATCAATTTTATGTGTAACTATAATTATAAATTTTTCTTAAACTTTAATGTGGGGTTTCATATGTTTATCTTCAATAATTCATATTGGTGTCAACTATAAAAAGTATTTCACAAAACTGTTGGTGATATCCTATTGATATTAATATAATCACACCAAAAATAACATGATATATACATAGTTATCTTTGATAAATGTTATAGAAAGGAACCACTTTTAAATAATGTATTTCTAGGATATCTTCATTCATGATTGAGGTGGTTAAATTGTGGGATTTACCCCTCATGATACATAAATATGTATTGTTATTATTTTTTCATATTTTGGATTCAGTCCTATTATTGGATAATTTTTTTGTATTATCTTTTCATGATCCTATCCAATTCCATTCATTAAATATTATTTATTTTCATTTATATTTTATAATGGATCACGATTATATGAAAAATAATTGATTTTATTATGTTATTATTTTCACTATTATTATCTCTCTTCATGACGTTAATTACTCAAACATTCCATGAATATTCTTGTTGTATTTTTAGTCAAGACCCACTTGTTGGAGGAATCATTTATTATGGAAAAAAAATAAAATAATATATCTATTGATTCCAATACACTATTTTATAGTATTTGGGGATAATTAATTCACTTTAGGGATTATATTTGGATATAATTGGCCAATTTTCATACGACTCGACATTATCTTACTTATAAATATCACAACCTTTTTACATGGAGACGATCACATGAATACCTTCTCACAGAAATTTAATTCTATATTTCACTAATGATTATAAGTATAATTTTTATGTTGTCTCTTAGCTATTATGATATATTATTGAATTGAATTGAATTTACATTAATTTTCCAAATAGGATTCATTCCCCAACATTACCCCAACACAATGGAGTTAAAAAAAGATTTCTATAGTGGTATATATAAGGATAAATTTGAATGATCAAGTGAAAGATATTGTTGTACAAAAACTCAACAAGTGAATGGAATTGAACGCAGTCGGCTTTGAATTCCAGAGAATAAGATCTCAAAATATCCAAATTATTTTCATTAGTTTTCTGAGACTAGACATTTGTTTGAGGATGATATGTTTTTTTGTAACATAAAATTATATTTAACGACGACTAAGTACTTCACTAGAACAATGGTGTGAACCGTGGATCCTTATAAGGTATAATAGAATGTGGTACTCCATGAAACATTATATTATCCATGATGAATATTCTAAAAATCAAACCAATTTTGATTTATTTTTGTCTATAATTAATTAAGAAACATTTTTACTATAATTGACCTCAATACAAATAGTATTGTGGCCCTTATCCTCTTTTGGTTGTCTGATAAATATAATAAATGGTGTTGTTTTCCCATTAACATTCATGTATAGAAAACGGCTATTGCATCTCCTTAGACATATGTCTCTCATACTTAATTTGAGGAAATACTAATCAATGAGATACGTTCTCTATAATATATATCTTTATTTCACGCCACCAAAAATAATAATCATATTTATACACATCTTTATAAATATAGGAAGAATAGATAATGATGAACTGTGTGTCTCATCCACTAACACCATTTTTATATATAGTACGAATAGAAAAAAACAAGTTTACTAAATATTATCAGTCCATAAAAATCAGGGATGAACTCAAAAACATTTCTCAATATATTTTTATATATCCACATCAACCTTTTTTACCTCTTTATCTCATATATGAAAACTTGACTGATCATCCATTTGAGAAGGATATTATTTTTCCCATTCATTTATGATTTATAGAACCATGATTTAAAAATCTTGAAATGTTATATCATTTATGATCCTTATCACAGATAAACCAGAATGATCCTTTCAACTCAAAGAATCATCCCCCTTGTTTTAATTTTTATGATGGTAATGTATTTATTAGTAATAATCATTAATTATCTTCAACCATCTTTATATATGAAAATTTATCCCTTTTGAGTGTATATATAATTTAACATTTCATTATCAGAATTTATATCAGATATTTCCCTATAAAAAATAATAGAAACATATTATTAATGAAAAAATTACTATATCAAACTCTATATCATGAGTTAGATAATATTTAAAAAACCCCATCATTTAAAAAATGAAAACCATGTTTGATATAGTATAGGACTTGTAATGCCAATCCTAAATGAAAAATGAAATATTAATAATTAAATATGTTTTTATAACATGGCCATTAAATTCGAAGATATAAATACAAATAACTAACAAATGAAGTGTTTATAAATACCATATAGAATAAAAATGTGTTGATAATTTTTTTTTACAAAATCACTCAATTTTTAGTGAATTCATTTTATGATTTAAAAGTATCTTTTCTTCAAAAATGGATTTTATATTTTACATGATAATACAATATAAATAAAAACAACAACATTTTTAAATTTAATTCTATAATTTTTTTATAAATCTATATATAAATATTATTTATGGATAAATAATTGTATTTTTAAAAAAATTATAATTATTTTAATGAATAATGATAATATAATAGAACTTTTTTTGTACACTATAGTTTATTTTAAGGAGGTTAAAAAGTAAAATTATCATGTGGATTATATTTAAAATTCTATTAGTTCCTATTAATTATATATAATATAATTATAGACAATGAAATTATTTTTTTACATTTTGTTATTACGAAAACATTTTATATATAAATTTTTTTAAAAACCCCACTTTTCATATTGTTTTTTTTTTGTTATTTTTTGAAAAATAATATTCAACCCTTTGAATTGAATAATTAAAAAAATAATGTTTTTGGATTTATGAGGGAAATATTATTAAAATATTCCCATTTTTTAGTTATTATGAATAGTAAATATAGAAAATATATTCCACCATAGAAGAGTAAAATGTGCTAGTATGGTTAAATGTAATTTGATAGTTACTAAAAATAACCACAATTATTTAATTTATCCTATTTTGTGGTTGGATTTTTGTCATTTCCATACAATTCATTATTATTTGACCACTTAGTGCTCTATATTTATATTTTGGAACTTTATGAATTTTTAAGTAAATGATAATTGAAAAAATGTTACTTCATTCTATTAATAACATTAATATTTATTAATAGGGATAAAAAATAATATTATGTTTCAAATAGTAATTTTGAAGATAATTTTTTTCTAGGTAATTTATTTATATTTTATATATAATATAATTTTCTTTTATTTTTTATGAAACACAAACATATTATTTTTTCAATTAATGGAAAAATAATTGAAATGATTATAAAAATTATTAAAAGTAAACTATATTGAAATTATTATTGATTAACACTAATTTTTTGGTCTTATATAACTTGGTAATAATGTGTTGTTGTATTATATTATCATTTAAAATTTTTCATTTTGTTTTCAAATTAATATTAAATGAATAGTTCCAAAAATTAAAATAATGACATTTTATTATAAATAATAATTATTTAAATTAATTATAAATAATAGAAATATCATCACTACCGAAGTGATTAATATATGATTGAAAATATCAACCAAGTTCCATTTATCTACAAATTTAACTTTTATATTAATATTCATTACGACGAAAGAGTACAAACATCGTTTCCATGGTAATTGTCACAAAGGGTTTATGTAGGATAAAATAAAGATATAAGAATAAAATGTAATTATAAAATTTTGAAAAGTATAATAGATGATTTTATTACAATCCATAAGCATACTATCATCATATTATATAAGTATGTATCATTTTTTAGGATTTTTTTTATAATAATTTTTTTTTGATTTCTAATTGTGTCCCTCCCCTTCACTAATAAAAGGAAATCGCCTCTCCAATTTTCATAAAACAAAAAATAAATTTTGGTTTAGGAAATACATTTCAAATTAACTATCATAAATATGCCCCTCCATCATTGAGTCTTTGGTATGATTAAAATACCACCTTATAATTCTTATGGTGTATACCTAATGTGGTTTTCCATAAAATAGGTATTATTTACAACCAAGAGGTTTTCTATTATTTATTCTTTTGAATCCATAAAATATTATTCAATCTAGATGATATAATAACATTAATATCTCCCATACACATATATATGTTAATATGAATATGGATTAACCTATATCCATCTCCCCTTCTATCAATCGGGAAATGAAATCATTATTCTTGTGTAAAGTGGACAACAACCTATAAAACCGATGAAATTTATTTTCCCTCAAAACCTCTTCAAGTGTGTTATAATGATGTGATTAATTAATATATGTTATTTTAAAAACATATTTATCAATTGTTACATATCTTATAGAGCTTATATGATTATCCATTATTCGAGGAAAATGATAATGTCATTTGTGAATACGTGTGGACTACCACCATGATATGGTGATGTGATTTTTGTTTCATATGTTCATTACATTGATAGTATATGTAAATTTAGTTAATGAATATATTTTATTAATGTTCTTATTATAATTTTTTAAAGTTTAAATAATTCTTATGATCTTTCGATCATGATCATTGAAAAATGGAAATGTTAAAATTATAATTGATTTATAAAAATTATAATTATTTCATTATTATTATTACATATAATATTGATCAATAAGTTCATTGATCATATTCAACTTACCAAGGTAATTATACAGTCACAATCCATATATCATTAAAATTATGATGTGAACTACATTGATGAAGTAATTATATATAACATGGTATTAAAAAAATAAATGGAATGATTATCATTATATTATTTATCATGAACAAATATAATTTAAATATATTTATTATTTAGTATTTATGGAATATAGGTTATGGGTCGGAGTCAAGGTAAGGTACTTTTTTTATTTTCTCATCCTTGAGGAATAATTTATTGTTATGCTCGTAATTTATTTTATATGGTGTATATACCACCACATTTAAGAGTCGTTTCATGAATCATTCAAAGTTAAAGTTATTTTATGTTAAAATTAAATTTAATTCTTCTAATTTGATTGTAAATAAATGTCCACAAGTAATAAAATTTTTCTCTAATCTATTTCCAATAATTGGGTTATACATAAACTACATTATTTCTATTATTCATGGAATATATGTGAATGGATATTTCAATTATCTAATTATTTATTTCCTATTATTTGGTATTTACAAATGTTAATATTATTATTTCATGGATTAATCATAAATTTGAAATTAATGATTATTATTGGTGTTTTCTTTGTGTTAATAAATTATTCTAAGACATGTTTCATATTGAAACCCATTATATCTATAAATTGTTTACATACTGCCTCATTAAATAATTTTAACATATTAACTAATTTAATTTATAAGATTTAAAAATAACTATCATACTCATTCATCAAATATTTTTTATTCAAAAGCTACTATATTGGTGATGTATATGTTATAATGTTCTTTATTTTTTAGATTTCTTATGTTCATGGTTATATATGGGGAAATCAAATAAATTTTTTATTTTAAACCACATCCTGTTTATTTTCCTACATTCTTTAATTTCATTTGAAATTTTGGATTACATATCCTCAATTGTTGAATAAAATAACATCATTAATGTAGTTATTATGTAATATTGATCTTATATTTTCTTTTAGATCTTGATTATTTATTTATATTTAATATTGATTCCATTAAATGTTTTTAAGAATTTTATATCTTTTATCTAGTGATATATTAATGAAATTTTAACCAATGTATAAATTATTTTAAAATGGTTTAAAATGGAAATTTTCTTGTCTTTTTTTTAATGATTTACTTGTTGAATTTATTGAAAATTTGGAACATGATGGTTTATTTTAACTTATATGGCCTGAACTAGATTCCCCACCATCATATGACCTAATAAATCTTCCATTATTAATATATATATTCTATTTTTATTTAAAATGAATATTTATTGTATAATATTTAGAGAATATTTATATTTTAAATATTTCTCAAAGTAAAAAAGTATATTTTCCTCACAAAATATACCATGTGATCATTAAAAAAATTAAATCAACATTGAAAACATTTACTATTATGGATTCATTTTAAATTCTATATATGTTTCTATTACATATATACCTATTTAATGTTACCATTATTTTATGTGGTTATACATTTGATAAGTATATATAAAAAATTTGATCCATCTACAAAATATTTTGATTATAAAATTAATGATTATTATGAAACCCATTTAATTCAATGAGTAATCCATATGTTTATTCCTTATGATTGAATTCGTTTTTGTGGAACACCTAATCATATAGTTGTTATTATGTGTGTTCCCTTATAGTTATCAAAATCAGTTGGTTAATCTTTTGTTTCTCAGGATGTTATGTATGGGATTTGCTAATAAACCTAACCACCTATGGGATTCATCCCACTATGTGATATTTTCTTCGAAGATATCCTTGAGGTATTATTATGGAATGTTATATTTTTCATCCACATTCATATATATATATATTATGATATTTTTAAACACTTTTGTTTGGGTCATTCTATAATATTAATATTATTGAGTATTCTATTTAATAATAAAATAAATCATTATCATGTTTACTCATTTACTATGCTTTATAGCTCACCCATTTATTTTATGTATTCCCCTAGAAATCATATATTATTTTAGGAGGAGAATGAAATTTAATATTTCACTAATGAGAATATATTACTAAATACAATGTTTATTATTTTATATTTGTAATGGCCCATGCAATGGCTCATTAAGGACATTGCCAAAAACTCGGTTCAATCAAATGGTTCCCCCAAAACAGTTTCCATGTAATGATCACACCATCATGGGCGCACACTGAAATGGTGGCACTGCTTATGGTGGAACCTCCATGGTCTCACAATGAAACGGTGGCATCGCATATGGTGGCACCGTGATGGTGGCACCGTGACCAGGAAACCGCTTACAGTGTCTCGCCAAATGGTATCCCACCCTTTTTCTTTTTGAGTTTCCAAATTTTTCCACTCCCACAACGTATCTTTTGATGTAAAAATGTTTTAATACCCCTTTCAAAGCAATTTAAATACCATAAATGATACATAAAATTTCCAAGAGTCAGGTGACCCTTGACTTACAAAACTTGTGGCCTTTTTCTTTAGTGTCAAAATTTTTTACCGTACATTCTAGTTCCAACCCTATTATGCATTTTCCTCTGTTTAAAGGAAACCCTTTAACTCATAGCTGTTATGGCCACCTCTCTAATTAGAATTATTAAATGACAATTAATTCTACCATGTATAACCACCCAACGACATGGTGAAACCATGATCTGCCTTTTAATTCGTTCAAAATTCGTATCTCATAACTCCAGGATCTCCCCATTTTATCGCACTAGAATTCCTTCCTTCTTCCTCTTCACTGTTTTCTTTCTTCACCTTGGGGCATTTGGAGTCCCCCTTCTAAAAGAAAGTGGTGCACCTTTGATAGAGATTTTTTTATCTCTTAGAGTCCTCAATGTTCCTCCCCTCCATGTCGCGCATTCCTAGTTCTTGGCACGTGGAGAGAAACTTCGATCATTGATTATCCGGGTAGGGTTCTTACTTCATCTCTATTTACTTTGTATCATGCGGGTGGGGGGTATGATATTGTTTCTACGGGAAGGGATGAAACCAAACCATAATGAAGATAATTAATGGAAATTTAAATAATGAAGGGGTTTATTGATGATGTTTTTGTACTCTTTTACCCTTTCTTATATGTTGTGAACTGTATGCACTTCTGACCAATAAAATCATGGTCGTTGGTGGTTTTTACTTGTGCACTAAGGGACACCTATATTCTATGATGACTGAATCGATGTAACATGGAAATTGGTTAATCACATAAACTCAATTAATTAAATTAATGTCCCCTGAAAAAGAATCCTCATGTGAACACCCCGGTTAACCAAATGAAATTAAGATACTCAATTAATGGTGTGATAGAATCTAGAAACTCCCATACTCTATCTTGGAAATATGTGTGGTTGTTCTGCTTGATTTTTGTGGGGTCAAATGGATGGGCATGAGACCCCCTGCTGTTGTGTAGTCATATGTTTGTGGATCTGAAGCCATGTGGGGCTGTATGTTGGGGCTTGGTTTGTTCAAGTACATTTAGAGATCTCACATATCCCTTTTATTATTATACATTACAAGATAACTGGGTGTGAATGTTTAAATTGCTTCTTGGATATTTTTTCTTTCCTTGGCTTGTGGCTTTTCCTTTTAGTTTCTCAGTAGTGACGAATTATTTAAAATTGAACCAATCAAATGTGATAATAAGAACAGGTTCAAGGGGAATTGTTTTCTGGGAATGAGTTTTAACTTGGCTGTGGGTGGTGTAATTTTTATGAATGTATAGTATGAGGGTGTTTGTGTATATTCTAGTTTTGGAACCCCTAGGTTGGGATGAGTTCTTGTTAACCTATACGTATAATTTAGTTCTTATGTTTCTTATTCACGCCCCTCCCAAGTTGAGAACTTCATGTCGAACACCCCCAATTCAATGGGGTTGGGTGTTTTTCCCAACACTCTTATGAGTGGATGGTTATTAGATCTTCTTCTGATCCCTTTCCAGAGTATCCAAAGTATATACGAGTAAGATGTTATGTCCTGAGGTCTATTATAACTCTATATTCTTTGGTAAGGGTGTGTTGTGGTAGTTGTTCTATTTGTGTGTGGGCAGGTTGTTTCCAAAGTTTCTTTGGGATGAGGCCCAGGTGTCATCAGGTGTGGCAGTAGTTGTTCCGGCCCATGTTTCTTTGTGCATGGCAGTAGTTGTTCTAGACAAGGTGTCTACGGGCATGGTTATGTGTGGTTGTGGACCAGGTGTTTGCGGGTGGGATGTGTGGTTGTGGAAGCCCAAGTGTGTGCAGGTGGGGTATGTTAGTGGGACTGTGGTAAAAATGGCGGGGAAGGTCTGATGCATAGGATGACTTCAATAAACTATTGGAATGTGGTTTGGGGTACACAAACATCAATGTGTTATTATTATTACATTACATGACTTGCATTATTTTCAGAGTGTTCCTTGGTGAGGTTTGTGTGGATAGTTTCCCTACTATATGCTTCAGTTATCTCATTTTTTCACAGGGCATTAGGATGCCTCCCCACTTGTGCATGACAGATTTTGGTTTTTCCTACTATTTATACTTGTATGCTCACCCTACGTTAATAAAACAACTTCAAGGATTCAAGAGGAATTTGAGGACCGTACCAGACCCTATTAGATCAGACGTAGGGACCATTGACATTGCTGTTTTATTTTCTTTTGGTACTTTCCTTTGTATTTTTCTCTTATTTTTGTAGCACTTATTATTGGAACATGCATATGATAATGGATTGTTTTGGCATTACATTTACTTCCAGTTTTGGTGTTGTTTGGGATTTACTATCTTATCTCCAGATCATACTAAATAAAAATGGTAATGCCTTCTATTTTTATTGTGATTCTATACCCTTGCTTCTAGTCTCCACTATGGGACCTATTGAAGGTGGGTCACATGTTCATTATCTCCCCTTCAACATGAAGAAGTAAGGTTCTAGAAATCTACCATCCCTTCCTTCATCTTGGTGAAATTGGGTCATGACAGAATGGTATCATAGGTGAGGGTTGAAAGATATGATGGAGCTCGGGGTTAGGAATAATGAGGATTGCATGGTATGGTAGGGAGGCAGTTTTAGTAAATCTTTGTGTGTGAAATAGATTATAGAAGATAGGCTAGGAAAAGTGATTTTAGGATCCCCTATGATATGATGAAAAGACTCTGGGCCTACTGATCAACCAAGTGAGGCAACCCTGATTGGAGGGTAGAGACCCTAGTAAAGGTATGTCCAACATAATATCTTGTGTTCTTGTGTTTTTTTTCAGTATTTTGTGGATTTAAAATGAATAAAAAGTGTATGAAAAATTAAAATCTATCTTTTACACTAATCAGGATTAGGAATTTTGGTGTTTATCATGATGTTATGGAACCTGGATAATGACCATGAGTAGTTCGGGTGATCGAGTCCCATGAGGCTGATTTAGCTTATCAGTAGAGTGCTGATCGAGTGAAGAAGAATGACCAATGGCTGAGGATGTTTCATGCCTTTCAACGACATACCCCTGGGAAGTACGGGGGAAGTGTCTCATACATGGATACAGAGAGATGGATCGAGGATCTAGTGATAGATTTCAGCTTGATATGGGCTCTGATGGAGTACTAGGTTCCTTTGGCTGTAATCCAGATGCGGGGAGCAGCACGTCAGTTGTGGATTCTTTATCATGGGGAGAAGAGGAAGGCTATGGTTTCACGTACTGACATCGAGAGGGTGTTCTAGGAAGAATTCCGCTCTTCCATGATGATGGCTGAGAAGAGGTAAGAGATACTCTCCCTTCAGCTAAGGAATATGTCAGCGAGATAGTTGGGGATAATGTTCAAGGATCTCCATTTTTTTTTCTCCAGGCCTCTTCCCGAATGAGGAGTATCGGGAAAGACGATTAGAAGATTTAATCCGACCTTCTTTTCAGTATGTTTTTACTCACTTCAATCTACCAATGTACATGGAGGACTAGAATAAGGATGAAGTGGTGGTGATGATGCACACACTAGGACATGTTCCATGAGAGGGGAGCCAGTTGGGCTCATCAAAGGGAACGACTGTCAGCATTAGGCCTCTAACATTCGGGCCTTCTAGGTTTCGGCTAGTGGGGAGAAGGCCACATCAGTTCCAGTTTCGATCTCCCGGTCCTCGCCATTTCTTTTCGGGCACATGACTGATATTATTCATCTTTGTATGTAGTGGAAGACTTCGGAACCAGTGCCCAAATTGCGTGCATTATAGTGTGGGTGGGTCAGTTCAGCACCCACCTTAGCAGCAACAGTTTCCATCCAAGCCCTTTCAGCAGCAGAAGAAGGGACAAAAAGCCCCTACTCCACTAAGAGCAGACATTGTGGGAGGACAACGAACTCAGTGTGCTCCTCAGGGTCCTCAACTAGGGCATGGTCGGGGAGGCGTCCGATAGCTGAGGGGCAAAGAAACTCATTGTGGGTAGTTACACGCCATAGAGTTAGTAGTTCCAGCTGGGCCAGAAGTCGTTCGTGGAATGATCAACATTTTTGGTACCATATCTTATGAATTGTTTGATTCAGGAGCTTCACACTCCTTTGTTGCACCCAGTCGGTCCCATTCTTTAGGTCTATATATATAGACACTTCTTGTGCCCCTAGTTTTTAGTACGCTAGTCGGAGGTCATACCAGCTTGTCTCGTGTTTGCTGAGGATGTAGGATGGTGTTGGGACCACATTAGTCTAGTGGGGACCTTCTTTTGTTGCATATGAATCTGTATGATGTCATTCTAGGTATCAAATGGATTTTCTCTATATGTGTTGTCATCGACTAATCCCGAAGAAGGATTGTATATTCAAATGTGGGTGGACAACATGTGACCTTCATCGATGAGTGAGGTTATAGGACGGAAGCCGGGGATTGGATACCATTCTTTCTTTTTTAGCCGAGATTTCATTAGAGTTAGAGGATATATAGATTGTGGATGTCTCAGGGATTTTAATTGAGTTAATGGACATATTCACTGACTATGAGGTGACTCTACCCCCTCAACGTGATGTTGAGTCCGAGATAGACTTGAAAACTGGTGCCCATCTTATTTGGATGACTCCCTATCAGATGCTGCTTTCTCATCTGCAGGAGTTATATATCTAGATTGATGATCTGATGAATAATGGTTTTGTTCGACTAATAACACCACTATGGGGTGCTCCGGTCTTGTTCGCGATGAAGTTCGATTGTGGTCTCAGGCTATGCATATACTACCAGAGACTGAATCGGGTAATGGTCAAGAACCCTTACCCTCTCATAAGGAGAGATGAAATCTTTGACCAGTTGAAGGGGGAAGGATGGTTCACCAAGATAAGCCAGTGGTCAGGATATCACTATTTGAGGGTGAAGGAGGGTGGCATCTCAAAGACTGCTTTCAGGTGAAGATATGGAAACATTGAGTTTGTAGTCATGTCATTAAGCGTTACGAATGCACCAGCTGTGTTCCTGGGGCTCATAAACTCCATCTTCCAATAATATATGGACCAATTTTTACTTTTTTTATTGATGACAACATGATCTACTCAATATCATAGGAGGATCTTGTTGAGCATCTCAGGACAGTTTTAGAGGTCCTCCAACAGCACTGGTTCTATGGGAAATTTTCCAAGTGAAAGTTCTAGACAAGATAAGTGCACATACATGGACATGTGGTGTGCGAGAAAGGGATATAATTGGACCCATTGATGGTCTAAGTGGTTGTTTCTTGGGAAGAACCCAAGAATATGGAAGAGGTTTGTAGTTTCTGGGGCTTAACAGGTTACTACAAGAGATTCATGCCCAACTTCAACCGAGTTGCATCACCTTTGGTAGCATTGACCATGAATAACCAGGCTTTTGTGTGGAGTGGGAAGTATGATTCAACATTCAGTTATCTAAAGGGGAAGTTGGTAAGTTCCCCAGGGCTGAGGTTTCTAGAAGAAGGGGTGACATTTTAGGTGTTCTATGATGCATCAAGACAAAGCCTGGGGTGTGTACTAATTCAACATTAGGGGTGATCTTTTATGGGTCTATAAATTTATGTCCCCATGAGGGTAACTATGCCACCCATGATATGGAACATGCAACGGTCGCATTCTCACTCAAGTTATGGTGGCATTAACTCATCGAGGAGCGCTTCTCGGTCATCATGGATCACAAGATCATGAAGTATATCTTCTCCCAGTGGGACCTGAATTTGCGACAACGGAGGTGGATGGAGTTCATTCAGGACTACAACTTCAATATTTCTTATACATCATGAAATGGGAACATGGTGGCCGATGCCTTGAGCATGAAGTTGTATAAGGATGTGGTTCGAGAATCAGAAAATTCTTGGAAGGTGATGGAGGAGTTAGCTGCCCATACCTGGATGCAATGATGGAGAATGGTAGAGACTGTCTATTCTAGATGAGAGTGCAGTCCTCTCTGTTATTCCAGGGGAGGAGTCTTAGTGGGGATACTTAGAGAGTTAAGTGATGCTATATTATGTTAGAAGGGGTGATGCTTTAGGAGGATGGTCGGGAGACGGGTAGAATCATATGACGTTTTATGGGATGTTGTTCGTCCTAGTCGAAATGTGAAAGAGAGTTCTTGGTGAGTTCCACAACTCACCCCTGAGGGTGCACCTAGGAGTTTCGAAGATGTATTGGGGGTTGAGGGGTCATTTTTGGTGGCTCAGGTTGAAGTGGGAAGTGGTAGTGTTTCTGGAGAAGTGCCTCATATGTTAGCAGGTGAAGGATGAACACCACATCCCAGGAGGTTTTTTAGAACCTTTATATGTCCCTGAGTTGAAGTGGGACGACATCTAGATGGATTTCATCACTAGACTACCCAGAGTTCAAGGGGGTTATGATGTCGTCTGGGTAGTGGTTGACTGACTGATGAAATCAACTCACATCCTGGAAATCAAGGAGTCAAGTGTGGTGGATTACCTTGCACAACTATACATGGATGATGTGGTGTGGTTTCATGGAGTTCCGAGGTCCAAAATCTTTGATTGGGATACCCAGTTCAACTCATGGATCAGAAAAGGTTTTCAACATGCTTTTAGCATCCATGAATGCCTCAACACTACCTTCCATCCCTATAGTGACGTGAAGACATAGCAGACCATTTATAAGTCGGAGGATATGCTACGAGCATGTGTTTTGGACTTTGGGGGATAGTTGGTGCGACACATACCTCTAGTAGAGTTTTCCTACAACAATATCTATCACTATACTATTAGCATAGATCCATTCAATTCTTTTTATGGGAGGAAATATCGTTCACCTATGTGCTAGATTGAGTATGGGTAAAGCAAGTGTTCTTGGCCCGGATGTGGTGCAAATAATGACAGAGAACATTCCGATTATATGAGAGGGGATGATGATGGACCAAGACCGAAAAAGATGTATGATGATAACAGGAGGAGACCCTTGGAGTTCAAAGTCAGGGACCATGTGTTCTTGAAGGTCTCCCCTTAGTGTGGAAAAAAGAGGTTAGGTATTGGATGTAAGCTTTCTCCCAGGTTCATCGGACCCTTCGAGGTGTTGTGGCGGGTCGGCGAAGTGGCTTATCAGCTTGCTCTACCACCAATTCTAATGAGAGTGCACGAATTATTCCATGTGTCTATGCTCCATCGGTATCTACATGATGATTCACACGTCCTCGACTAGGGAAATCTTGATTTCAAGGATTAAAGGATGTTTATAGATCGACTAGTGAGGATCAAGCTAGTGAGTAGAAGGTGCTCTGTGGATGAACCATTCCCTTGGTTTGTGTCTAACGGAGGCATGGTGGCCTTGTGGAGAGTACCTGGGAATGTGAGGCACAGATGTGTGCCCCGTACCCAGAGTTGTTTTGTGTTTTGATTTGTTTTGTTTCGTACTTGTTTGTGATGCTTTGCATAACCTTGTTAACTATGAAGCATTTCATTTTCCTTGTTATCCAAATATTCATGAAGGGTCCTGACAGTGTGGAAGGGAGAACCCAATCCCTAATCAAGACTCATTAGAGTGGATTAGATTAAACATATGTGGGTGAGTTAGTACCACCCAAAGTTGATAGTATCTTAACATGGGGGAAATGACTCCTTAATCAATATGTCTGGACAGTGACGCTATTAAATATTGTGTGGTTACTTTAGAGAGATGTGTTTCTAGTTATCAAGGAGGTTATCCCATGAGGGCTATCTTTTGAGGTGGTTGTTCAAACCCCTCTCTTCTCTTCAGGTCAAGTATGATTCTCGAGGGTGAGAATTATTTGAGAGGTATTTGATGTAATGGCACGAGCAGTGGATCATAAAAGACTTATCTAGAAACTCGGTTCCATCAAACGGTTCCACCAAAATGGTGTCACCGGTCATAGTCACACACCGAAATGGTGGCACCACTTACGGTGGAACCGTGATGGTGGCACCACTAATGGTGGTGACGTGATGGTGGCACCATGACCGTTGCACCACTTAGTTGTCTCGCCAAATGGTGTCCCACCCTTTTTCTCTTATAGTTTCCATGTTTTTCTACTCCCACAACATATCTTTTTATGTAAAGATGTTTTAATATCCCTTTAAAATCCATTTAAAGACCATAAATGATATTTATAATCCCCCAAGAAAAGGGTGGCCCTTGAATTACCAAAATGTGTTGCCTTTTTCTTCAATGTCACACCTTTTTCTGTACTTTCCAGTTCTGCCACTATTATGTATTTTCCTCTGTTTAAAGGAAAACCATTAAATCACAACCATTATGGCCACCTATCTAATGAGTATTATTAAATGACAATTAATTCCATCGTGTGTAACTGCCCAACAGCATGGTGAAACCACGATCCGCCTTTCATGTCATTCAAGATTCGTATCCCCTAACTAGAGGATCTCCCCTTTCTATCACACTAGAAATCATTTCTTCATCTTGTTGGAAGGTTTCTTTCTTCTCCATGATGCGTTTGCAGTCCCCCTTCTCGAGGAAAGTGTTGCACGAACGCTAGAGACTATCTTCCCTCTTGGAGCCCTTGGAGTTCCTCCCCCACATATCTCATATTCCCAGTTCTTTGTCGGTGGAGAGAAACATTGATTGTTGATCATCTAGGTAGGGTTATTACTTCATATTTATTTACTGTGTATTATGCGGGGAGGGTATTGTAAGAACTCGGATCTTCGTTTCATGTATGTCTTTCCATTTCAAGAGTTTTTTAGAAGTTTTTGGTGTTTTTGGAAAAAAATTTAAGTACACACCATGTACTTTCTATGTACATTCCGTTTACTCCTTTTCCACTCGAAACTGTGTGTTGTCCATGTCCGGACCACACACATGGTGTGTAGGGGTGATGTGGAGGCAGTTTTTGGCAGAGTACGGAAAAACCCTCTAAACTCTATGTACATTAAAAATACACACCGTGTACTTTTCTTTTTTTCACTAAACGGACTCAGGTCACGCCTAATCGTTATAATCATCTTCTTCTAGGTCTGGTTCAACCGAGAGATGTCGTACGACCGCAAAACATCCCCAGATTCCCGAGCCTCCATCTGTTCTCTGATTTGAGCTCTGTCGATTGCTTTGGTAGCATAGCGGTGAGTTCTTCCTTCTGCTTGTGCCTTGTTTCCCAATTCTTCCTCCTTCTCAAGATATCTAAGGTTGAACGTTTTGTGCGTTTTCTCAGATCTACAACATTATAGGGAGAATCAGTCATCTTGGTTCAAGTATATTGATCTCCTAGGATCGAGGTTGGTTGTTTTTGCCTTACCATTCAATGTCTCTGAGTTTACGTGCGAATTTCCACAAATACTCGTGAACGGGGTATTGCGTGTTACCCCTTTTTGCCTTTTTTTTCTGCCTTGGTTGTATACTTGTGTAGAGGTCATTTGACCATGTTAGATGATAATTTTTTGTTCTTGGATGTTGTTGTCCTTGCTTTGTTATGTTTATGACCTTTGGGTCTTGTTTGCCTTTGGCTGCTACACCTGTTTTCATACCTCGAGGTTATAGGTTGAAGTGAAACTCATGACATGCTTGTTTCCTTGTATATTGTTTAACTATGTAGGTATATAGGTGTACTTTGGTTAGCCAAGTATATCTATAGCTGTAATTTGGCCTTATAGCATTATTATACACCGACTGGCACGAGGCTGAGAGAACCCGGTGCTATAGACTATAAGGGATAGACCGAGTGAGCTTCCCAGATAGTCTTAGATATTACAGACTACAGAGAGGATGGACCGAGTGAGCTCCCAAAGAGTCTTGTATTTTATATACTATAGGAGGGTAGACCGAGTGATATTCCTCATAGAGTCTTACCTTGTTTGAATCTCTTTAAGAACCTTCACATGCTAGAGGAGGAATTGACCGAGTGAGATTCCTCAGTGAGTCTGTGGTATACCTGAGGCTATAGGAGTAATTGACCAAGATAGCTTCCTCAGAGAGTCTCTAGACCTTGGTTATAATAGGGTTAGACTGTGTGATATTCCTCAAGAGATTCCATTACTACCCTATAATATAAGTGGAATTGACTGGGTGATCTTCCCCAGAGAGTCTCATAAATATGTATGACCAAGCCAAAGGGTTCAGGATGAGTGTACTGCCTAGAGGGTCATGGTACTTCTTTGATAGGACTAGAGGGGATGGCTGCAAGTACTTCCCAGAGAGTTTCTGGCTTATTAGCTGTTTGTTTCACTACTTTTGATTTGTTGTGGATTGATTTCTGCTATGTATCATCCTGTTTTACTGCTTACTGTTTACTGCCTACTACTTATTATTATTGTTTACTGCTTATTGTACTATTACTAACCATAAACTCACTGATTGTTAGGCACAGATCATCGAGTGAATACCTACTGGGATTTCATCTCACACCCTATTTGGTCCATGATTTTGTGCCCAAGTAGACTATGTTGTTGCAGTTATAGACATTGGAAAGCACCCTTCGACTTCTGAAACTTGATTGCTTGGATCAGGAGAGCATGGGACCAAGCATTGGCTTGCGATTCTGAGGAGCTATTTACTTTTCTTTTGTACTTGTTTTGGTACTGTAGTGTTTTCTAGCATTGTGACTTGTTTGGCTGCTTTCCTAGTTATGTATCGTCCATCCTTTCATACATACATATGTGCTCTAGTGGTTGATTTAGTCTTTCGATGTTATATTGTTGGTTATTACAACTTCCGCTATTGCATATTTATTTTTCTTCCGTTGTGTACTCTGCCAATGAGGGAATACTTTCCCCACTATCACACCCAAGGTCCTCGCTACTAGTCGACAACCTCTGGCATTTGGGGAAATGCGCTTGAGGCCATGTGACCAACCAGGTATGGGGCACCTCTAGGTTGCTTCCAGAACTGGGACATTAAAATGTGTTATCAGATGAATCCATTTCACTTAAATTACTATTTGGAGACTTTTGTTAGGGATAGGACGTATTCGGTACATGGTAATAATTTGTTCCTGGGAGTAGCTAACATGTGTACATGGAAAATCCATACTACCTCGTTTATTGCAGTTTTCTGGTTTTGAGATTTTACGGTTGATATGATTTCACCTAGAGTGATTCGCCTGTTTTGTACTGTTATTTTTTTTGATATTACGGTTCTATTTCTATCGCAACCCAATGAGATGAGGGTATTCCATCTCATGCATCATATAGGAAATTGTAGAAATTACATGTCATTCATTCTTGCCATGCCATTTAGGTGCATTAGCAATTGCATATTGTTGTGATAGACGTTGTGTAGATTATGCATGCTGTTGTGATAGACGCTTTATAGAATCTCCACTACTAGTTAGAGAATTGTTTGTATTGTACTTTGTTTAAATGAATACAAAATTTTGATTCTTGAGGTGTTTTGGTCCCTCTTGAATCGGAAATTGGTGGATCATGATCCTATTTTCTCTTGTACATGAATATAGGGGATGCAAAGCTTTGATTCGTGGGGAGTATGGGCCCTCACGGATCGGAATTTAGCTCCTCTTTGCCTTGATTTTCGTGTTTCTGGGTTTCTGTGCGGTTTCTGAACTACTGACCAGAAAAACCCAGAATACACAGCGTGTACTTTCTGGTTACACGCCGTGTAGTTTTTAGGCCGTGTTACAGACTGTGTGTGCAGGAACACGGTGTTATGAAAATAACGTCAGGAGCATGCCTTGTACGGTATGTTCACACCGTGTAGTGTAGAGCCAGGTACCCAACTGTTTCACTAACAACATGGGTTGGGGAATCTCTATTAGAACATGCCGTGTTGTAAGGGAACACGCCATGTAGTTCTGTCCAGGTACCTGACAGTGTGACGAACAACACGGGCCTGCGTGACCTTCTCTAAGACACACCGTGTTTCTTTTGGAACACGTGGTGTAGTCTTTCCCAGGTACCCGGCCGTGTCACGAACAACACAGGATGGTGTCACCTTCTCCTATACACATTTTTTTTGTTCAGAACACTATGTGTATGGGCCATCCATGCAGACGACCGTGTAACTAACAACATGGGCCGCCAAGTCAGTGACTAGTACACGCCATGTCCCGAGGGAATACGTCGTGTAGTATGAGGTTAGTTTGAACCGTGTGAGTTAGCCATGTAAGGAGACTCGAGTAGGGGAATAGTTTTTAAATACATGTTGTGTGTTGGGTCAACACGCCGTGTAGTTTGAGGTGTTACATGACCTGTAGGGCATGGGTACACGCCCATGCCAGTGGCTTAAGAGGACACGTCGTGTAGTTTTTATACATTCCGTGTAGTTGTGTTTTATAAGATTGGGTGTTTTTCTTCCCCTGTTCCTATTTTGTACTCTTTTGTTCTCCTTCCTTGTTTTTCTGATCTAAGGTGTACTTTAGATCTTTCAGAGATATGCCTCTGAGACGTCCTCCGATTTTACATCTGTCGTCAGGCAGTGATCAGACGCCAGATATGGCTGATCAGGGACTTCCTGCCAATCCTCCAGTCGAGCCAGCCTTGGCACCGGCTATCATACCTGTTGTAGGCACCGAGGCACAGTTCAGGGAGGACTTCATGAGGATGATGCAGACCTTCCTGGAAGTGCCGCCTCCTGCCCCGACGATGGATGAGTTGACGTGGGTTTTCCAGCAGCAACTTCCTCATACTTTTTCCGGGGATAGAGGACCCCAGGCTATAGAGTCGTGGATAGAGGCCACACTGACCATCATTGAGCACCTAGAGATCCCTTCAGAGAAAATTGTAATGCTGGATACTTATATGCTCTGGGACACCGCCAAGAGGGGGTGGGAGGTGATATCACGATCAATGCGTCAGCAGGATATGTCTTGGGATGAGTTTCAACACACCTTCTTTGACTAATTCTATCCGGAGACCATGAGGGCCGATCAAGCCTGGAATTTTATGAGTATGTAGTAGGGTAATCTCTCTTTTATGGAGTACTCGTCTCGCTTCACTGAGCTGCAGAATTTCACACTGATCCCAGCAAGTGATGAGTTGTTCCTTGCTAAGAAGTTTGAGGATGGTCTCAGGCAGGAGATCTGTTCCCAGGTGAATATCTTCTAGTTGACATCGATATCCTCCATCGTCAACCAAGCACTGATCACTGAGCGCAATCTTAGGGATTCTGGAGTAGTGAGCTAGGGAGGTTTGTCATCCAGAGCTGGTGTTCCTCTTATGGATAGTAGGAATCATCGTAGAGATTCTTCTTGAAGAGATCGATGTTCGCAGGATGCATCTTCTGGCATCCAAGTTGTATGCTACCAGTGCGGTAGAAGTGGACATACTAGGCCTTAGTGCTAGAGGGATCCAATGGAGAGCCGGTCTTGCGGAAATATGGGCCATCTTCAGCGTTTCTGTCACATCTTATCACCTTCAGCTGGTGGTAGGGGTTCTTCTATAACCCCGCGTTTTGGAGATGCTTCACCAGTTTCCCACTAGTCAGGGAACTGGAGTTCTTCCAGCCGTTCAGGCTGAGGTGGAGGTCGCGGTCGTGGTGGTCAGTCACCAGGTAATCATCGATAGCAGAGTGGATCAGCTCAGAGCAGACAACCAGGGGTACAGGGCTGTGGTGCATGCCAGTCTTTTTTCCATTGAGCAGACCTATCAGGAGCGGGATCCCAACCCTTATATAGTTCGAGGTACGATCTTAGTAGCCTCAGTTTTATCTTCAGCCCTTTTCGATACTTGTGCTTCACATAACTTTGTCTATGTTGTGGTCGTGGAGAGATTTGGGCTCTGTATATTTTTGTATGCTGACATGTGGACTCTTGAAACACCTTTGGGAACGATGACATCTAGCTTATATCAGTGCAGAGATTGACCTCTTGAGGTTACGAGGTGTCATTTCTTATGGGTCCTCTATGTCTTAGAGATGATGGGCTATGACATCATTCTCGGGATGGACTGGTTAATTCCTTTACAGGCAATCGTCGATTTCTTTCACTGCATGGTCTATTTCATATCACCAGAGGGAAGATCTTTCCTTCATAGAGGCGAGTGGGATGTCCAGGTGGGTAGAGATGGACCCGAGCATCATGGGGTAGGGAAAGTTACATCCTAGATTGCTATTCCTTATATGGATGACCAGGGGACTTCACAGTTATACTTTCCTTTAGTGGTGGATCGTTTCAGGGATATCTTACCAGAATACTTTTCAGGTTTACCTCTGAAACATGAGGTAGACTTCTCGATTGAGCTCATTCCTGGAGTAGCACTGGTGTCCATTCCTCCTTATAGGATGGCTACACCTGAGTTACAGGAGCTCATGAAGCAGTTGGAGGAGTTGCAGGCAAAGGGTTTCATCCGACCCAGTACCTCCCCTCGGGGTTCACCTGTCCTGTTTGCGAAGAAGGAAGATGGTACCACTCAGCTTTGTGTGGATTATCGGAAGTTGAACTAGTTTACAGTCAAGAAATGATATCCCTTGTTGAGGATCGATGGCTTCTTTGATCATCTGCAAGGATCCCGGGTGTTCTCGAAGATCGAATTGAGGTCCAGTTATCATCAGTTGTGTGTTAGACCATCAAATATACCTTTGATAGCTTTTAGGAGCAGGTATGGTCTTTACATGTATACAGTCATGTCATTCGGTCTTACGAACGCGCTTGCAGTCTTCATGGCACTGATGAACAGAGTGTTCCATCCGTACATGGACTCCTTTTTCATGGTCTTCATTGACGATATCTTGGTGTACTCTCACACTCGACACTACCATTCCACACATCTTGAGATCGTTCGGATTACACTGAGAGAGCATCAGTTGTATGCTAAACTATCGAAGTTCCACTTTTGTATGGATCATATTCACTTATGGGGTCATGTCATCTCGGAGACAGGAGTGTCAGTGGACCCAGAGAAGGTGAGAGCTGTAGTTCCCTAGGAGCAGCCGAAGAAAATCTTTCAGGTGCGAAGTTTCCTAGGGTTGGCTAGGCACTATATACACTTTATTCAGGACTTCTCGCGCCTAGCAGCACCGTTGACAGGTCTGACCAAGATGGGGATGAATTTTATATGGTCAGATTCTTGGGAGTCAGCCTTTCAAGAGCTGAAAGGAAGGTTGATGTCAGCACCGATACTAGTCTTTCCAGAGTTGTGTAAGGGCTACACAGTTTACTGTGATGCCTTGGGTATCAGGCAAGGAGTCATGCTTATGCAGGGAGATGGGGTCGTTGATTACGGGTCTCGACAATTGAGGCCAGATGGGAGGAACTACCAGATGCATGATCTAGAGTTGGCATCAGTTGTTCATTCCTTACACTATTGGATACACTATCATCTAGTAGAGAACTTTGTGGTTTTTACCGACCATAAGAGTCTCAATTATATCTTCACACAGCATGATCTGAATCTGAGACAGCGCAGGTGGGTCGAGTATCTTCAGTCCTTTGACTTCGAGCTCACCTATACTCTGGGAAAGGGCAACACAGTGGATGATGCTTTGAGCAGTGGAAATCAGATTCAGGATGTTCAAGAAGCTAGTAGTGAGTGGTAGCCTATGGACCTGTTCTATGCGATGCATCTGGAGGTGCACGACAGGCAGGGACATACCTTTCTTTCATCTTTGGATGTTACCTCTATACTTCTTGATCGGGTACGAATTAGGCATCTTTCAGATTCAGAGGCCTTAGTCTTACAGGAGAGTGTGTCAAGAGGGGACCCTCTTCCTGAATGGACAGTAGGTGAGGATGATATCTTTTGTTTCTAGGGATGTGTATGGGTGCCACCAGACATATGCGAGGAGCTGATGCGGGATATTCCTTCCTCAGTTTGGGTAGTACATCCTAGCATCACCAAGATGTATCGAGATCTTCATCGCTAGTACTGGTGGCCAGGTATGAAGAAGGATGTTGCTAGTTTTGTGATGAAATGTTCTACTTGTCAGCAGGTGAAAGAATAGCATCAGTGACCAGCAGGGCTTTTAAAACAGTTATCCATTATGGAGTGGAAGTGGAAGAATGTCACGATGGACTTCGGGACTAGGTTATCGAGGTCACCTCGGGGATGTGATGTTGTTTGGATCGTCATTGACAGGCTTGCGAAGGTAGAAAACTTATTGCTGATCAAGGAAAACTTCAGTTTTGATGATCTGGGAAGACTGTACATTCGAGAGATTTTATGTCTACATGGAGTTCCATGCTCCATTCTTTCAGACAGGGATGCACGCCTTACCTCTCAGTTCTGGTAGGGACTTCAGAATACCTTGGGTACATAGGTACTTTTGAGTACAACATACCATCCTCTGACTGATGGCCAGTCCGAGCGCATGATCCGAGTGATTGAGGATTTGCTCTGAGCTTGCATTCTAGACTTCAGCGGTTCTTGGGAAAAGCATATACCTCTTGTGTAGTTCGCCTACAACAATATATTTTAGGTGAACATTTAGATGGAACCATATGAGGCTCTCTACGGTAGGCCATGCCAATCACCCTTATGCTGGCTGGAGGCAGGAGAGGCAGCTTTTCAAGGACCTCGTCTTGTCCAGGAGACCTTAGAGTAGATATATTTGATTTGGAAGAGGATGACTACATCACAGTCTTGACAGAAGTATTATGCTGATCAGTGGAGATGACCTCTGGAGTTCAAGTTTGGAGATCAGGTTTTCCTGCATGACGCACCGATGTTGGGACACAAGAGGATTCAGAGACATGGTAGGATTTCATCGCGGTACGTCGGGCCATTGAAGGTACTGGATAGAGTTGGGTCGGTTGCCTATCGGTTGCAACTACCTCAGAACTAACGGGATATGCATGACGTCTTCCACATCTCTCATCTTCGATGTTACTTTTCAGACCTGTCTCATGTCTTTTAGCCTGAGGAGGTTGAGTTCAAAGCGCATGAGTTGTTTGAAGAGCATCCTATCTGGATTTTCGATCACAGTACAATGGTCCTCTTAGGCCGATCTATTCCTATGGTATGAGTGTTATGGAAGCACGAGCGAGTACATGATGAGACTTGGGAGAGGGAGGCCGATATTCGATCGCAGTGGCCAGAACTGTTCAGGTTTTCTTCTTCTACGCCCATCTAGGGAAATTCGGGGATGAATTTCATTAAGGGGGGAAGTTTGTAAGAACTCAGGTCTTTGTTTTAGGTATTTCTTTCAATTTCTAAAGTTTTTGAGAATTTTTTGGAGTTTCTAGAAATTTTTTGAAGTTCACACCGTGTACATTCTATGTTCACCACGTGTACCTCTTTTTCTGCTCGAAACCATGTATTGGCCGTGTCCGGACCACACACATGGTGTGTAGGGGTGACGTAGAGGCCGTTTTTGGCAGAGTACAGAAAACCCCACTACATGCTGTGTACTTTAAAATTACACGCTCTGTACTTTTCTGCTTTTTCAATAAACGGACTGGGGTCACGCCTAATATCCATAATTATCTTCTTCTAGGTCTGGTTCGACCGTGAGATGCCATACGGCCGCAAAAAATTCTCTAGATTCCTGAGCCTCCATCCATTCACTGATTTGAGCTCTGTAGATTATGTTGGAAGTGCAGCGGTCAGTTTTTCCTTCTACTTGAGCCTTGTTTTCACATTCTTCCTCCTTCTCTTGTTATCTAAGGTTGAACGTTTTGTGCGTTTTCTCAGATCTACTATGTTCTATGGAGAATCAGTCATTGTGGTTCAAGTAAATCGATTTCCTAGTATCGACGTAGGTGGTTTGTGCCTTACCATTCAAATTCTTCGAGTTTATGTGTGAATTCCCACTGATACCCGTGAACGAGGTATTGCATGTTACCCCTTTTTAACTTTGATGTTTTACTACCTTTCTTGTATGCTTGTGTATAGGTAATTTGACCATATTAGAGGATAATTTCTTGTTCTTGGATGTTTTTTCCATTTATTTTTTCTGTTTACGAGCTTTGGGTCTTGTTTTCCTTTGGCTGCTACACCTGTTTTCATGCCTCACGGTTATAGGTTGAATTGAAACTCATGACATGCTTGTTGCCTTTTAGACTATTTATCTAAGTATCTCTATAGGTGTACTTTGGTTAGACAAGTATCTCTATAGGTGTAAATTGGCCTTATATAATTACTATGCACTGACTGGCACGGGGTTAAGAGAACCTGGTGTTATAGACTATAAGAGATAGACCGAGTGAGCTTACCAGAGAGTCTTAGATATTACAGACAAGAGAGGGGATGGACCAAGTGAGCTCCAAGAGAGTCTTGGATTTAATATACAACAAGAGGGTAGACCGAGTGTGCTTTCTTAGAGAGTTATACCCTGTTTGAATCTCTTTAAGAACCTTCCTAGGCTAGAGGAGGAATTGACCATGTGAGCTTCCTCAAAGAGTGTGTGGTATACTTGAGGATATATGAGGAATTGACCGATATAACTTCCTTAGAGAGTCTCTAGTACTTGGGGATACGAGGGTTAGACTGCGTGATCTTCCTCAAGATATTCCCTGACTACCATTGACTATATGGGGAATTGACCAAGTGAGCTTCCCCAGAGAGTCTCATAAATTCGTATGACCAAGCCAGAGGGGTCAGGCTGAGTGCACTGCCCAGAGGGTTGTGGTACTTCTTGGATAGGACCCGAGGGGATGGATGCGAGTACTTCCCAGAGGGTTTCTGGCTTATTAGCTGTTTGTTTCACTGCTATTGATTTTGTGTGGATTGATTGATGTTATGTATCATCCTGTTTCACTGCTTCATTTTTACTGCCTACTTCTTGTTGTTGTTGTTTCCTACTTATTGTACTTTTACCTTCCATATACTCAATGACTGTTAGGCACAGATCTTTGGGTGAATTCCTACTTGGATTTTATCTCACACCATATTTGGGCCATGCTTTTGGGCCCAAGAAGACTATTTTGTTGTAGGTATAGACAAGGGAAAGCACCCTTCGACTTCTAGAATTTGATTGCTTAGAGAAGGAGAGCATGGGACCAAGCTTTGGCTTGCGATGCTGAGGAGCTGTTTACTTTTCTTTTGTACTTGTTTTGGTACTGTAGTGTTTTCCAGAATTGTGACTTTTTTGGATGCTTTCCTAGTAATGTATCATGCATCATTTCATACATACATATGTGCTCCAATGGTTGATTTGGTCTTCTGTTGTTATATTTTTGGTTATTTCTGCTTCCGTTATTTCATGTTTATTTTTCTTCTTCTGTGTACTCTTCCAATGAGGGCATAGTTTCCCCACTATCACACCCAAGGCCCTTGCTGCTAGTCGGAAGCCTCTGGCCTTTGGGGAAATGCGCTTGAGGCCATGTGACCAACCGGGTACGGGGCGAATCTGGGTGGCTTTCGGAACTGGGATGTTACAGGTATGCTAATGTTTCTACGGGAATGGATGAAACCAAAACTTAATGGAGATAATAAACGTAATTTTAATGAATGAAGTGGTGTGTTGATTATGTTGATGTACTCTTTTACCCTATCTTATTTGTTGTGAAATATATGGGCTTGTGAGCACTAAAAATCATGGATGTTGGTGGTATTTCCTTATGCACTAATGGACCCATGTCTTATGAGATGATTTAATGGATGTAACATGGAAATTGGTTAATCATGTAAACTCGGTTGATTAAATGAATGTATAGTGAACAATAATCCTTTTGTAAACACCATAATTAACCAAATGAAAAGAAGAAACTCAAGGAATGGTGTGATAGAATCTAGAAACTCCCTTAATCTATCATGGAAACATGTGTGGTTGTTCTGATTGATTTTTGTGGGGTGACATAGATGGGTATGAGATCCCCTACTATTGTGCATTCATTGGTTTGAGGATCTGAGGCCGTGTGGGGCATTATATTGGGGCTTATTTTTGTTATAATACTTCGAGGGATCTCACAGATCCCTTTTCTTGTTCTAACATTACAAGATAACTGGGCGTCATTGCTTAAATTACTACATGACTATTTTTACATCCTTGGCTTGTGGCTATGCCAGTTAGTTGCCTAGTAGTGATGATTTTTTTAAAATAGAACCACTCGAATGTGAAAACAAGAACGGGTTCAATGGATAATTTTGTTCTGGGAATGATTTGTGACTTGGTTGTGGGTTGTGTGCTTTTATTGAATGAATAGTAATGACAATATATGTGTATAGGCTGGTTTTGGAACCCCAAGGATGTAATGAGTGCTTATTTACCAATATGTGTAACTTAGTTTTTATGGTACTTATTTTTGCCCCACCCAAGTTGATCACTTAATGCAGAACACCCCCATTTCAATGGTGCAGGGTGTTTTCTCCATTACTCATATTAGTGGCTAGTTATTAGATGTAGAGACCCGTATCTTGACGTACATTGACATTACATTTCTTTTGCGGAATACTTAATACATAACAAAAATATACACACAAGGATCGTAATAGTTTAGTGTCTTTGGAAACTCGGAACGTAATCTTCTAATCCTGGTGAAAGATCTTCAAAATCTCCCACAAATATCTTCCTTTTTTTTACCTAAAACCTTTCTTTATATCCTGGGGAAAAGAAAACATAAAAGGGTGAGCTCAAATGCTCAGTAAGGGTAAAAAAAAGAAATATCAATCACATAATTTTCATAAGAACATAACATTTTTGGAAATCTTAACCTGCAAAAGAGAGCATAATTTCATAACATGAGATAAATCATAGTAGTGAAAATGAAACCCTTACTTAAAACATTACTCATTGTGGCATACACACATAATCATAGAGAATAATTTCTTGTTAGTCAAGACTCATTGCCAAGACTATCTTAGTGGACAAAGTCCCTTTCTGAATCGAGTAATCCTCGTTTCAGTCCTGTTTCACTGAACCGGTATAACCTACCATTCCAGCCATGTCTATCTCATGAGATATGAAATCTTTACCCAATGCATTGGAGGGAGATATAGGTCCCACCCATCTTATAATGAATCCTTTCTTATGTGTGACACATAATCATAAATCATACATCATTGCATAACCCATGTAATACAAATGGGATTCTTAAACAACATGACATCATAAAACCATTCATATAAGATAAAGGAATTCATAAACATAATTCCATCACAACATAGTCAAATCAATGTAAAAATATGGATAGAAACAGAACCCTTTATTATCTTAGATGGAAAATAAATTTGATAAAACACTTGAATTGAATTCTTGAGGAAAATATCCTTTCTTCTTCAAAATCAATTTCTTTTCACAAAACATCATGCAATTTTAAAAGAAAGATATTTTATTGAAAATAGTCATGAAATCTTTTAGAGGAAGCTTCATGAAAATAAGGCTTCATAAAATAGTAGAAATCCGTTAGTGCCGTATAAGTTAAAAAAACATTCTTTTTTTACTTTTGTCGAAAAAGTCAAAATGTACCTCGTACGAAAACGACAAAAGATTCCTTTCATATCTTTTACTAAAAACTCACCAAAGGGTAAAATTGGATTTAAAACATTGTAGATGGATGGAAATAATATTAAATATTGAGGAAACATGGATGTGGATGATAAAATACACCCCTTTAAATACTTACGAATAAACAATCTCGGATAAAAATGAGATTGTGATATTCCCTTACCTTAGGTCCGACTTGCTTTGTAAGTGTCCGAACCTCCTCTTCTTTGAAGTGCCACTTTGAGACCTCCTCTTAGGGCACTAAAATTGGTCTTTGAGGAAGACCAGAACCTCTAGGATGTTGCTAGGGAAGTGGAGAGGAGAAAATGGCAGGGGTTGGCCGAGCTTGAGTGCTCAATTTGGTGTGAGGAGGAGGGGGAGGAGGTGTCCTTTTATAAGGGAGGAGAGGGGCACCTTAGGAATATCTCAAAATATTATTTTATATTAAAGTCAAAATCGGTTTATAATGGCTCCAAAGGGTCTTATTTCGAAGCTAAGGTGGGGATGGGTCGAAATCCTATCAACCAATATAATTTAGACAAGTTTAGGATATTATTTTAACCTTATCAATTAAATTTAACTCTAAGTTAAATAATTTAACTTTTACCATGTCTTTTTGTTTTCTTTCACTATATGGTTAATAAACTTACTATAACATGCCAAAAGAACCCCAAATTGTTTATTATTAATATATATATCCTTATCTAAGTCATTTGGCCGAACCTTAGATTTTTAGGAATACAATAACAATTAATAATATAATATTTTATTTAAAAACTATTTTGTGTCAATTTTGACACTATTTGATATATGATTTTTGTGAAAGTCATAAAAGAATTAAATGTTCGAACCAAGTTGATTAAATCAACATTAATATATCATATTAACCTAGAAAATTAGTGGAATTCAGAAAAATTCTCAAATTACATTTATTTTGGTGTTTATAACATCAATTATGTCAATATTTCATAAATAAGATAATTACTGCATCATCTTTGTGTCATAAATTAATTAAATTATTTGATGTCTAAAATTTACAAATAAAATACCATCATTTAGGAAATCTTTTTAGCTTTCTAATTAATATTTATAGTCGAATTTATCTTATGTATAACCCCATATTAAAAATGATTTACTTATTAAACTTTGATTTTAACTATTTTAACCCTTCTTTAAATAAATTAATAATAAATGTCCTAATCTAATCCATGTGGGCCTAAATGGTCATATTTTATTCCTAAGTTTGTTTTTGGTCGAATTACACTTGTCCAATAGAATTAGGACATGTGTTAGGGTAATATTAATATCATATTTACCCTTAGTTACCCTATTTACTATTAACCGTGGTAAAAAAAGTAAAAAGTTACTATTCACCAAAAAATTATTTTCATCTCATTGAACCACATTTTAGTCCTTGATATTAACCGTGTCTCTCGGATTTTCGAAATTCCATTCACAGAAGCGGCAAAATTAAGTTTTATGAAAAATTCAGTTTTTTTAACTACCACTTAGTAGTTTCACTATTCATCAAAAATTGATGTTTTTCAGAACAATGCCAAAATTTCATCCTAAGCTATATTTCATATTCCGAATTCAAAAATGAAATCAATTTTACCAAATTCATAACATAGAAGTTGCATTAATTAATTTTATAATTAAATCCCGCTGTTAAAATAAATAGCGTGTTTTTAGGAAACAATATATATCAAAAGATTGACACTTGATTATGTCTGGTTTAAATGTGAAATTACAACCAATGACCAACATTGTATTAAATTGTAAAAATATATTCTAAATATACTTTAAAACCACTCAAATTAATAATTTATCACTATTAATTATTTCGATTAAAAAAGTTGTTTTTAATTATAATTTAGTAATTTTCACTATTCATCAGAATATGAAAGTTATCCGAAAAGTACCAAAATTTCAACCTAAGCTAATTTCGATATTCCGAATCCAAAAATGAAGTTCATTTTAAAAAATAAGATTTATAGAATTTTAAAAAGTGGTTATTACTATTCATAACAACTAGTTTTAATAATATTTTAATAGCATATCATTGTTTCGTGAAACTCAGTATTACGTACCACACACGCTATCGAGGAAGGTTGCGATTGCGTGTAATGCAAGGCAAGTCAAGGATGCGTGTTGTTCAAGCTCCTTTTGGTGTAGCGTACAACACAAGACATTAGTGAAATTAAAAAGAATATTTTTCATAAAATCTTGGGCTGTTACATTCTACCCCCCTTAAAATGAATTCCGCCCTCGAAATTCGTCGGGGTTATAAATGGTTTACTACTCGAAAGTTTCTTTAATAGAAACCCACATCGTAAAAAGGAATACCAAAACTTGGCTTTAAAAAACTAAAGTATGAAATGTAACGATTACCCAAATAAACTAATCACTGGGTATCCACATAGGTGAAAATATGGATATGGAAGAGAAATCTAACCATCATGTTCTGATGGAGAGTGGTAGAGAACATGGCTATGGAAAAGCCAGTAATCACAAATCCATAAATTTGTGACGATCTAAGGTACCATCCGATTCATCAGGTATAAGATCACTAGGACAACATTTTTGGTTTTCAAGATCATTTCCCTAAAGTTGAAAATTTGAATTAGAATAAATACTTACTTTATTTTGGTACAATCTCACAGTTGTTCGTGCCTTGAACAATTTCCACTTCATCTCTTAAATAAATGAAGTTGAATTTGTTATTCGTGAAGTGTTAGCAGATCATGTGATAGAACGATAGGTCATTCCATCTGTCTCAAACAAAAGGTTAGCCAAAATTATATACATAAGTCGATCTATAGTGAGATTAATCATATATGGTTCCTAAAATGGACTTATACTTCATATATCATACTGCTTAATATAATAAAACTAGTTTCTAATAAACAGGGACTTCCTGTAGGTCAGTGGTAGGCGATAAAGGCCAGTCGCACTTCGGTTGTGGGTTCGATTCCTACAGCCTTGTCCGAAGCGATGGGCTGTCGCCCGTCCTGCAGGTTTTCCTTTTTATAAAACTATATTACTATAACATCCCATCAATAATATCGAAAAAACTTCTATCCTTAAACAATACTAACTTATGTCCAACATAATCCATTCCAATCTTTAGGCTTATCCATAATACTGCAGTCCATTCTCATAACATAGTGAAAATGATTACCAGAGATTTAATACCATTTTTGATCCCCATATATCATAAGATATGTCTTGTTGGTCACATTCCAAACATTCAAAGTCCTTAATCGTGTATTCTCTTGAATACCTTAGTGAAAACATGAGTGCAGTTAAAAGTTAACACTTTCCTCATACCAAAATCCTCAAAATTCTATATACTCAAACCATGATATCACTTAGTCCTTATATCAATCATGAGCTCATGAATACTATCAAACATTTAATTTTCTCCTTATCCCTTCATTATGCGCATATCATCTACATTCCAAAAATATCTGAATAACCTTTCATGGATACTGGTAACATTAATCATACACTTTCAAAACACAAGGAAAGACAACAGTGTAACAATCCATCGATGTCTCTTTATTCCAAAATTACACATGATAAACATGTAATCATTCCACTACATTCTCAAACCATTGACCGAGCTTCAAAAATTCTTTCATCTCACATATCATTTGTAGTCTCTTCATCATCATCCACATAAATACTACCCATATGACCATACTGATTCTCTTCATGAGTCTTTCCCTTAGGGCATTTGTTTGCATAATGCCCATACATTCCACATTTAAAACACTTAACCATTTTTGATGTCGTAGCAATACCATTATCCTCATCCATGGTGTTAACCGACCCTTTTCCTTTGCACTTACTTGCTTTGTGTCCTTCTTTTCCACACCCAAAGCATCTTCCAGTTCCCTTGAAACATTCTCCTTGATGCCTCTTCCCACATGATTTACATAGGGGAAATTGAACTTTCCTTCCTCTATGATCATCATGGAACTCCATCTTTCTCTTATTAGTCGAGTCAGGAAACTTACCAAATTTTACTTTATTGATCATATTGTGAGATTGCTGATTCGGCATAATAATGATGTTTGGACATCCAAATCCCATTTCATTTGGTTTCTCATGAAGAATATCATTCCATTGTCCATCATATCCTCCATTATTGTGAATCATCTTGTTTCCAGCCATTTTCTAAAACCCAAACAGAATAGTGTTAGATGCAAAAATCGTAATAAAGGGGGAGTAAATTAAATATCTATAATCTTTGGTTTAATATAATATCGTTACCATAGTTCTAGGACTATACCCTATACGTATACTTATCCTTAGGGGCATTCCTAGACATACCTTAGAAATATCTCTAGGGATCTCACTAATGTTTTCGCGTCCTAGTTTCCAAAGGTTGACTAAACCTTTCCTCTGATACCAACTGTAGAGACCCGTATCTTGACGTACATTGACATTACATTTCTTTTGTGGAATACTTAATACATAACAAAAATATACACACAAGGATCGTAATAGTTTAGTGTCTTTGGAAACTCGGAACGTAATCTTCTAATCCTGGTGAAAGATCTTCAAAATCTCCCACAAAGATCTTCCTTTTTTTTTACCTAAAACCTTTCTTTATATCCTGGGGAAAAGAAAACATAAAAGGGTGAGCTCAAATGCTCAGTAAGGGTAAAAAAAAGAAATATCAATCACATAATTTTCATAAGAACATAACATTTTTGGAAATCTTAACCTGCAAAAGAGAGCATAATTTCATAACATGAGATAAATCATAGTAGTGAAAATGAAACCCTTACTTAAAACATTACTCATTGTGGCATACACACATAATCATAGATAATAATTTCTTGTTAGTCAAGACTCATTGCCAAGACTATCTTAGTGGACAAAGTCCCTTTCTGAATCGAGTAATCCTCGTTTCAGTCCTGTTTCACTGAACCGGTATAACCTACCATTCCAGCCATGTCTATCTCATAAGATATGAAATCTTTACCCAATGCATTGGAGGGAGATATAGGTCCCACCCATCTTATAATGAATCCTTTCTTATGTGTGCCACATAATCATAAATCATACATCATTTCATAACCCATGTAATACAAATGGGATTCTTAAACAACATGACATCATAAAACCATTCATATAAGATAAAGGAATTCATAAACATAATTCCATCACAACATAGTCGAATCAATGTAAAAATATGGATAGAAACAGAACCCTTTATTATCTTAGATGGAAAATAAATTTGATAAAACACTTGAATTGAATTCTTGAGGAAAATATCCTTTCTTCTTCAAAATCAATTTCTTTTCACAAAACATCATGCAATTTTAAAAGAAATATATTTTATTGAAAATAGTCATGAAATCTTTTAGAGGAAGCTTCATGAAAATAAGGCTTCATAAAACAGTAGAAATCCGTTAGTGCCGTATAAGTTAAAAAAACATTCTTTTTTTACTTTTGTCGAAAAAGTCAAAATGTACCTCGTACGAAAAACGACAAAAGATTCCTTTCATATCTTTTACTAAAAACTCACCAAAGGGTAAAACTGGATTTAAAACATTGTAGATGGATGGAAATAATATTACATATTGAGGAAACATGGATGTGGATGATAAAATACACCCCAGTAAATACTTACGAATAAACAATCTCGGATAAAAATGAGATTGTGATATTCCCTTACCTTAGGTCCGACTTGCTTTGTAAGTGTCCGAACCTCCTCTTCTTTGAAGTGCCTCTTTGAGACCTCCTCTTAGGGCACTAAAATTGGTCTTTGAGGAAGACCAGAACCTCTAGGATGTTGCTAGGGAAGTGGAGAGGAGAAAATGGCAGGGGTTGGCCGAGCTTGAGTGCTCAATTTGGTGTGAGGAGGAGGGGGAGGAGGTGTCCTTTTATAAGGGAGGAGAGGGGCACCTTAGGAATATCTCAAAATATTATTTTATAATAAAGTCAAAATCGGTTTATAATGGCTCCAAAGGGTCTTATTTCGAAGCTAAGGTGGGGATGGGTTGAAATCCTATCAACCAATAGAATTTAGACAAGTTTAGGATATTATTTTAACCTTATCAATTAAATTTAACTCTAAGTTAAATAATTTAACTTTTACCATGTCTTTTTGTTTTCTTTCACTATATGGTTAATAAACTTACTATAACATGCCAAACGAACCCCAAATTGTTTATTATTAATATATATATCCTTATCTAAGTCATTTGGCCGAACCTTAGATTTTTAGGAATACAATAACAATTAATAATATAATATTTTATTTAAAAACTATTTTGTGTCAATTTTGACACTATTTGATATATGATTTTTGTGAAAGTCATAAAAGAATTAAATGTTCGAACCAAGTTGATTAAATCAACATTAATATATCATATTAACCTAGAAAATTAGTGGAATTCAGAAAAATTCTCAAATTACATTTATTTTGGTCTTTATAACATCAATTATGTCAATATTTCATAAATAAGATAATTACTGCATCATCTTTGTGTCATAAATTAATTAAATTATTTGATGTCTAAAATTTACAAATAAAATACCATCATTTAGGAAATCGTTTTAGCTTTCTAATGAATATTTATAGTCGAATTTATCTTATGTATAACCCCATATTAAAAATGATTTACTTATTAAACTTTGATTTTAACTATTTTAACCCTTCTTTAAATAAATTAATAATAAATGTCCTAATCTAATCCATGTGGGCCTAAATGGTCATATTTTATTCCTAAGTTTGTTTTTGGTCGAATTACACTTGTCCAATAGAATTAGGACATGTGTTAGGGTAATATTAATATCATATTTACCCTTAGTTACCCTATTTACTATTAACCGTGGTAAAAAAAGTAAAAAGTTACTATTCAACAAAAAATTATTTTCATCTCATTGAACCACATTTTAGTCCTTGATATTAACCGTGTCTCTCGGATTTTCGAAATTCCATTCACAGAAGCGGCAAAATTAAGTTTTATGAAAAATTCAGTTTTTTTAACTACCACTTAGTAGTTTCACTATTCATCAAAAATTGATGTTTTTCAGAACAATGCCAAAATTTCATCCTAAGCTATATTTCATATTCCGAATTCAAAAATGAAATCAATTTTACCAAATTCATAACATAGAAGTTGCATTAATTAATTTTATAATTAAATCCCGCTGTTAAAATAAATAGCGTGTTTTTAGGAAACAATATATATCAAAAGATTGACACTTGATTATGTCTGGTTTAAATGTGAAATTACAACCAATGACCAACATTGTATTAAATTGTAAAAATATATTCTAAATATACTTTAAAACCACTCAAATTAATAATTTATCACTATTAATTATTTCGATTAAAAAAGTTGTTTTTAATTATAATTTAGTAATTTTCACTATTCATCAGAATATGAAAGTTATCCGAAAAGTACCAAAATTTCAACCTAAGCTAATTTCGATATTCCGAATCCAAAAATGAAGTTCATTTTAAAAAATAAGATTTATAGAATTTTAAAAAGTGGTTATTACTATTCATAACAACTAGTTTTAATAATATTTTAATAGCATATCATTGTTTCGTGAAACTCAGTATTACGTACCACACACGCTATCGAGGAAGGTTGCGATTGCGTGTAATGCAAGGCAAGTCAAGGATGCGTGTTGTTCAAGCTCCTTTTGGTGTAGCGTACAACACAAGACATTAGTGAAATTAAAAAGAATATTTTTCATAAAATCTTGGGCTGTTACATTCTACCCCCCTTAAAATGAATTTCGCCCTCGAAATTCGTCGGGGTTATAAATGGTTTACTACTCGAAAGTTTCTTTAATAGAAACCCACATCGTAAAAAGGAATACCAAAACTTGGCTTTAAAAAACTAAAGTATGAAATGTAACGATTACCCAAATAAACTAATCACTGGGTATCCACATAGGTGAAAATATGGATATGGAAGAGAAATCTAACCATCATGTTCTGATGGAGAGTGGTAGAGAACATGGCTATGGAAAAGCCAGTAATCACAAATCCATAAATTTGTGACGATCTAAGGTACCATCCGATTCATCAGGTATAAGATCACTAGGACAACATTTTTGGTTTTCAAGATCATTTCCCTAAAGTTGAAAATTTGAATTAGAATAAATACTTACTTTATTTTGGTACAATCTCACAGTTGTTCGTGCCTTGAACAATTTCCACTTCATCTCTTAAATAAATGAAGTTGAATTTGTTATTCGTGAAGTGTTAGCAGATCATGTGATAGAACGATAGGTCATTCCATCTGTCTCAAACAAAAGGTTAGCCAAAATTATATACATAAGTCGATCTATAGTGAGATTAATCATATATGGTTCCTAAAATGGACTTATACTTCATATATCATACTGCTTAATATAATAAAACTAGTTTCTACTAAACAGGGACTTCCTGTAGGTCAGTGGTAGGCGATAAAGGCCAGTCGCACTTCGGTTGTGGGTTCGATTCCTACAGCCTTGTCCGAAGCGATGGGCTGTCGCCCGTCCTGCAGGTTTTCCTTTTTATAAAACTATATTACTATAACATCCCATCAATAATATCGAAAAAACTTCTATCCTTAAACAATACTAACTTATGTCCAACATAATCCATTCCAATCTTTAGGCTTATCCATAATACTGCAGTCCATTCTCATAACATAGTGAAAACGATTACCAGAGATTTAATACCATTTTTGATCCCCATATATCATAAGATATGTCTTGTTGGTCACATTCCAAACATTCAAAGTCCTTAATCGTGTATTCTCTTGAATACCTTAGTGAAAACATGAGTGCAGTTAAAAGTTAACACTTTCCTCATACCAAAATCCTCAAAATTCTATATACTCAAACCATGATATCACTTAGTCCTTATATCAATCATGAGCTCATGAATACTATCAAACATTTAATTTTCTCCTTATCCCTTCATTATGCGCATATCATCTACATTCCAAAAATATCTGAATAACCTTTCATGGATACTGGTAACATTAATCATACACTTTCAAAACACAAGGAAAGACAACAGTGTAACAATCCATCGATGTCTCTTTATTCCAAAATTACACATGATAAACATGTAATCATTCCACTACATTCTCAAACCATTGACCGAGCTTCAAAAATTCTTTCATCTCACATATCATTTGTAGTCTCTTCATCATCATCCACATAAATACTACCCATATGACCATACTGATTCTCTTCATGAGTCTTTCCCTTAGGGCATTTGTTTGCATAATGCCCATACATTCCACATTTAAAACACTTAACCATTTTTGATGTCGTAGCAATACCATTATCCTCATCCATGGTGTTAACCGACCCTTTTCCTTTGCACTTACTTGCTTTGTGTCCTTCTTTTCCACACCCAAAGCATCTTCCAGTTCCCTTGAAACATTCTCCTTGATGCCTCTTCCCACATGATTTACATAGGGGAAATTGAACTTTCCTTCCTCTATGATCATCATGGAACTCCATCTTTCTCTTATTAGTCGAGTCAGGAAACTTACCAAATTTTACTTTATTGATCATATTGTGAGATTGCTGATTCGGCATAATAATGATGTTTGGACATCCAAATCCCATTTCATTTGGTTTCTCATGAAGAATATCATTCCATTGTCCATCATATCCTCCATTATTGTGAATCATCTTGTTTCCAGCCATTTTCTAAAACCCAAACAGAATAGTGTTAGATGCAAAAATCGTAATAAAGGGGGAGTAAATTAAATATCTATAATCTTTGGTTTAATATAATATCGTTACCATAGTTCTAGGACTATATCCTATACGTATACTTATCCTTAGGGGCATTCCTAGACATACCTTAGAAATATCTCTAGGGATCTCACTAATGTTTTCGCGTCCTGGTTTCCAAAGGTTGACTAAACCTTTCCTCTGATACCAACTGTAGAGACCCGTATCTTGACGTACATTGACATTACATTTCTTTTTCGGAATACTTAATACATAACAAAAATATACACACAAGGATCGTAATAGTTTAGTGTCTTTGGAAACTCGGAACGTAATCTTCTAATCCTGGTGAAAGATCTTCAAAATCTCCCACAAAGATCTTCCTTTTTTTTTACCTAAAACCTTTCTTTATATCCTGGGGAAAAGAAAACATAAAAGGGTGAGCTCAAATGCTCAGTAAGGGTAAAAAAAAGAAATATCAATCACATAATTTTCATAAGAACATAACATTTTTGGAAATCTTAACCTGCAAAAGAGAGCATAATTTCATAACATGAGATAAATCATAGTAGTGAAAATGAAACCCTTACTTAAAACATTACTCATTGTGGCATACACACATAATCATAGATAATCATTTCTTGTTAGTCAAGACTCATTGCCAAGACTATCTTAGTGGACAAAGTCCCTTTCTGAATCGAGTAATCCTCGTTTCAGTCCTGTTTCACTGAACCGGTATAACCTACCATTCCAGCCATGTCTATCTCATAAGATATGAAATCTTTACCCAATGCATTGGAGGGAGATATAGGTCCCACCCATCTTATAATGAATCCTTTCTTATGTGTGCCACATAATCATAAATCATACATCATTTCATAACCCATGTAATACAAATGGGATTCTTAAACAACATGACATCATAAAACCATTCATATAAGATAAAGGAATTCATAAACATAATTCCATCACAACATAGTCAAATCAATGTAAAAATATGGATAGAAACAGAACCCTTTATTATCTTAGATGGAAAATAAATTTGATAAAACACTTGAATTGAATTCTTGAGGAAAATATCCTTTCTTCTTCAAAATCAATTTCTTTTCACAAAACATCATGCAATTTTAAAAGAAATATATTTTATTGAAAATAGTCATGAAATCTTTTAGAGGAAGCTTCATGAAAATAAGGCTTCATAAAACAGTAGAAATCCGTTAGTGCCGTATAAGTTAAAAAAAAACATTCTTTTTTTACTTTTGTCGAAAAAGTCAAAATGTACCTCGTACGAAAAACGACAAAAGATTCCTTTCATATCTTTTACTAAAAACTCACCAAAGGGTAAAACTGGATTTAAAACATTGTAGATGGATGGAAATAATATTACATATTGAGGAAACATGGATGTGGATGATAAAATACACCCCAGTAAATACTTACGAATAAACAATCTCGGATAAAAATGAGATTGTGATATTCCCTTACCTTAGGTCCGACTTGCTTTGTAAGTGTCCGAACCTCCTCTTCTTTGAAGTGCCTCTTTGAGACCTCCTCTTAGGGCACTAAAATTGGTCTTTGAGGAAGACCAGAACCTCTAGGATGTTGCTAGGGAAGTGGAGAGGAGAAAATGGCAGGGGTTGGCCGAGCTTGAGTGCTCAATTTGGTGTGAGGAGGAGGGGGAGGAGGTGTCCTTTTATAAGGGAGGAGAGGGGCACCTTAGGAATATCTCAAAATATTATTTTATATTAAAGTCAAAATCGGTTTATAATGGCTCCAAAGGGTCTTATTTCTAAGCTAAGGTGGGGATGGGTCTAAATCCTATCAACCAATAGAATTTAGACAAGTTTAGGATATTATTTTAACCTTATCAATTAAATTTAACTCTAAGTTAAATAATTTAACTTTTACCATGTCTTTTTGTTTTCTTTCACTATATGGTTAATAAACTTACTATAACATGCCAAACGAACCCCAAATTGTTTATTATTAATATATATATCCTTATCTAAGTAATTTGGCCGAACCTTAGATTTTTAGGAATACAATAACAATTAATAATATAATATTTTATTTAAAAACTATTTTGTGTCAATTTTGACACTATTTGATATATGATTTTTGTGAAAGTCATAACAGAATTAAATGTTCGAACCAAGTTGATTAAATCAACATTAATATATCATAGTAACCTAGAAAATTAGTGGAATTCATAAAAATTCTCAAATTACATTTATTTTGGTGTTTATAACATCAATTATGTCAATATTTCATAAATAAGATAATTACTGCATCATCTTTGTGTCATAAATTAATTAAATTATTTGATGTCTAAAATTTAAAAATAAAATACCATCATTTAGGAAATCTTTTTAGCTTTCTAATGAATATTTATAGTCGAATTTATCTTATGTATAACCCCATATTAAAAATGATTTACTTATTAAACTTTGATTTTAACTATTTTAACCCTTCTTTAAATAAATTAATAATAAATGTCCTAATCTAATCCATGTGGGCCTAAATGGTCATATTTTATTCCTAAGTTTGTTTTTGGTCGAATTACACTTGTCCAATAGAATTAGGACATGTGTTAGGGTAATATTAATATCATATTTACCCTTAGTTACCCTATTTACTATTAACCGTGGTAAAAAAAGTAAAAAGTTACTATTCACCAAAAAATTATTTTCATCTCATTGAACCACATTTTAGTCCTTGATATTAACCGTGTCTCTCGGATTTTCGAAATTCCATTCACAGAAGCGGCAAAATTAAGTTTTATGAAAAATTCAGTTTTTTTAACTACCACTTAGTAGTTTCACTATTCATCAAAAATTGATGTTTTTCAGAACAATGCCAAAATTTCATCCTAAGCTATATTTCATATTCCGAATTCAAAAATGAAATCTATTTTACCAAATTCATAACATAGAAGTTGCATTAATTAATTTTATAATTAAATCCCGCTGTTAAAATAAATAGCGTGTTTTTAGGAAACAATATATATCAAAAGATTGACACTTGATTATGTCTGGTTTAAATGTGAAATTACAACCAATGACCAACATTGTATTAAATTGTAAAAATATATTCTAAATATACTTTAAAACCACTCAAATTAATAATTTATCACTATTAATTATTTCGATTAAAAAAGTTGTTTTTAATTATAATTTAGTAATTTTCACTATTCATCAGAATATGAATGTTATCCGAAAAGTACCAAAATTTCAACCTAAGCTAATTTCGATATTCCGAATCCAAAAATGAAGTTCATTTTAAAAAATAAGGTTTATAGAATTTTAAAAAGTGGTTATTACTATTCATAACGACTAGTTTTAATAATATTTTAATAGCATATCATTGTTTCGTGAAACTCAGTATTACGTACCACACACGCTATCGAGGAAGGTTGCGATTGCGTGTAATGCAAGGCAAGTCAAGGATGCGTGTTGTGCAAGCTCCTTTTGGTGTAGCGTACAACACAAGACATTAGTGAAATTAAAAAGAATATTTTTCATAAAATCTTGGGCTGTTACATTAGATCCTTTTATGATCCCTTTCCCAAGTAGCCCAAAAATATTCAAGCAGGCTGTGATGGCCTGAGGTCAATTATAGCCCTAGATTCATTTGGAAGTGTACATTGTGCTAGATGGACTAGGTGTGTGCGGGCAGTTTTTTTCCCAAGTGTCTTCCAAATGAGGCCTAGGTGTCTTCGAGTGTGGCATTAGTTGTTCGACCCAAGGTGTGTTCGGGAATGGCGGTAGTTATTCTAGCCCAGGTGTCTGTGCGTGTGGTTATGTGTGGTTCTGGCCCAGGTGTTTGCGGGCGGGATGTGTGGTTGTGGTATCCTAGGTGTGTGTGGGTGGGGTATGGAAGTGGGACTATTGTGAAAATGGCGAGAAATGTCTGACGCGTAAGATGACTTCAATAACCATTAGGAAAGTGGTGTGGGGTACCCAAACATCAATGTGTTATTAAAATTACATTACATGACATAATATAGTGGGGACTGTTCCTTGTTGAGGTTTTAGTGGATAGTTTCATTACTTGGTGCTTTGGATATCTTCTTTTCTCAAGGGGAATTAGGATGCCTCCCCACTTGTGCATGATAGCTTTTGGTTTTCCATACTGAGTATACATGTATGCTCATCTTACATTTATAAAACTGCTTCTAGGTTTCCAGGAGGACTTCGAGGACCGCACCAGACCCTATTAGATCGGATGTCGGGACCGTTGACATTGCTGTTTTCTTTTCCTTTGGTACTTTGCTTTGGAGTTTTCTTGTATTTCTGTATCATTTATTATTAGAACACGAATATGGTAATGTATTGTTTTGGATTTACTTTTACATTAAGTTTTAATGATTTCTGAGATTTTCTATCTTATCTCCTAATCCAATTAAATAAAATGGGTAATGACTTCCATTTTGAGTGTGATTCTATACCCTTGGTGCTAGTCGCCACTTTGGGACCTATTGAAGGCGGGTCTCAGGGGTCATTATCACTCCTTCAAATTGAATAAGGAAGGGTATGGAAATCTGATGTATCTTCCCTCATCTCAGTGAAGGAGGGTCGCGAGACTATTGATGTTTTATGTACCGATTGTTCTAATGAAACAAGGCCTCACGATATTTGGGTTTAATTCATTTATTTTTTTCTATTATAAATTAGGTAATAAAATGTGTTAAAATAATGACACATTTAGGGTCTATTCTTGGGTAAATGCATAGTTTCATGATGATTTTTTATGAGTAAGATAGTAAATACTTTTAGTATATGTTATATGAAATAGTTATTTGGTGTAATCATGAAATGTATCAGGTTGGTATTTCTTTGGTTAATGGTATTTTTTTAAGTATAGATTACCCATTTTAGTTTTAATTATATGGAATTCTATGATGATTAATGGTATTTTGGGATATATTTATTGTTATATAATAGTTGATTTAATTAAGGGATTTAGTAAAAAATGATTTGATTAAAATAGAATTATATATTTTTTTGAAATCATATTAATTATTTTAGTAACCCTTATGATTAATATTATCCTTGATGGTAAGGCAAGAATAGTCAATATAGACCATTTGATTTAGTGACGAAAAATTTGTATAGAAAACATTAGAGTTTAGAAAATTCTTTGATGATTAATTCTATTTTCTATAATATTAATATTATTATTGGTAATGTTATTGGATTTATATTAATATAGTTTTAGAATAATGGAATATTGTAGTTCAGGATACAACCTCACTACATCCAGAAAGGTAATGTGGTTTCGACCGACAACTAATGGCTAAGATGGGTGCAATTCCTAACACTACATTATGTAATATCCTCATTATTGTGCCATTTATTTTTTAAAATTACATCAAAAATAAATATTATTTTGATTTTTGGATTATATGTATTATAATTTATATAAAAATTGGATTGAAAAGTGTTCGGTTTATTATGTGAATAATGTTACTTCTAAAAAAATTATTTGTTATGAGGATGATTTATAAATAAGGTAGATATAGAATTACGACATTTAATTTGAAGAATAATGTTTTAATTTTGTTTTCAAATAATATGTTATTTTAATGATATTTTTGGTTATTCATGTTATTTATATAAATGATTATGATATCTTGGAGACTATATGATTATAGAATATAAATTTTTGTAATGATACAGAATAAGAGATTGATTTTATTTTGAGATAAATTTTATATTTAACTTGGAATAATATGAGATCAAATCATCCTCATATTTGGGTTCCAATCATAGCACAAAATATTTAGGAATTTTATTTTTAGTTATTTATTTAATAGACCATGTTTTATTTTTGGTGTTATTGTTGTGGATTTTCTGTTCACTATTTTATAAATTCATATGATTATTTATTTATTTTTGAAATAATATTAATAATTTATTTTGGTTTTGGTTAATTTCTAAAATAATCAGGAAGATATTATAATCTTTTTGTGGAATAGATTTTTATTTTAGTTCTTCGGGAATGAAAAAATATTCTTAAAAACTCATCATTTGTAGAAAGGAGTATATTGTGGTGGAAATTATTTAAAATATTAAATTATACTTAGTTATTAAGAATATATCCTTAGTTGATTATTCTAGATGGTAAATTAATTCCTTAACTCTAGGATAAGAATCATGACATAAAATTTTGAAATTACCACTAAATTATTGATAACTCGATGGCCTTTTCAAACCACATTGGTTTATGGTTTTGTGTTCCCCAACTCTCCCTTTACTATTCATGATATTAGTATAAATAATATCAATCACAATCTATAATTATTTATAACGTATGAATTTTCTCAATATCTATATTTTTACTTCCCAATAATTTTCTCATATTTTTAAAAATAGTTATGATATGAATTAAATATTTCATTTTCCATCTATACATGATTATTTTATATTAATCATTTTTATGATGTGAACTTTCCAAAAAGTTATGTTCAATACTGAAACCTTTATTTACTGAGTTGATGTTAAAATAATGATGATTAATTTTATTAAATGGGGGAACAATATAACTCCAAATTATTTTAAAAAAAAATTAATACTATTTTTGATAGCTAATATGACATGCAACAATGAGCCTAAATTATCCACAAACTATTATAATTTCAATAAGATAAATATCACCTATTAATGAAATTGGAATGCGTAAATAGGGTATAAGAATTTATGAAAATATATATATATGTGATAATCAGTATAAATGTATTGATAAATTCTTAGTAACATTCACTAATTGTTAGTAATGTAATTCTATTTTCTAATGATATGTTTTCTATAAAAATATATTTTATTCATAACTGTGAAAACATATAATAAATAGTTTGAATAAAATTATGAAATATCAATTGATAAAAATGATATAATTATTGAAATAATTATATCAAAAATATTTTAAAGTGAAATTTTGATATTTTTCTGAAAGTTATGATTTTTATGAAAAGTTTGGTTTTCCAATTAATAGTGGAAAATTATTTTTTTATTGTAAACTATATTATCATTTAATGTGTTTAATAAGTAATATAATACTTTGGGTCATTTTATATTTTTAACAGTTTTTTTCAACTAAATATATGAATATCATAGTCCCTCAAAAGAATTTGATATATGATTTTGGTATAATAATATTTTTATACTTAAAAAGGAATTTTTGGGAAAATAGTTTTTCATCACTTAGTATAGGTTTAATTTGAAATTAATTTATGAATGTTATATAAATATAATCTTGAAAATTTAATAAAATATTTGGAATAATGAGGAAGATATTAGTTAAATGATACCCTTTTCTTTTTAATCATTATGAATATTACATATAGTAATTAATTGTCACCACAAAATGTGTAAATAAATTAATTGTGGTTTAAAATATTTTGATAAGGACAAAAAATTAAACGTAACACATTTTTTAATCATATTTTATGTTTTCATATTGGTCATGTTCATCTAATTCTCAAATATTAGAACAGATTGTCACATTTTTTTATATTTATCATATTTAATTAAAAGATAAACACTAAAATGTCAGATTTTTTCATTAGATAAATATATTATTTTATGATAGGGATGAAAATAAATTGTATAAAATAATTATTATTATCTTTAATTATAATTTAATTTATGTCATGGAAATTATTTTTTAATTATTTGTAAAGATATTACTACTTTAAATTCTTTTGCACCACTAACACCATATTTCTTCAATTGGTATATAAAAATATAAATATTTTAAAAAATTAAATATGACATATTTTGGATTTAATTTCTTTATTCCATGATTTTTGTAGATAAATATAACATGTAAGTTATGTGTGAATGTATTCGAATTTCATTTCCATCATTATATTTTAAAATCCAAATTAAATGAGTAGTTCAAAAAAGATATTAATGATATTTTATAAATAATTATATATTATTAAAACATTTAAAATTAATAAATCCCTTATCTTGGGAAACATGAATAATTCATGTCTTAAAATATCATCTATGGTCAATTTATTTTCTAATTATCCTTTTTATATTGACTATATTAACCTCTAAATAGTAAAAACATTGTCATCACCATAATTTTATGAAAGGGTAAACACATGTTCAAATAGAGAGATAAGGCTTCAAAACAAACCAAAAATTTTCAAAATATTGTTTGATGTTAGGATTAATACCCATAATAACCCCATTAATGAAATAAATTAATTATGATCCTTTTTACAATAAAAATTAATTAATATTATTATATTATTTTAATAAAATACAAATACTCCCTTCTCCTTTAAAATGGAACATCATATATTATTTTAATGTTGAATCTGAGGCCTAGGTTTATTTGGGGAAGGGTCTACAATAGAAAGAAATCCATGCAACTATCAGTACATGGATGAACTCGGTGAGACTCAAACTCTATACCTCGCTAATGCCCATGGTGGAAACTACCAATTGAACTGCACCTTAGAGGAAACATCATCTCCTATTTTATTCACTCATAAAATTTATTTTTTTTAAATTACCTATAAATATATCATATTTAAATCCCTTACCATGTAATATAGGCCTTATTTTTTCTAGAATTCCCTCTTGGTAATAGTTTTGTGTAATCCTAAAGTTGTTGCTCGAAGATGCGGTATTGTACTTAACCAAGAATTTGTCAATATTTTTTAATCTAAATTCTTCAATTATTATTCAACCATGACTATATAATAAAATAATTATATCCCGTATAATTATATGTTATTATGTTATTGTAACAAACTACATGAATCTCATCTTCTAAAAAATGGGAAATGAAACCATTGTTCATTTTTACATCAAACTACCGCCTCACAGACCAATATAATTCATTTTCCATCCCAACCTATCATGGATGGTTATAATGATTGATTTATTATATATATATATATATGATATTAATGAAATATTTATCAGTATATAATGATAATATATAAATAATATGTCTACCTTTCTATTCATTGAAATATTATTACATCATTTGTGAATACTTGTTGACTACAACCTCAATGATGTGATTTGATTGGATTTTTATTACTCATCACATCGATGGTTGATATAAATTTATTGAATTATTAAATATGTTATCTATGATATAATTAAAATTCAATAATAATATTATAATAATTTCCATATTTCAATCATGAATGAGTATGTACGACCTACCATATATATGATTATAACAAAATACATTTTAAATGAAAATTATTAAAGTTTAGTTTTATTATTAATTATTATGTATAAAATGATAATTATTTCAGGATTATTATTCTGGATTTTATTGACAAAACCTATAGTAATGTGTTCATCAAAACAAAGTTATTTCATAATTATGACTCAAATATAATCAAACGTCAAACATGACATTAATTGAATATGAAATTTTATATAAAATTTAATTATATAAAGTAAAAATAACATTGAACATGAAAAAAATTATTAATATATTAAATCTATTAAATTTTTTTATTATTCAAAAGTTATATAATTTACTTGATGATTCGAACTTGAGGTAAGGAATTATATATCAATTTCCCTTCATTAATGAATATTTTAATGTCATGAACCTAAATTATTTTTTATGTATTATATAATTAATATTTTTCATATTACATAATTAATCATTCATAATTCATTGTAACATATGTTACATTTTATTTTATGTCATGAAAGGGGATATGATTTAATTGTTACCAATCATTAAGGCGTTCCTTAATTAAATTTTGATTCATTGAGTAATACTTATACTTCCTCATCATTTTTATGACATGATTTTGTGTGAATGAATCTAGAAATTTATCTATTATTTATTTTCATGTTATATTTTTCTATAAACACATTTTTACATAATAAATTCATTGATTAATTATCACTTAAAATGTTATGACCTTTTTTGGTGTTTTCTATCATGAGATATGTTTCATGTTGTGAACCATGATTTCTATATATAGTGTACTTAATTAGTAAATAAATAATTTTAATCAATATCCAAATTTAATTAATGTGGTTATAAGTGAATAGCATACTACATATTCCAATTAATTATGACTCAAATGTCTCCAAATAGCTAAAATATTAATGTTACAATATCCTGTATTTATGAGATTTTTTCTATTCAAGGATAGGATTTTGAAAATAATCTGAAGTTATTTCCTTGAACAACATTACTTATTTTTCTATTTTGACATGATGGTTTATATATTTTTCTAATTTCCTCCATTTTTCAATATTGAAACATCATGGACATTTACTATAAGTAATATGGATCTTGTACTTATATTAGATTTGTAATCCTCTTTTCCATTTGAATATTTTATATAAAATGACATAAAAAATCTTTATAATTATAAATTTATTTATTAAAATAAAATTTACCCATGTGTTACTTTATTTAAAAAGTATTCAAAAGGGAATACATCTTATATTTTCTACAGGTGGTATAGTTTTTAATTTTTTACAAATGATATATAGGTATATTTTCATCTAAATTATATGTAATGAATAGAATTTATAGATTTCCTAACCACACAATGCTTTGAATCATATATTAAATTTATAAATGGTTCATTTCCAACTAAATTACTTCTCTATATATTTTGGAAATTCTCATATTTTTAAAACATATTTCAATATTAAAGGTGTATTTTCCATAAATATATTAAATCTGAAATTTTAATGACATTTTATTCCTAAGCGACAGAAATTAATTTTTTAGTTTATTAAAAGTCAATAATATATGTATTAACTTGTATAACATCTTCATTATACCTTAAATTTATGGGGAAATTAATTCCTTATGTTCATTTAACAAATGAATTCTTTATGAAATCTATTTTTATTTTGACATTTGGCATTATTATTCAACCCATTTTTGTCCATTGGTAATTCCAATGTTCCTCCTTTATGAATTATTTCCTTTTTATAGAATATATAATCATGTACATGTTATTATGGGAGCTCCAGGATAGTTCTCCAACTCATTTGGTATATATTTTGTGTCATGATATGTTACATTTGGGATTAGGGAGTCAACCTAAACCACAATGAGACTCTATTCACCATGTGATGTTTTCATGACAGTTAACATGGACATATATAGAAAATATAGTATATTTTCCTTCCAATATTATTATTTTTCCATTATCTTATGATACCAAGTTTTTTATGTTCTTATTCCATGTGATTATTCAGGAGACTTCTTATATAAGATATCATGGTAAGCCTTGTTATCATATATACTCTCTTAAAAGGATTTATAACACATCACATTCATTTACGTATTCCCCAGGGAATCCTATGCTTTTTTCGAATATTAAAGTTATTTAAGAGCCTACTAATGGTAATAAAAAAACAAATATGTTATAATTTAGTTCATATAATGTTTTATGTAGATAGTATTATAAAGACACATCATCTCACAATCATTGATATTTAATTGTCGAATGAATATGTTATAAATATTTTATTTATTTCTATAAATGGCATGGGATTATGTAATTGGAATTAGTTAAATGTAAAAGTATATTTGGTTAATATTATTATAGAATATTAAAAAATATCATAGGTAAAAATATATTTATCATGTATCATCGTAATTTTTTGGGAAGGAATATAATATTTAAATTTCCTAGAAATAAAATCATTTTTAGATAAAACAAGGGGATATGGTATTTGTATAGATTCATACTGGGGTAATAAACCTAAAAATATGTGGATCATTATATCTCATCCATCATTGTGATGCATAGTGAAATTACTATTACTATGCACAATTTTTGACTATCCTATGTGATATACATGGGATAATTTCAGTTTTCCTTATGAACTATTATCATGAATTAGATAATAAAATCTATGGAACTAATAATATTTACTGGTGATATGGAATGAAATTATTGTTTTTTGTGATAATATTTCAATTATTAATGATATGTTTAAAATAATATATACCCCTTTCTTAGTTTTATGTTATGTAAGTCTAAGATGATTAAGAGTATTTTAGGAGATGTTAATGGAAATATAATCTTTGGAATTATCATGGATTTTAGAAAAAAAATCATATTTGAGTAAGAATGATGTTATATTTAGTGAAAATATGTTTAAATTTCATAGTATCATTTAGGTTATATTTTATCTTCGATATGATTTTTATAATATTCAATTCTGATTATTAAAGTTTTTGAAAAAAAAGATGTACGGAGAACCATAGTTGTTAAAAAGTGATTTGATGATTAATGTTATTTATGAGAATGTTAATTATATTTTTTGGAATATTAGCTGAATTATATTAATATATTTTTCTAAAAAAGGAAAACCACGTGATTAGAAACAACCCATTTACATCTATCAAGGATGTGGAGCTTGAACCAAAAATTGAAAGACAATATTTGTTGAATTCTAACAAATTATCCAATGTGATGTATTGGTCCATATGAAATTTATTTTTCAAGATGATGTGATAGATAAATTTTATATTAAATCTATGAAAAAAACTGTTTTATTATTGTGATAACCATCAAGATGAAATTTTATGTAATATTTATGTGATTAATGTTATTTTTTATGATGTTAAATATTTTGGGAAATTATTATGATTAACATAAAAAATTTATAGGATTTTATTTGTAGAATAATTTATGAAATAATTTATTGAAGTATAAAATATTTTACTATGTATATAAATTATTGAGGTTATTTATAGAAATTAATATCATATCATGGAGAATATATTATTAGGGGATATACATTTTTATTATGGGACAATAATAATGATTTACGTTATCTAGAGATAAATGATAAATTTATCTATGGTAAATATCTAATAAAATCACTCTTCTATTTGTATTGAATTCATAGACTGAAATATTTTGATTAATTTTGAGTTTAGTTATTTATTGAATGATCCAAGTCAAATATTGATTGTTATCATTAATGTTGTAGTGATTAATGTTGTATTTCTTCATATGATGGTTAATATATTTTCCTATTTATATTATTATATAGATTTTAGTTTTTTAATTTATAAAGAAATAATCATCATATTTTTATATTTTTTTTCTATTTGACATTAATTTTAGAGCATAGTTATGAAAAACACATCAAGAAAACTCATCATTTTGAGAAAAACATGAAATTATGGTAGAAATTATTTTAATATGATATTGTACTTATCTTGTTGTTAAATTTTATTACATATTCCTTCTAGATTTTAGTGTAATTAATTGACTATGGGAAAGGAAATTGATGAAAAATGTTATTCTATTACATAATTACCATTGAATGTAATGGTTTTAACACCTATTTAGTTTACTGATTTTTGGTCATTAACATTATAATAAATGTTAAATTTATTTCAATTTATTATATACGATAATCTCCATAAATATTTGGATATTATGTTTTTTTCTCCATTATCATATTTTTTCTTCCCATAAAGGTTCTCATAATTAGTGACCTAGTTATGTTATGGCCTTTGTATTTAATTTTTCCTCCTTTAAAGTGGATGTTTTATAGCCCATTTATGATGTGGGATTTTTAAAATGGTATTTTCATATGTGAACCACTTATTCTAAATGTATGAGATAATAATTGTTAATAAAAAATATATTTTAAGGGTGAATAATGTAAAAGAATGATAAATTTTTATAAAATGGAAATAATGTTTGATTGTGTATACAAAACACCCCACCAATCCTAAATAGATGATGGAATATAATTATTTGATTATCAATTTTATATCCAATATAGTGGGTATAAATATGTTTTACTAAATTATGAAATATATATAGTTTTCATACTCTATATAAATTTATTAATAAAAAATTATTAAATAAACACCCCATTTATAGTAATATAATTTTATTCTTAATAATAAATTTAAATAATTTTTTTTAATAAAATTCATGATAAAAAATTATAAAAACATTTTGATTTATAAATTTTATATTAAAATAGATATCATTTTTCAAATCAGATTGAAAATATTATCTTATATAGAAACTGTTTTTCTTTCAATGATTTTTTATTTAACAAATAGAAGAAAAATAATGTTTTTATTGAAAATATTATATTATTTGAATGTTATTACAGTGTATTATTATATTTTATATTTGTTTTAAAATTTAATTATTTAAGTTTGTTTAAATATATTTTTATGGTATTCCCCATAATGTATTTTATAAGTTAATTTTGTATAAAAATAGTTTTATACTCAAAATTTTATTTTTTATCAAAATATTTATTTTGCCGCATTTTGGAAGTTGAATTTCCCATTTTATTCTTCCATTAAAATTAATTATTTCAAGAAAAATTAATTGAACATTTGGAATTATTTTGGTCAATTTTGGTAAATAGTCAAATTTTATTTATAGTCATTATGATTAGTAACAGTTGTAATTAATTATCTCCATATAATGGGTAAATAAGGTAATTATGGTTAATAATAAAATTATTTGGTATTAAATGATCAATAAATGTTTAATTTATAACATTTATGAGTTTATTTTTTATAATGTACATATAAATCTCTAATAAATGGCCACATGGTTCTATATTTCAATGATTTGGGCCTTTGTAATATTAAAATATATGATAAAGATAAAAAAGTCAATTAATTTCTATTAATAAAAATTAAATTTTATGGAAGGGATAAAAACTCCAAAACATTGGTTCAAAATATTCTTTTTAAATATAAATGATTTGTTAATCATTTTTATTTATTTTAAAAAAATTAAATAATATCTTTAAATGATTATATAACACTAATATGGTATTTCATAAATTAATTAAAAATGAAATTAAAAGGATCTTAAAAATATTAAATTGAATATATATTAAATGTATTATTATATTACTTTCATTTATTAGGAAAAATATAAAATTATATTTCAATTATGATATATTATATTTTAATTACATTGGTGTTATGTTGTTTTCAATGTAATATTAAATGAAAAGTTCTAACAATGACATTAACGATATTTTAAAACAAATATTATTTTATGAAATTATTTAACATTAAAAACATGTATAATTATCATTTTTATTGTTATATAATTTATAATATCAATTGTGTAACATATATTTTCTATATTCACTTTTATTGTATCTGTCTTAACCCATTAGGATTAAAAATAATAATATTAATGTAATTTCCTAAAATGGGAAAAATAGTTAAAAATAATGAGGTAGGGGTTAAAGGAAAATACATGCAATACTAAATTACGTTTTATGATAATATTGTGACCAATCCTTATTATATAATTGAATTATTTTAGTTTGGATTTTTTTACAAGAAAATTAATTTATGTTAATTTGGTTTTTTATGAAATTCAAATATTTCCCCTCCCATAACTTATAAAACAGTGCCTCTTCTATTCTTTTCAAAAATAATAAAATTATATTTTAGTTCATTTTATAGAAGCCCAAATTCCTTCATTAGTTTTCTTCTGATATCCTAGATTCCTGGGTATGAATATAAAACCCACATATGAAGGATTTTGTTTTAAAACTAATATTGTTGTCTGAAGAACAATTGTTCTCTACTAAGAGTTTTTTAAATTATTTATTCTTAAAATAATTATTCTACTAGGATGCTATAATAACAATAATATGTATAATTTAATGATATTTTATTGTTTTAATTCCATAATATATGTTGATATTCCCCTTTCATCAAATGGGAAATGAAACCCTTATTCCTGTGTACGGTGGACTACCTCAACACAAACTAGTGTAATTATTTTCCCATTAACGCCTATATTAAATGATTATAATTATGGATTAAATGTATATATATTATATTAATTAAATATATATTATTATAGAAATAAAAAATTTCACCAATATTCTTATATTTCCATTCACTAAAAAATGAGAACGTTTTTTGTGCGTACATGTAGACTAACACCACAGAGAAGCGATTTGATTTGTTTTTTCAGAGAATCAGATGGATGGTATATATAAAATTATTTAAGAAATAACATATTATTTATGATATAATTATACATATAGAATCATTATTTAATAATTATCATTTTTTGATCCTGAATAATTAAAAATACCAGTGTTACTTAATCGTACATATGTCATATGATCTCCATTACTGTATTATCATTAATTTATCAAAACCATCATTAATGGTATTATTTAAAATTATAATTATTGTATAGAATTAAAAATTAGTAAATTATTATAATATATTAGATAATGAATTAACAACCTATTTGATGTTTTTCAACTTACTAAAGTCACGTTACACTTATGTGCTAAATATCATCAAAAGTACAATGTGAACATAACTATTTGGTTAATTTCATATATAGAATTATTAAGAAAAAAATTAATACTAAATGAGAAAATTGGTCTTATGAAATTATGAAATTATAATATTTTTAATATTATTGTGTTAAGGAACATATGGGTCTAGTGAGACTCAATGTGACGGAGTTCCTATCAATTCTTATTCATTCTGTCATATTGTAATGTTAAGAATAAAATTTATTATATATAGTGTATATATAAAAATGAGGACTTTTAGGTCACATTTACATGCCTTTAAATGTTAAAACTAATTACTAATGTATATAATCAACCATTTTTGTCTCTTTATAAGGCTTCCCTATATCTGTTTTCTCTCATGGTTTTTATTATTTTCTACTCTAATTTCATTAATTGTTTTTTGGAGAAAATAAATATGTAAATTTATTTATTTTAATTTCTATTCAAAGTTAAATTTAAAAATTGAAAAAAAATTGAAAAAATTGAAACACATAATAGTTAAATTAGAAAAACAAGAAACATAATCCTAACTTTTAATTCTTATTGATATATCATTATCCATTATTTTTAGAAGATTTCAAAATTTCATATCTCTCATTATGTAGTTTGACATTTCTCTTTATGAATATCATTCATTTAATTTAATAGGTTTGTACAACCAAAATCTTGTTATCATGTCACATTTTTTACACACAACCAATTCAAACAACATTTTTTGGGTGAAAATGTGTATTAAACTCCCTTTGTACTCACAATCAATAATGAATTATTGAAAAATATAAAGAAATATAATCATATTCAAAACCCATCTCAGATTAAAATAAAAATAAACATTCAATGATAATCACCTTCAAATTAGAAAATTAATGTTCTAATAGTAAAATATTTTTTTTACAAATTAACCAAATATAAAAATATTAATTAGAAACCACATTTAAAAAAATATTCAAGAGTGATTTAATATTTTAAAATAACTAAAATGAAATCATATAATGAATTAAAAATAAGGATAAATTTTTATATGATACCATTAATTGTACCAAACATCACAATAGTTCAAGACAATGATTATTTATTCATCATTACCAGATTCGGAACATGTAATAGCTCTCTAAAAGATCTACTAGTTTTCTACTTTTCTCTATTATTATGACACCTCCATTATTGATATTCAAAAACTTTATCAATCTTTTATTTTCGTCCAAATAATGTATCATTATTCATAGAATTTCTAACCTCCACAAAAATTTTCTATTATGTTCACAACAACTGATACTCAAATAATCCTTTAAAACAATTATGTGACATACATTAACATGATACTAAAACCCAAAATAAATCTCAAGTAGATATATACACATCACAAGTGGAATATTTGGGAAGTATCCTTATCTATATTAATACCATCTATTATATAATTATTAGTTAAACACTACATCATTTTTTGAACTAAAACATCATAAATTCCCATTATAATACTCTCCAATAACTCATCTAGGACTATGTTTCACCATTACCCATATTCAAAAAATCATCTTTCTCAAATAATATATTTATAATATTATCCAATAATCAATACCATAACCACATGTATCTAGTAAAATGTAATGAAATCAATATATATTTATAATAAATGTGAAAGTATCATTTTTTTCACACTAGAAAAACATAAAACATATGTAATAAATAAAAATTGTCCTCATATCTGAACCAATGGGAAAATAAGATTCCCCCACCATTTCAAACCTAGTTAGGGGTAGAAAAATCAAGAAAAAATAACACTAGATCCAAATAAATCATCATCCACTCCTTGTATATAAAATTTTTATATATTCATCATTATTAAGATATGAATCTAGTGAAATATCTCATGAGAATTGATTAATGCATGAGAATCATCATCCTTACCTAATTTTTGTTCTATATTTATGATTACAGATGAGATAAATTAATATAATGTTGTGATTGAGCTGCAATATCATCTTCTTTGGCATGCCAACATCTATAATGGTCTTCTTGATGACATTTGAATATTGAATTCATACCTAGATTGATCATGAAAATACACTAGTGTCATTCTCTATTTTGATTTCCCCAAGTGGAATATCATTTTTCCTCCATGAGTCAAACCAATTTATGTCAGAGGTAATTGGGATCTAAAAGGTTGTGGTGGCCTTGGGTGAAGAATCATCAATGTGATGAGCTTCAGCAGTTCCTTGGCCAACTCACATTTCACTTCATTCAGTGAGCTCAATAGCGTCCCAATCACCAATATCTAAATTAGATTCTATGGATTAGTAACATATTATCTTTGATTATCCATATCATCATTTCAGTATATAGATCTTCATCTACATGACATTAAGTATAGATGGTGGATTTTGGTAAGACCATCACAATCTTGGGGGTGGCATTCAAATTATATTGATTTATCAGGTACAGATATTGTGTTCTAAAATCATGTAAGATAATTTATCTCATATTATTTTTATCATACATGACACCAATTATATTTTTTTATCGTGGATGTTTAATTATATTTCAGATGATAAATAGTTTTATTTTTTTGAATATAAATTTATCTTATGCATATTTCCTCCAATTATCCAAAATGTATTCTTTTACACAATCATGGTAAATTACATGAAATCTATCATTAGTGGAATTTATTATATGAATGTTGAATTAATTCTAATATAATTTATCCTATGGTGATATTTGAAATATATTACTTGTAAATTTTACAATACAATACAAAAAATATAAATGAAAAATGATTTACTATAATGAAATAAAATATATAAAATATATTATCATTAAAAATTAAAATTATTCTTAATTTTTTTTAAAATATCAGATTGTAAAAAACATGAATAATTAAAATGAAAATTGAGTAAAATAAAATAAATTAATATGATACATAAATAATTAAAAAATAAACATGAATGAATGAAATTCTATGATTCAAATATTTAAATATCAAATGCAGAACAAAACCGATTTTCAGTGATTATATAATAAAATTATATCCTTGAGAACCCATTTTAAATTGAATAAAAATACTCTATTATAAGCGCACTTGGAGTAAGAAAATATTAATTTACCATAATTGATGTGAAAGAAATGAAAACAATATTACCATTTCAAATTTTTTAAAACTATGACATTTCATTTCGTCAATAAAAAAATGTTTCAAATTTATTAGACTAAATTGAATCATAGTATTGACGTATTTTACGGAGACTATTTTTTTCAAAATGACTTCCCCAATTCATTTTCCATCAAGAAGAGAAGAATATTTTCTTCATGGAAATATTTTTTTTGTAATAAAAAATGAATCATGTTTTACAATGATTAATAAAAAATTAAGATTTGAAAATTGATAAAACTCACATCTAATTTCATTAAAACTAATTTTAAATATTATCATTTACAGTAGGATAATAGAATCGGATAATTGATTGGAAAATTAACATATACTCTTAGTTTGGTTTATAAAACACAAAAATTTAAACGGTGGAATAAATAACTCAAACAATAGGTTATTGAAAAGGATAAAGGTTTTATAATTGTTTAGGATTTTTTTAATGAATTTTAAGGCATATTTTATGAGTTTTATTCAAATTTTAAAAATTTTATGGTTAATGTTAATTTTATAAAATTCACGTATAATTCTATCAATGTCAAATAAATATCAACAGGGCTGTAAAAAATGTATTAATATACTAAATAAACAGAGTATTAAAAATTATCTTCATCTATATATCTAAAAAAATTAAATCTTTAAATGTTTTAAACCATTTGAATGGATTCATTGAAAAATAAAACATTGAAAACATTGAAAACATTTTGGTTTCATTGGTGGGATTACATTTTTTTAGTGTTTAACAAATTTCAACACCATTCCCCTCATAATAAAACACAAAATTATAGTCAATATTTATTCAATGGTGGAGAAGAAATATTTATTGATATTTAATGTTCAAAATATATTATCAAATTTACAAGACATAAATCATGTGAGAAATTTCATAAGAAATATCAATAAATCATTCCACATAAAGATATCAATCAAATCACAAGACACACAAAATATTCCTAATAGTTATGATATAAATAATTTATCTAAAAAATATTTTTTCGACATATTAGATGGTAATGTATTTATTAAAAATTATAGTTATCAAATAATTGAATTTTTTTCAGTAAAACATAATAAAAAAATAAAATATATTCGGAATAACTTGTATGTTTTACTAAAAACATCATATGAAATCACCAATATACTTCATAATTTATTTTTTAAAATATTTTTGATGTTGGTAGATTATAAAATATTATTAATCAAGAAAAATTTGTTAATTTTAAAATAAAAACATCACGAATAATAATATATCCTCTTTTAAAACCTCAAAATTCACATTCTAATCTTTGATAATTTCACTCTGGTAAAATTTGAACCTCCTAAAATTAAAAGAAAATCAACATTAGATTATTTACGGTTCAAATAATTTAATATATAACTGAATTTTACAAAATAAAAGTTGTATCAATGCTTTATTAAGTTGTATAATCTTTTTTTCAATATATATTTTGAAACATCTACTTCATAAAGTAGAGAGCATCCCAAATTATATTTCACATAGTGAGCAATAGGAATATAAATTTCCTTAAATCTTACATTATTCTACACAAATAAATCCTATAAAGAAAAAAAAAGAAAATCCTAATACTATAAAAGGTTTTTACCATCCCATACACTTATTCCAAAAAAAAATTAAGTGATGAAACAAAATAATTTATTCAATAGTATTCATTTTCCAAAAAAGAGTAAATCCTCTCCAAATGGTTCATTATTTAATTTTATAAACATTTTCAGCATATTTCCATTAGTATTGAATGGATAAATTTTCCATGATTCATGAATCTATAAAATACCAATGATAAAATATGATTCATAATAAAATTTCCATCTCACTTGAAAATAAATTTACTTAGGAAAAGACCTATCATAGAGTTTAAAAATATAACAATATCCAAAATATGAAATTCCATATCAATGAGCTTATTTTTATGAAAAATAATTGTTTCCTATTAATAATACTTTAATTTTCGCAATCATTATTCCTTATTGAAACCCACTCTTATAAAACATTATTTTACTATTTTCTAGCTTAAAGAAAATTTATGTTGCACGATTTGAAATCACAAAAATCAATATGATCTACCTTAATAAGAAATTAAAAAGTTCATAGAAATAGTACCTTATAAGGAGGAATCACTATTAAACTTTCACAGGCAATCAAATATACCCAAATAGTATCCTCCAAACAAAAAATCCAATATTTCTATCCGGACTTATTAGTTTTTCCTTGAGTATTTTTAATATACATATTTAAAAATTCATCCCTTGAATTCAGTTGAGGGTAATATGGTTTAAAAAAATTAAGACTAACCCATTTTTTCATGAAAAAATATTTTATTATCCTATTGTATAAATGAGTACCTTAGTCTAAGAGAATAAATCATGGAAAACCTAATATTTAAAGTATATTACTCTTGATAAATTGGGACACCACTCTAGAATAATTAAACAATATGGAATTTATTAAATCTATTTATAATAATATTCCACCATAAAAAGGATTTATAAATTTTTGAATGAATTTTTAATGGGGCACATAAAATCCATTACCCAAAAATCAGTGACTCCACAAATAAATAATGGTTGTTTTGGAGTCTTCTTTCAATGTGAAATGTTTCATTGGAATTTAAAAGTATTAAATGTCTTTATAAACTGAATATACACTTTGAAAATGGTAATCCAATGTTATCCCAAATCCAACACTATTCTAGTAGTAATTCATCTCCCAAATTTCACCACCACTACTATATTTATAGAGTAAATTATAAATAATTAAATTTAATAATTTTAGATACATATCTTGAAATAAAATCAATAAAAAAATCCAAAAGAATAGAGCATCTGAAATATATTTCCTTGACTCAAAAATAAATTTAGAATCCTATTTTATTGAAATACAACGATGATCAATTTCATAAGAAAATAATATTCAAAATTATTGAGATCAATCGAATATTATAAATAATAACATATTACAATATATTTCCATTTCAAACTATAAAATAAGTTCAAAACATAAACTATATTGACAAAATTCATCATGTATCCTACTCAAATGATCATCCATAGTGTCCTTAATCCATTTATTATCATAGATTTTTGTGTCATATTGTTTATGTAAATAAATACATCTAACAATACATTGTATTTATTTAGGATTTTTTATAGTAAATAAAGCAGTTGGATTAATAGGAATAATAAAAAAATTAAATACCAAAAGATAGCCTCTAAATATATCATGCTTAAAAACTATAAAATATTATTCTATTATTTATAAATGTTATTTGGAAACATCAATAATCATATAATTAGTTGTAATTACATTTGATTTCCCCTCTTATCATTTCATACAAACAGCCCCTAAAGAAAACTCTGAGTCACCCATCATCACTTGATATTGAATACACAAATTAGATTGTTGAACTATAACCAAGGCACCTAGAATTCATTTGAGTTCATTAAAGGATTCCATAAACATTTAATCAAAGTAAAAGATAAATTTATTTATGAATTATTCTATTTAATAGATAATTATTTTAGAGAAAATCGTGTATTAACCTCTTATAAAACCCTCCATGGACTAAAAGAGTTTTGATATACCTCATAGTCTAACAGAATGGATGGGAACAAATGATGTTAACCATGAATATATCCACATGAATCCCATTCTTAGACACTTCATGGGCATGAAAAATTACACTTTTATTAATTCAATGATAGTTTTCATAGACCAAAAAAGGTTCCACTCAATACACACATTAATTATAGATGCCAAACTCATTATATAGATTTGAAAAAATTTAAAAAATATTGTAAAACCCTACATACGCAACTACATGAATTCCTCAATAAATTTATAAAAAATAATAAAATGTATATATTAATGGTGGAAGGACAATTTAATAGTCCAAATGGATTTCAATGATAAAAAAAAGTAACAAAAAGATAATTGAACTTCCTTTTATCATGATCTTATAGAGCTATGTGAATTTGGATGTATCCATAAAAACCATTTAGGAATAAATAATGGGATTTAACAGATAACCATTCAAGGATTTGATCATGAAAAGAAATGATAAATTGGTCCATCATTGTTACTAGGTTCCTTTTCCAATAATAAATGAATACACTCTACTTGTTGGGAACCTAGTTATAACTGACTCTCAAAATTTAATTTTTATACTACAAAACATCAATGTTTAGATACAAGATGAACTACAATTTCACATAGGTTTTCAAAAATGATGTAAATTATAACTATAGATGATAAAATAATCATTTTCTTTTTAACCAGTTCATGATTGGTATGATTAAATATCCATTGAAATTATACAATAAGATTGTAATTATACTCTATGAGTATCCAATGTATATGCACCAAAGTAATAATCTTATAAAATATATCTAATAAACAACATATATACCATTAACCCCTCCCTCCAAATATTCCTCTCTCAATTTATAAAAGAATTATTAAAGGTAATTACCCCCTAAGTCTCACCTCCCATAGGTAATGGGGTGGCAACTTGAACCAAGGGTACAAATATCTCACAGTATTGGAGGAATTACACCTTTTTAATGAAAATAATATCAGGAGATAAGATGGTCCATCATAAAACTAACGTAATCACTATATATAAAGTATAAAAAGAACCCATCCCATATGCAGGTTTCAAATAAAAGTTCTATAAATATAATAAAAATACAATGTAAGTACCAAATGAACAAATCTAAGAAGGGACATGGAAACTTTCCCCACATTTGATCTAGTAACGTCCAACACAATTCATGCAATCCTCTAGGATAAATTAAAATAGTTTTATATATGTCAGCTGAGCATATGTGTATAATCACTAGAAAAAACAATATTATGTCATTAAAAACTAGGAGAAGCATACAAATGACCCTAAGAGAATATAGTAGAAACCAACAACACCTAAAAATTAATACGAGTTTTCCCATCCTCACCGAGGCACGCTCACAGAATGAAACATTACATGTAAAGTAATTTAATAGGGAATTCAATGTTTGGGTACCTCGTACAACTTACCACTGGTTAACTACTCATTACCTAACAACAAACATCAGGACACTTCAAAAATCTTCCACAAGACCCATGTCACAACCCGTATGCACACACCTGGAACTCATAGATATTCATGCAACCAGGGAAAATGAATCTCACCACATCCCACAGGTAGACACCCATTTCACAACAATACCAAATCCTTCCCACAGACACCTAAGCCACAACCATACCTCATCTATAAGATACCTGGGAAAGCACACCACATCTAATCCCATAGACACCTTGGAAATCACAGCTCACCCGTACAATCCTAGGCATCACAAACACCCCACAACCTACCCGATGAGTCTTGGGCTTCCAATTCCTATAAGTGGGCCCAGTGAAGAAAAAATTACCATCCATCGATCATCCCACTAGGGTTTTGGGAAAAGAAACCATCCCCTAAAACAATGGGGATGTTCAACAAAAAGTGCTCAACAAGGGTGGGGTGCGTGTAGAAATTACAAGGAAGTACAACTATATAAATAAGTAGAAAACCTGCATCCCAACCTTTGTCTTTTAAAAAAACAACCAGTGTACAAAATTTCAGTTACTACTACCTCTTAATTCATAACTTCACAATAATCCGCAATTCAATTCATAGCCCCAGCAAACTCATTTTACCAGTTATCATTCATTATTAGGAAATATATTTACTCATTCCACCCCTACTCTAACATCTACAATGCATATCACATCACAATCCACAAAAAATATATCACATAATCGAATAAGGTAAAATTTAAAACACCCAATTGTAAATTTCCTCCCCACTTTATGCACAGTCAACCACTTCCATCGTCATTTTTCAGAGTAATCAATCCCAAAACATCATCCAAAATAAAAAAAACTCTATCTCATACCCACACCCATCAACTCCTCTCATCGCAACCATCAGCATAACTTATTTATAAACACACAAAACCCAAACATAGAAACAGAAAAAATAACCGTGTTGCAGTCCCACTATACTACACTGCTCATCTATTCTATAATCAATTAATCTGTCAACCTAAGATTCAATTACACCACATGTACCTCCCCACATCACTTTACCATATCCATAGAACCAACCCCCTATTCACTACTAAAAAACCCACACAAAATAAAAAAATCATGCTTAAAATAGAAACACTACAAATACCACATAATACACAAACATATTCAGATTAATTTGGTCACATGTTCGTTAATTACTACTATTATTTGTAGGGTTATCATAAAAATTGGGTTATCCTAGGCATCCTTTATTATCCATGTATATATGGTCAAATTTTCTCATATTGAATCATTCATCAATGGAAAAACATCATTCATTCTATAGATCACCCCATGCACAAACATAATGCCACTAACACCCATGATTTCTAGTAGGCATATAGACCATACAACTCACAATATCCTAAGATAACAAAGTAGAACATATGTAACTTTTTCCTTAGATACACATGATGATATTAAATCCATTAAGTTAGAATTATTTATTTTTAATTATACTATCTTCTCAAGGATACATTTATACACACACCCCACATGATACAAAAGTAAAAGAGAGATGAATGAATTCTTAAATCAACAAATAGATGATCAAAACCTCATCCTTTCAATAAATAGGGGGTTCATAAGGATCCAGGGAAACACGATCCAAGGGTGGAACAAAAAATCACACATAATTATGGAATAATGGTTTTGGGACTCCAAGTATTATGATAAATTTAAAATATAAAAGGAAGAAAGGGTCTTGGCTTTAGTAATGCCAGATCCTATATCAACAAAATGAATGATTTTGAAAACCATTTATGTAATATCACTATAATGACCTTGTATTTTGACTATATAAAATTTTCCTAAGCATAAGTAATTTAAATATATATATTATCTCCATTGAAACCTCTTCTAAAAAACTTAAATATGGGTTTAATATCATTTTTGACCAATTAAAAATTAAAAGTGTGAAATTGGAAAAAATGGGAAAAAATAAAAACATGAAAAACTATTAGAAATGACTCATTGGTAGATGATATACCATTAGAAGACTCTCTATTAGCTGACCAAACATTGTATGACTCACCATTAGATGAATCCACATTAGATGAGTCACCATTGGATGACTCATCATTGTACGAGTCATCATCATGAGTCACTGTCGCGAGTCACCATCTTGAGTCACCATTGGATGAGTCACTATCACAAGTTACTATTTTGAGTCACTATTGGTGATATACTATCAAGGAATCGCCATTGAAACTCACCACTATGATCTATTGGTTTATGAATCACCATTGGTACTCAAATTCTCAACTCACGGTCATGGACTACCATCACAACCTACCGGTGCAAGTCCCCAGTGGCTCAAAAAGAACCTCATACACTAGATTTTTACAATGTATTGGACATGAGTGGTTTGAGACATTAAAATGGATAACTATACAAATATTCTATCCCTCATGAATTCTTAACCATACCAGAATAATGGGGGTCCAAAATTCCACTATGTGAGATACCTCTCAAGGATACCACTACACATAAAACACTACTACTGACAAAACACATCAACATTCAATGACCACCAGAAAGTTCTTGAAAGATGGAGTGGAAAACCTCCTCATCCAGAAAAACCTCTTTTGATGTTGGAAAATCCAACCAACTAGAAGACACAAAACACAATCATAATAACCTCAATGTCTGAACACGTGAATAAGGGACTTCTATACTCCATGTCACGATATAATCTGTTATTGGTAGTACTGACTTACCTCGATGGGTTTAATCAAATCATAATTAATGTGTATTGATTTGGAATTAGGTCCTCCCCTTTTCAAACACCATGAATCTATCAAACATTACATAACAAGGAAAAATATCATCTCATTACAAACATGGTCCAAGCATTACATTATATGGAAAAATAAAACGTGGAAAAAATCAGAACAACTCTGGGTAATGGGAATGCATCAACATTTCTCACCCCCATGTAATCTCCTTCGAGACACCATGCCTCTACAACACATGAACCTAAGGAATGATCCACCCACCTAATAGATTCTCCCAATGATCTTGGATCTCTACTAGATGTTCCACAAACAACACACCATCTTCCAATATCTAACTCTCCCCAATTGATAACATGGGTGTCATCATGAAGTTACTGATGAAGATGATAACCATGAATGAAATCATATATCCTCTCCAACTGCGGTGGTAATTAAAAATGGTATTCTGATTCTATAACTCATCCCAACACCTCGAAGGGTCTGATAAACCTAGGAGAAAGCTTACTCCCTTTTCCAAACCTCCACTACCCATATCTATGGGAAACATCAAGAATTCTTGGTACCCAACCTAAAAATCCAAGGGCCTCCTTATGTGATAGACAAATGAATTCTACCAGTCCTGTGTTAATTTCAACCTCTCACAGACAAGATAAACCTTCACTATTGTTCTCTTCACTACCTCTGGGATGAAGGGAAGTTGTCTCCCCAACCTTTGTACAACACAATGGAGAATGACACAATTTTCAATACCAGGCTTAAAATGGATCCATGAGAATGGAAGAGTGATAGATATTATTGTAAGAAGACTCTAAAAAGGGTAGGTGTCATACCCAAGATCCAAAAAAGTCCAAGACGCATGCTCACAACATGTATTCAAGCGCTTGGATTTTCCGATGTGTCTACCCATCTGTGTGAGGGTGTAATGCATTAATAAGGTGTAACTGAGTACCAAAACCTTGGTTCAATCCCCTCCAGACTCATAAGGTAATATGTGTGTCTCAATATTAGATAATGTATCTCAGAACCCCATGCAACACCACTGCCACATCCACATACATTCTGGCTAGGGTATCCACTGTGCTCGACTCTTTAATCTCTATGAAGTCATCCAATTTCAACAACTTCCCGACTACTACCTAGATTGCATCACATCCTCTATAAGACCACGGTAATTCTCAAAATCCATTTATATTTCATCCCATTTATACTTAGCTTTATCTAGGGGATGAAACAAACCCTCAAAAACACGGTGCTCAACCTTCACCTACTGGCACACAATAAGCATCACTACAAACTATGCTACATCCCATTTCATCCCGGGCCACATAAAATACTCTATCATGTCGTGGTACATCATGTAAACTCATAGGTGTACCATAAAATGTTTGATGCAAAACTCACAAAGAACTCCTTCATGTAATATAACTGGAAGAAATAGCCCTCAACAGAACAACATATGATTCTTACTACATTTGGATCATCCCTTTGGAGCATCACCATAGTCAATGTGTTTGCACATAAATTCATCCTCTATGTCCCCCAATGATACTCATCCACATTCCCCACAAGAGTATACTGCATCTTCATCTGAAACAATCAACCTCTACCACCATCCATTCCTGTATCTAAGTGTAAAGTGACCAACTCCTCCATTTCATTCTAAGCATCAATATATTTCTGAACTACCTTCTTCTATGACGTCCTTCTCAAGATTTTGTTTCTGAAATTACCATGTTTAATGATGTAATAGTTCTAAAAATCATAGTCTTGGAGAAACTCCAACCACCTCCATTGTCATATGTATAGATCTCAATAGGAAAATATATACCTCAATATATTTTGATATGTGAATCACATAATGAACTCCCCATTAAGGTAATGTCGCAAAAAAATTAGTGTGAACTTGACCACCACTAGCTCTGGATCATGGGTTACATAGTTAAATTCAGGGGGATATAACTGTCAAGACCCATAATATATCACCCCCATTGTTGTACCAACACACATCCCAATACAAGGTAGAAATTTTCACAAAACACCTCAAACATCACCCCATCCTTTGGTAACTAGAGCACTGGAGAACTGACCTACTTCCCCTTTAGATATCCAAATTATTCGTGGAACTGATTGCTCCACCCAAAAGCATTGTCCTTCATGGTCAATGCTATCAATGTAGCTGCAACCCGATATAAATCAGGTACAAAACTATGGTAATATATAGTCAGATAGAGAAAACTACCATACTTCACCACATTATTAGGTTCTTCCCAAGAAAAAAATACTTTAACCATTGATGGTTCCTCTACTACAAAATGTTTTGAGACCAATTATACTATTAAGAAATTTACCTCACATGTCTATAACATACACTTGAAAAACATTTGGTAGAGCTGGTGGCTTTGAAGAAAAACTAAGATTTTATTGGGATGTTTGGTGTCCTACTCATATAAATTTTAGTAGATCATGATGTTATCAATGAATATGATGATGAAATATTCTAGAAACTCATAGAAAATAGAGTTCACAATCCCTATTAACATGGATGGTGCATTCATAAAACTAAACGGCATATCCACAAACTCTAAGTGCCCATACCTGCATCTAAATTCTTTCATTGGGATATAAACTTCCTTAAACCTAAAATTGTGTTATCCGGACCAAATATTGATCTCAGAAGACCACATTTCTCCTCTCAACTAGTCGAAAATAATCTATCAATGAGAGAGGGTAATAGTTCTTGAGTGTTACCTGATTCAACCTCTAGTAGTCTATGCACAACCTTAGACCACCATCTTCCTTCTTCAAAATCAATATTTCATCACCCCATAGGGACACACTAGGACAGATGAAGAACTTATAAATCATATCATCTTTCTGTTTCCTCAACTATTTCAACTCATAAGGTTCCATATGATAATGAGCCATAAAAATCAGACAAGCACCAGGTTGTATTTCTATCTGAAACTCAACATCGTCGTGAGGGGTAGAGTCACAATATCCTTATGGAAGACATCCATAAAATCTATAATAACACTATGAACATCCTCCATCTCTACATCCACCAATTCCACTCACAACTCTACTATCATGGAACGAAGAGTCTCTATACTCTGACTTCCCATCTGACAACTCTTCCTAACAACAATTGCCACACGATGGCCATCCACATATGAAAACATGAATATCCTCCACAAGAAACATATGACATCACAAATAGAATAAAACATGTCGATACCAATGATTATATCATTTGAATGTATCTATATAATGAAAAGATCCCCATGATATTGATGGAACCCCATCATTAGTCTATATCCATATCATAAAACTAACAAGATGGTCTGACCTCATACTGGAGAACTCATCACCAATGTCACAAGAAACCATTCATCATATAGTCCTAGATCATGGGCTAGACTAGGTATAACATAAGAGTGTGAATCTTCTGAATCAAATAAAACGAAATCAATAATACCAAAAAACCAGATCATACCAAGAATAATCTATGTTCATGTTGGAACAACTGTCTCTACGGCATGTAACTCATAACTCTTAGATATTCTTCCCCTCTTCTAATGAATACATCCTCAATCATCCCTAGGTTGAGGTCCCTAAGGAACACCTTGAGGTTATCCTCTACCTGCTTCATCTCCCCTTAGTGGAGTGTGATTATATTATCCCTGCTATAGGAACTACCTTTCCAGCAACTTCTATTGAAGCAAACATTATACCTACCCACCTCTATAAAACTATGCTGAAAAGGAAGTTGGGAATTGACTCTAGATATGACATAGACCTCGCAGGTGAAAATATATAGTCCCATGTTCATGGGAAAATCATGAGGGAATGATGGCCAAAATGAGAACAACTAAGGTTGACTTCTCGCTGATTGAATCCTCAAAGGAACTGGTTCATCAGACCTGGGGATGGTATCCTTACTTCTAGAAGAAACCTTTTGGCCCCATCCTATGGTATACCTCCTCGTGAGTGAATCCAGTCAACTAACCCAAATTTTTTATAGACCTCTATGTATGTAGGTAAGGTGGTGCGAGTAACCGCATAATGGAGAGAAAGAAGAAGTTCCTCCTCTAGATGTATCACATGAGACTCCTCATCTGGGAATAGATGTGGAGGAAACTGAAGGTTATCCTTGAAATTGATCCCCAACTCCCATACCAACATACTTCCATGATGGAAGGAGTGTAACTCTTACATCTTCTCAGCCAGCATTGTAGAAAAAGAATTATTCTCGAAACTCCTTCTTAAAATTGACCTGCATAACATCATACTCCTTCTTCTCCCCTAGGTGAAATTTCCATCACTGACATGTGGCTACATTTTTACGGATCACTACCAAAAGGACCCAGAACTTTTTTGGATCCTGGATCATGTAGATGGTGGTCATAAGATCTTCTAGAAAACTCTCCATCACCATGTCTAAAACACTGCACTCATACATTCCCAAAGATTTATACCTGAAATATTGTGTCATCTTCTACCACTGATCGTTCTCCTCTACTCGATCAACCATTTTTCGATCGATCGGGATAGCCTACCGATCCCCCACTATATTCCCTACATCCATGTGATGACCATGTTTCATTAATCAAAATGGTAAATAATTAACTCTTTATCCCATGTAGTATATAATTTTATTTAATATTCATTTTAACACATTATATATTTTAATTCACCAAAATTATCGATTAAAACACGAATAAAAGAATGTTTGATGCATGTACCTTTCATAGGGTATCTACTATGAAAATTTTGTAGCCTCACTTGGTCTTCCAGTAGACATAGAGTCACTGCATCAGATCATGGGGTCCCTAAAATCCTATTCCTTAACCAGTATTCCTTGGGTTGTGTCATGCACCAAGACCTCCAGACACTATTTCCCTACCAACCCTTTCATTCCCCACTATGACTAAATCCAAATTCTATCCAATATCTTAACCATCAGCCTATGATACCATTACATCATGAACCCTTCCTCCAATGATGTTGTTATTGAGATGGAAATGAAGGAAGATAGATAATGACATCAAAGTCCCATCTCTCGTAGGACCTGGGGTGGCGACTAGCACCAAGGGTACAATGATCTCACAATATGGGTGGAATTACCCTTTTTCAAAGAATATAAGACCAGGAGATGAGATGATCCATCTGAAAATAGATCCACGAACTATATATAATGTAAAACCAAAATCCCTCCATCATTCATATTTCGAATAAAACTGCTAGAAATATAATAAAACTACAAATAAAGTACCAAAAAAACAAACCTAAGTATTGACATGAAAACTATCCCAATGTATGAGCTAGTAAGTTCTAGAACAGTCCACATAATCCTTTTAGTTACCTAAAAATAGTTTTATATACATAGGCTGATCATACAAGTATACTCAGAAGGAAAAACAAGGGTATATCATGCACATGTGGGGGAGCATACTAATTACCCTATGAGAAAGCAATAGAAACGTGGAAATCCTAACAAGGAATACCAACAATCCCAAACACAACAAGGAAAAATCATCAAATAACTCAAGTAAAGTAAAGAAATTTAATAAGCACATTATGGTTTTGGAACCCCACACCACTTACCACTGGTTAACTACTCATAACCTAATGGAAACTCTCTGGAAGATTCAATACTCTTCCATAAGCCCCATGTCACAACTCGGTCACAAACAGCTGGGCCTCAGAGCTAGTCCTGAAACCATAGAAAACTATGTTCACCATAAACTTACTGAAAACAACTAGGCTATAACCATACTGCATCCCTCATGTGGAAACTTGGTCCAAAACCATACCTTATCTTGAAGACACCTAGGAAATAACATCACATTCATCCTATAGACACTTATGAAAGAACAAATTGGTCATAGAAATATGGCCCTCACAACCACACCAAAACCTTACTTAGGTGTCATAGGATACCTATGTCTAGATGAGGGAGCATGCAGGATCCAATAACTATTCATCCATCCTCCCAATGGGATGTTGGTAAAATACACCATCCCCCATGATAATGGCGGTGTTTAATACGTAGTTCTCAACTAGAGTGGGGTTCATATATAAATCACAAATAAGTAAAAATACATATATATATATATATATATATCAAATAATCAGACTAATATATGGGGTTTTCCAAAAAAAAGCATCCCACAAAACCACCTTTGTTGCTAACTCTAAATGTACAACTACACGACATGTCACAATTTCATGCATAACCCCACCCAACACATTAAACCAATTATAAATATTTATTAAGAAATTAATTTATTCATTCCATCACGACTCATGTAGCTACCATGCATAGAATATAACAAGCCACACAACATAAACCACACCAAAGAAGAAGATAAAAGTTAAACCATCCCACTCCACATTTCATCACCACTTTACTCACTTGCCAACCACTACAATCATCATTCATCAAATTAATCCTTCCCAAACCATCATCTAAAAAATAACAACCACCATCTCCAACACACACCAATCAAAACTACTCATCATACTTATCAATATCCCTACTTCATAAACACACCACACCCAGCAACACAAACAATACCAAACATGGGTGAAATCCCACCACTCAACAATGCTCATATATTCCACAATCAATCAATCTCTCTACTTGAGATTCCATTACACCACCCATACCACCCTAGATCACATTAACATATCGACAAGACCAACCCCTATTCATAGCCTATAAACCCATACAAAATACATAGATGTTATTACAATAGTAGCACCACACAAATTACACATAACACAAAAATATTAATATTTATTAGGTCACCCATTATTTAATTCCACTTAATAATTATGGGGTTATCACAGAAACAAGGTTATCCTAGGACATCTATTTATTATCCATAAACATGTGGTTAAAAGTTATCATATTGAAACATTAATCTAAGAACACACATCATTCATTCTAAAAACCATCCCATGTGCAAAAAAAATCCCCCAACTTCTATGACATACATTAGTCATATAGCCCATAAAACTGACAATATCAATAGATATCAAATTAAAACAAAATTCACTTTTCCCCATATTTTCCTTTTTATCTTAAATAAATTTAGTTATATTTATTTATTTGTAATTTTCTATCTTTAAAACAAGATATTCATACACCCATATTTCATGATAAACAATTAAGAGTTATAAATGAATCCCTACCTTAAGAAAAAGATTATCTGCACGTCCTCCTTACACCAAATAGGGGGTGTTCAAGGCTCCATGGAAATCTGATCCAAGGGTGAAAAATAAGTGCATGTTTCCTTGGGGTAGAATGGTTCAGGGATACCAAATATCAATATTAATGGGAAACACTTTATTAAGAAAGGGTCCTTACTTTAGAAAGGCAAAATCCTATATCAATGAAATGAACTATTTCCAAATCCATTATAGTGACATCACAATGAACACCATGAATTTTGATTTTAATAGATCCTAAAAATATTTATGAATATAATAATATATTTATATCATTTTAAACATATTAGAAACACTTAAATATGGTTTTAAACTCATTTTACATCAATTAAAACGTTAAAGGGGTAAAATTGGAAAAAATTGGAAAACATGGAAATTTGACACACTCATGGAAATGACTCACCGATGGATGACCTATAATTATATGAATCGCCCTTAGGTGACCTAGTATTGGATGAAACACCATTTGATGAGTCACAATTTGAATAATAGTAGTTGGACGAGTCATTTTCGCAAGTCACCACATGATGAGTCACTATTGTGAGTCACTGTAGGAAGAATCACTATCATAAGTCCCCATTGGAAAAGTCATCATCGCGAGTCACTAATGGATGATTCACTATCATATGTCTACATTGGTGACCTATCATAGGAAACAAACCTTCAAAACTTACTTTTTTGAGCTAATAGTTGATGACTCATAGTTGGGAGTTACCATCGTGACTCACTATCACGGCCTACCGTCGCCAACTATCAGTGCAAGTCACAGTTGGCTCTAAAAGCACCTCAAGCACTAGAATTTCATAATGGAATAGACCAAAGTGGTCTGGTCCATTACAGTTTACATATATTATTCTCCTTGTGTACCTTTAAATATAGTTATTATATTCATTTTATTACCCTCTTAAAATTATTATTGGTATTTATTGTTTTTAATTAGAATCGTTATATTTCTGATTTTCATTGCAAATGTTATGTCCATGTGTCGTTTGAATATCCATTTTTTTTAAAAAAAAATAGGTTATATGGATTCCTTGTGTTTATTTTTTCACACCAAATCTTCACCTAGAAGATTAGTGTTACAAAATCCTAATATATGAATGTATTTATTATCTTACAATGTCCACAATTTAATTTTCAGACACAATTTAAAAAAAAGATGTTGTGACTCTAAAATTTATTTTTGAGAATGTTTTGATACAAATTAAAAAATATTAGGTTCAACTAAATTCAAAAAATAATTATATTCTTTATCATTTGTTTTTTAAAGATATTTAAAAGAAATATCATTCATTCTACAATTATGTTTAGTAAAAATCATCCATTTAAAGTTCAAAAATTATAAAATAGCTTGAATTTTATTCAAAAATATATTCATTTTTAAACATATCATTACAATAAATTTTATATTTACAAAAATATTATATTTAATTCATTAAAAAAAAAATTTAAAAAATTAATATTGATGATTTTTACCATGAATAAAATAAATAAACAACACTATAGATAAAAATACAATCAAGTTATGGGGTAACATGTGGTCCTTAGTATAATTTTTAAGTTCTATAATGATAAGATATTTAACCATATTACCACCAAACCAAAAAGAATGTGACATTTAAGAGTGTAGATAAAAGCCTTTGTAGTTTACTTTAATGGTATTCCTAAAATTAATAGTTAGTTGGAATCACATATATCATCCTCCATATCCAACACATGAAAAATATTAAGGAAAAATATATTGATCACCATTACCAACACACAACCAATGACTTTTGATGGATTTTCTATGCTCCTATTATCGAGATAGAATACAATTCCCCACCAAATAATTTTTCCACCCTATATAATTTAATAATCATAATATGAAATAAAATTTTTAGCAGCTATAAAATCCATAAAACATAGATATTTTAATTATATATAGAGAGAATGGTTGATAATGGATGAAACCTTCCTTCTAATATTAACATTATGACATCCATTATGCTGCATTTTTTATTCCATATTAGCTTAATAAATTTAGAAATTTTATCGATAAAATTATTGAAATCTATTAAAGGAATATTAAAATATAAATTATTAAATTATTAAATCATTTCCATGTCCACTTTAGTTTCAAAAATTTTCATGAAAGGAGGTCTTCCCAAATGATAAGGATGCGAACCTCAATTATTTTTAATATCATCATAAACATTTCTCTACCCTATAAAAGTTCAATTAGGTTTTAAAAATATATAAATATTATTTAAAAAAATATTTATTTATTTTTATATTATTTTTTATAAAATCTTATGTGGATAAAATGTTATTTAATATGATCATATGTTTGTAAAAAATATTCAACATGTGGTTTAATATATTTAGCAAGTGGTATTAACATGTATTCATGTGATTTTACATTATTTTAAAAAATAGTAATTTATTTAATAGGTTATTAGTTGTTGTGTTCATCTAGATTGATATGAATTTCTAATCCACTTCTCAAAGTAATATAACCAATTTTGTATCTTCTTATATATTTCACTTAGTATTATGTTGAAAATGAACAATTATATTGTTTTAAAAACTAGTATATTCCCTTTCAATATGACCCATTTGAGTCCCCATGGTTTATAGAATAACTTATTGTAATTAAGAAACATCATTCTTCTTCTTGATTATTTAATCAAGATGTTAATAATTTATTTGTTTAACATTTTTTTATTATTTAATTTTAATATTGATGAAATTCTAATCAACTTGATTGAAATAATAATTTTCATTATAATTAGTAATCTCATAAAATTATTAGTATTAAAAACTAATGTTTAGTTGTTAATTAGAATTAAAATAATAATTATCATGATTTTTCTAGCCTTGGATGAAATAGTGATTGATTGGAAGGGCATGGGTTAAAAATTATGGTTGGAATTTTTTTCATGTTGTTTTGGAAGTGTTTTCATTGGAATATACCTTTATATCCTTCTTGTACTATATGAATTTGATACATTGATCCTGTATTTAACAAATCATAGAAAAAATTCCACAGTGAATTTGAATTGGATTGACCGGTTTTTATTGTTATTCTGAAGGGGTTTTTTTATTCAACATATGATTTATCATGCTAGAAGGTTCATTCTGCTAGATCTCATTTGATTTATTATCATAAATTGATGAAAAAATACATATAATGTTAAAATTTTAATATTCTCCTGGTATCAAAATTTTGTTAGTTTTTGTCCACATTTTAAAAATGATTCCAAACATCTATGGGAGTCATATATACCACTAATCCTCTAGATTCTCCACCAATCATATTTATATCCATCAATTATAGTCCTATAAAAAATATTAGATTAGGAGTTTTTCATAAAGTTTAAAACGAGGGAACCTAGAAACCAGCTTTCTAAAACTCTTATATTACTTATGATTTGTCTCTCCAATGAGCTTATGTAATTTCCTGGACCCACTTAGTCGATTAATTTTCCCATTTATGGTGTTTGGAGTGCCCTGTACCCCATCAGTAAGTATAGACGGTGGTGGTGTCAGTGGTAGGAGGTCACCATGGTTTCACCCATCGGTGACACCAATTGGTGAGTCACCAATCAGCGCCACACCCGATCGGTACCATGGGGGCTTTTTGGGAATTTCCTTCCTCAGTTCTCCTGAAATGCCACATTTAGGTCCTTTAATCATTTTAATGTGGTTTATGGTGGTTTTTAGCCCCATAAACAATGTTTTAAATCCCCTAAGAGTGGGGCGACACTTAACAGATACATTTCCTCTCTTTAAATGAAATCCTTTTAATGAACAGTAGTTATCGACACCTCTCCAACTACAATTATTAATTAACAATTAATTCCATTGTGTGTAAAAATAAAACCGGGTAGTGAAACCATGATATGCCTTTAAAGCCGTTCAAAATTCATTTCCATTAACAATAGGATCTCACCTTTTTATCACATGGGAATTATTTCTTTCTTTATTCATCTTGGCTAGTATCATTTCCTTTACATAGGGGATTTGGAGTCCCCCTTCCCTACATAAGTGGTGCACCTATGCCGGAGCCTTTTTACTCATGATGTCCTCAAGGTTCTTCCCCAGCAAGTCGCACAACCCCAGTTTTTGGCACGAGGATAAATACTTCGATTAATTATTTCCCATGTGGAGGTCTTCCTTTGTATATTTTTACTGTGTATTATGTGGGGTGGGAACGATGATTTTCATATAAGGATGGATGAAACCAAACCATAACGAAGATAATAAATGAGTTTTAAGAAATTAAGGGGTGTGTTTTATGGTGTTGTTTTACTCTTTTATACTTTATTATATGTTGTGAATTGTATGGGATTATGTCCACTGAAAATCATGGTCGTTGGTGGTCCTTTCTTTTGCACTAATGAACCTTTGTTTTTTGTGATATTTGTTCTATGATTGAATGGCTGTAATATGGAAATTGGTTAATAAAATAAACTAGGTTGGTTAAATGGATGTCCAGTGAACAAAAATCCATGTGTGATCACCCCAGTTAACCAAACGAATAGAAGGAACTTATTGGATTGTGTGTTCGAATATGAAAACATCCTTACACATTCTTGGTAACATGTGTGATTGTTCTACTTGTGTGGAGAAATGGATGGGGATGTGATCCTCTATTGTGTATTTGTTGGTTTGAGGATCTGAATCTGTGTTGGGATGTATGTTTGATCTTGTTTTGGTTCAGCTACATTGAGGTATATCATGAATCCCATTTGTTGTTATGACATTACAAGAGAACCGAGTGTGAAGGCATAAATTGATTCATTGTCGTTTTCCATTCAAGGGATTGTTTCTATGCCGTTTAGTTTCTTGGTATTGAATAATTATGAAAATTTAACCACTTGAATGTCATAATAATAATGGGTTCAATGGGGGAATTGTTTTATGTGAACGAGTTGTGACTCGTTTGTGGCTATTGTGCTTTTTATGAATGAATAATAACTAGGGTATTTGTGTTTGGGATGTTTTTGGAACCCTAGGCTAGGATGAGTGCTTGTTTACCTATATTTATAATTTATTTCTTATGTTTTCTATTCTCACCCCACCCAAGTTGGGTACTTCGTTCCAAACACCCCTATTTCATCGGGGATGATGTTTTTCCCAACACTCCTTTGAGTGGCTGATTATTAGCTCATTTCTTCTCTTTGTCCCTAGTAGCCCAAGACTCATCGGATAGGCTATGAAAAACTGAGGTCCATTATAGCCCAAGATTCTTTGGGAATGGTAGTTTTGGTAGTTTACCTCGTTGTTTTCGAGAATGTTGTTTCCCAAGTGTCTTCGGGACGAGGCCCATGTGTCTTTGGGTGTGGCAGTAGTTGTTATGGTCCTATTGTCTTCGGTCATGGCGATATTTGTTATTGACTATGTGTCTACGGGCATGGTTACAGGTGGTTGTTGTGGCCCTGGTGTTTGCGACCGGGATGTGTGGTTGTGGTAGCCTAGGTGTGTGCGGGTGGGGGATGTCAGTGGGACTATAGTGAGAATGGTAGAGGAGGTCTGACGTGTAGGTTGCCTTCAATAACCAGTGGGAAATTGGTACGGGGTATCCAAACATCAATGTGTCATTACTGTTACTTTACATTACTTTTAGTATTTGGGGAGTGTCCCATGGTGAGGTTTTGGTGGATAGTTTCTTTTCTAGGTGCTTTGGTTATCTCCTTTTCTCACATGGAATTAGAATGCCTCCCCGCTTGTGCAAGAAAGCTTTTGTTTTTTCCTACTAGGTATACCTGTATACTCACACTATGTATATCAAACTACTTTTAGGTTTCCAAGTGGACTTCAAAGACCGTTCCATACCATACTAGTTTGGACTTCAGGACCATTGACGTTTCCAATTTGTTTTTCTTTCGGTACATTCCTTGGATTTCTCTTGTAATTTTTGTAGCACTTTTTATTGGAACGTGATTATGGGAATGGTTTGTTTTAACGTTAATTTTACTACCAGTTTTGGTGTTATTTGAGAATAATTATCTTATCTTATGATTCTACTAAATAATAAGGGTAATGATTTCCATTTTATGGGTGATTCGATACCCTTGGCGCTACTCTCCACACCAGGGCCTATTGAAGGAGGATCTTGGGGGTCATCATCTCTACATCAACTTGAGGAAGGATGTGTTTGAAAATCTTATAACCCTTCCCTAATCTTGGTGATGGTGGGTTGTGACAAAATGGTAACAGAGTCGAGACATAGGGAGTGAAGTGATTCTTGATCATGTTTACCAAGGAAATGCTCTGGAATGGTGGTTGGAGGATGTTCAGAATAAGATGCATTTCTGAGGGAATTTTTTTTCATAGAGATGATGCACGAGGGATTTCTCTGTGATTTCCATAACTCACACATAGTGGCACAGCTAGGATATTACAAGATCTAATGAGGAATGAGGGAACATTTATGGTGGCCTGGGGTAAAACAAGCAGTGGCGGAGTTTGTGGCAAGGTGTCCAGTGTGTCAGTAGGTGAAGGTTGAACACTGCATCCCAGGAGGTTTGTTGCAGCCTTTAGATGTCCTCGAGTGGATATGAGATGAAATATAAATGGATTTTTCCATAGGACTACCCAAGTTTCAAGGATGCCATGATGCTATCTGGGTTGTGGCAGACTGGCTGATGAAATCATCTCACTTCTTGGAGATCAAGGAGTCGAGTGTTGTGGATGCCTTAGCATGGAGATACGAAGATGAGGTGGTGCGGTTGCATGGAATTCCAAGGTCCATAGTCTCAGACAGGGATTCACGGTTTACCTAAGGAGTCTGGAGGGTATTGCAGCATGCTTTTGGCACCCAACTACGCCTTAGTACTGCTTTCCACACCCATACCGATGGAAGATAGATCAGACCATCCACACATTGTAGGATATGCTACAGGCTCATGTTTTGGACTTCGGGGGATCATGGGAATGACATTTTACTCTAGTAGAGTTTTCCTATAATAGCAGGTGTCACTCTACTATTGGAATGGCATGGTTTGAAGCCTTGTACTTGAGTCCATGTCATTCACCCCTGTGTTGGACTGAGGTTGCGGAGGCAGTTGTTCTTGGCCTCGAGGTAATGTAGGGCACAACCGAGAAATTTCATATAAGGACCAAACCATAACAATTACATAATCTTGAGTTAAGTCAAGAATTTACATTGAGGATCTTTTCAAGTATATAGTTTTAGATAATTATTCTATAACATTTACATTACATCTCAAAAATTACAAAGTAGACACTTCTACTCTATCCAATGTTTCAGAAAATGAAAGATCCTTGAATAAAACAAGAGTTGTTTTCTTGATATAAATCTTCTTGAATATTTCCTTTATTTTACCCTTCTTTATACCCAAATAAAATCATTTCAAAAACATGGGATGAGCATAAAAATATCAGTAAGGGTTATAAAATTAGGAAATAAAACATTAGTGCATTAATATATACCAATCAAATAAACCATACTTTTCAATCATAACATACATCATGAAATCATAATATTTATGAATAACACACAAGAAATCATAAATCATGAAGGTAACTTATGGAATCCATATCAAACATAAATTGTATCTATCACAGCTACGTAGAGATTAACACTTTGAATACCCATCACAATATATTCCCTAAATCTCTTAGGAGAAACATCACATTTACCTCCTTCATATTACCCAATGCCTTGGAGAGTTATCTCAAGCTCACCTGCCCTAGGTTTATCACAGAACCACCCATATACATAAACAAGGTCTAATAACTATAATTAGAACACATAACGCAAGAATATTTTCAAAATATCATTTCCACATTCCAATCACACTATATCAAATCAGGATATTTAAATAAACAGTGCTTTATCAAACCATTTTCAAAATCATTTAAAACAATTTATAATGAGATTTTTGAATCAATGTTCCATACCACATTGAAGTTTTTAAATGAATTATCATATGAAAAAATTAATGTCCATATAGATAATTCAAAAAACCATTTTTAAAACATGTATATTAATGAGAAATATTTGGAAGAAAAAATCATTAAAACATTTAAAATGATATTTATGTTTAAGAGTTTTTAATAAAATGAAAGATGATTGAATACACATAATTGAGAAATAAAATTTAATCATAACTTTCTAAAATAATTAGAATAAAGGTATTCATGATATAATATTCCAAATGATAGTATATACACCATGTAAGAGTGAATTGGTGCATAACAAAAATGATGTCTCAATGGAATGTAAATTTAGATGAAATCCATTATAAAGATGGTATATTTAGATTAAGGATATATAATTTACATAATAATGTGTGAATAATATAAATACACTCAATATTCTTGGATATTAATTGTAAATAAATTAGAGGACATTCACACATGTTCTTTTTAAGGCAAAACCAATTACTTGGATGTTTAACTCAATGAATGGATATTGAGTTAAAATTACTCTTATAAAGTTCATATTGATGACTTCATAATTTATGAATGGAATGATTATGTTTATAAAAATTATATCCACACAAAGGGGAGTTGAAATTATAACATAAATAAACAAATATTTATTCCACACATAATCATAGCATGACACAATTATGAATTATAAGATTAACCCAAGGAATGAAAATTGAGTTAAAAAGTTCCCTTACTGATTTGGTAACTTACGTAACATACAACCCATGCAAGAAGGATCATAAAATAAAGATTTAACTACCCATAAATTTAATTATATTATAAAAATAATAAAATTTTGGGCAGTACATACACCACACAAAAGGAAATAGTGGAAAATATAGAATGAATCTCACGGAAAAAAAAAGTGAGATGAAAATCCCTTACCACGTTGTAATCAATTGAGTCATATGACAAAAAATTAATAACCACCAAATTATTCACATAATAAAATAAATATAAAAAGTATCATGATAATATATATCAAAAGATATTAAAAAATACAACACATTCAATAAATTAGTGGCGAACAATGGAAATCTCACGGAATTAAAAGTGAGATAAGAAACCCCTTACCTCGTGTCCGACATGACTCGTATGTTCCATGTTCTTCCTGAATAATAAAAGAAATTTAATTTCTAATTTCATATGAAATTTTTTCAAGTTTATTATTTCTTTTATATCACTTATTACCATGTTATAAACATTATGAAATCATTTATGTTAATAATTATTGTTTTGTCGATATTTGGTACTTTAGTAAAAAATGAACACCATATATTACAAGTTGTCCATGTGGTCAATTTTACATTATCTCCAAATTTATATTAATGATTTAGATATAAAATATATCATATATATAATTTTTATATGTATTTATAATATTCCATATCATTTAGTGTTAATAAATGAAAGGAACCATTCATGGAGACGGTAAGTCATACGTACACATGAACGCTACTTTCATTTCTATTTTATATTTAAAGGGATGAAAACATAATAATACATAGGTATATTATAATTTTATTATAAAATAATATGATATATATGTTACATAATTTCATTAACTCTATCTTTTATACATTCCATGTATGTCATAAACGAATCATATCACCTTGACGGGGCGGTAGTCCGCACTTCCTCAAATGAAATTATCATGTTTACACATATTGGAAAGCATAAAGGTATGTTTGTAAATAAAAATTATAGAAACATAGAGAAAACATAAACATAATGTATATATTATATAAATATACTTCCATCTTAATGGAAACCATGATAGGCGGTAGCAGATAATTGAACAATCATCGCTTCGTGAGGCGTTATTTTTCCATCCATAGAAACAGTTTGGTCATTACACATTTGATGGTGGTGTGTGTAAGTTTATTTCGAATACTTATCATAAAAAATCCTACTATATTTAGGATACTATTTTTGTTATAAATTAAAGTTATAAAATTATTTTAGGGGTTGGATAATTAAAATAAAAGAAATGAAATTAGGAGAAATTGTTACCTTTAATTTGGGTAACCCACATCGGTTTGAACGAAAATCACTTCTTGAAGTGCCTTCTGCCTAAGGTAAGGCTTCTAACAGTATGATATGGATATTGAGAGATTATTTTGGTAGGTTTTGGAAGAGTTAAGGGGATTTAGAGGTGGGAGGAATGAGTTATAAGTGAAGGACTTTTATAAGGGGGAGGAGGGGCTCTTTAGGAAAGTGTGAAAATATTATTTTATTATATAATGATATTCGGTTTCTAGAGGTCCAAAACTAATTAAAGTATAATTTATTATGAATAAGGTCCTAAATAAATCCATCAAATAATAATTGTACATGTTTTAGATGTTATGGTAATATTAATAAGCTTATTTATTTAAATCATTGATTAATGAGGTAAATATTGCATCATCATTGTGTCAAATATAATTTAATTTATTTTATATCTGTAAATTATAGAAAAAAATAGCATAATGTAGGAAATATTATTATATTTTTAATGAATATTTATAGTAAAATGATATATTATATAACCATATGCAAAAAATTAATTTACAAATATATTTCTGTTTATGTCATTTTTGTCTTTACATTTTGTTAATTAAAATAAAGTGTCATTATCACTTTTAAGTGGATCCATGGGATCCCAATGTTGACACAAAGATAAAAATGGTAGGAAATGACTCAAACAATAAGTTTTGGACATGTTTTAAGCTAATTTTGTATTATTATAATATTCTTTTTACCTTGAATTACCATATTTACCTTCAAACGCAGTAAATAAAAGTCAAAAGTTACTATTCAACGAAAATTATTTTCATTTTATTAAACCGAATTTCACTTACTAATGACAACAATTTATGTTTTATTTTCTAAATTTAATTTATAGAATTGGTAAAATTTCATTTAAATGAAAAAGTCAATTTTTTAACTACTACTAAGTGGTTTTTCTATTCATCAAAAATTGATGTTTTTCAGAAAAATACCAAAAATTCAACCTAAGATATATTTGAAATTACAAAAAAAAATATTGTATATTTTACCAAATTAAAATCATATAAGTTTCATTAATTAATTTAAAATCAATTCTCGTTGTCAAAACAAATAGCATGTTTTTTAGAAACAATAACTACCATAAGATTGACAGTTGATTATTTACAATTTCAAAGTGAAATTTATTACAATGAAAACTATTAGATAAAATGGTAAAAATATAATCCAACTACACATTAAAAAAAATTATAAAGATAATATAACCATATAAATAAATTATATTAAAAGGATTTTTTTTAATTAAAATACAGTATTTTTCACTATTCATTAAAAAATGAATTTAATCAGAAAAAAAAATTAACCAATGTAAATTTTGTTGTCCCAAATATAATTAAAAATTTTATTTTGTCAAATAAAACATATAAAAGTGACTAAAACTACTTTTAATGATTGTTTTCCATTAAAAGGCGGTAAATCAACCTTTTAATGAATATTAGAGTATTATGCTTAAAATTAGATTCTTTTTTTAGGGCTCTAGAATTTATTGGATAAATGTAAAAACATTTAACAAACATGTATAATCATATTGTTGTTAGTTCTGTTCATTATCTCCATTACAACGGCTAGAAATTAACTACTATTTAAAATAATAATATTATATTATTATTTTTCAGTATGAATCAGCATTGTGTGCAATGTATGATTTCAATGAAACCGATTATTGCGTATCAGGTATTCCATCAAATAATAGTGTCCCCTTTAAGGTAAAATTAATATTTAATTCACTAATATTAATAAATATGAAAATGTCATATTCTTTATTTACCTGGGATGTTACATCCTTCCCCCTTTTTGGAATTGTGTCCTCACAATTCTAAAATTGGGCTCGGAAACTTCATTGAATGTCCCACATTAGAGAAACACAGTCAATAAATCTATCAATTTAAAATGATGGAAGATAAGTACCAAGGTCACCCGAGAGAAAAGATACCGAGATTCCATGAAAACATGGATATGGAGGAGAAAACAAACCATCATGTTCGGATGGAGTATGAGAACAAACATGATTACGAGAAAGTTAACCACAAGAAAATCATGAACTTGTGATTGGTTAAATGGTCTTTGATTCACCAGTAGGAAAAGTAAATAGAAAATGTTTTTGTTTTAAGTTACTTTTCATAATGTCGATAATTTATTTATGATCTTATCTAAAAACATAAGAAAACAAACTTACTTGTCATGTAGACTTTCATCCTTTACTAAATTCCTACCACAAAACCATTTTTTCTTCAAATGATGTGTATTCAAGATGAATTGTTCACATTGAAAGAACTATAATAAACATCTAGAGAATCATATAATCCAAAAAAATGAACTATATTTTTATCATGTCTTTAGACATTAACCAAAACCAAAATGGTTAGTATAATATCAGATAATCTCCAAAATGGATATTCTATTACAAAAAAACTACTCTTAATCTCCTATATTTTTCAAATAATACCCAAATATCAACAAATACCATTCAATGAAAAATTGTCCATAATATTCTTCAAATTTATCAAAACTAAGATTGATACCCAAATCTCAGAAGGATTTAATCTCATATTCTTCCAAGATAAATCATAACATTTATCTCTAAATAACATCAGTTACTCTTAAAGTCTCATATTGAAAAGTAATTAACCTAATCACATATTCTCTATGATAGTTTAATAATTTCCTTAAATAACCAAAATCACCATATGTCAATAATAAAAACATGAATTCTTCAAAAATAAAATTCTTCCATTACTCTTAAGAAGAAATGATAATTATTCCTTGAATAAAATTTTCATATATCAAACATCAGGGTTACACATACTATCAAAAGTCGTCCAATGTAATCCTATCATCAAAATAGCCTTAATAATTTTAATCATTTCATCATCTTAAAATATACCATAACTCTTGAATCCCTTACATGTTGACTTCTTACTCATTCAACGTTCTTCTGATCCATTAACCATTATTTACCAACTTATTCTAAAAAAAATTCATACAAATAAAATCATGAATCATATCCTAAGACTCAATAATATCAACATATATGTTAAGAAATAATCCATACCTTTCATTGGTCATTGTCAGCTTCTTCATACTCAATTGAAATGGCTTTAGGTGTCTATATAATAATTTGTACGATCCAAGTGATCTCATTCCCTAAACTTCTTTGTAGGAAAAATATTTGTATAATGACCATACACACCACATTTAAAACATTCAATTGATCATTCAGAAATAAATTCTTTCCCTTTACTAGAGTCAACTAGATGATTCCTTTTTACATGATAGGTTCTTGTTTATGACCTTCACTTCCACATCAATAGCATCTTCTAGTCCCTTTGATGCATTTTCCTAGGTGTTTCTTTCCACATCCAGGACACATAGGTTTTTGAACATACTTACCTTTATGATTATTACCTGAACATCTATAGGGATTTTTTTCTCACATATATGATTCCTTATAGAAATCACCATGGTTCAGGTGGTCAATCATGACTCTAAATAGTTGTTTGAGAATAATCACAAGAGTTATCATTGCAACTCCCATTTCATTCAGTTTCTCATTCAAAAAATTGTCATAGTTTTATTCACATCCACTGTTACTTTAGTGCCTGCTAGATCCATACATTTAATAATACCAAAATGGTAAGTGTGAGTATATCAGTAAAATAATCATATAATATCTTATGAGGAGGGTAAATACTATAATAAACTTATTCATGTTATCTTAAACTCATTCAGTTTATCTAAAATTATATGACTCTTTCTAAAATCCTAATCATTATGCTTATGTCACTTATTCTTAAAGAACACGCTAACCTCTAATGTTATCTAAACTGACCTTTGATACCAACCATAAGAACATGGCCTTAAACATTACATAATCATTATTTATCTTAAGAATTCACATTGAGTATCATTTCAGGTTTAGAGTATTAGAAAATTAGGCCATAACTTTTACATTACATCTCATAAATAACAAAGTAGACACTATTACTCTACCCAATGTTTCAAAAAAATAGAACTCCTTTAAAAAACAAGAGATATTTTCTAGATATTAACCTTCTATAATACATTATTTCTCTTACCCTTCTTTATACCATGTGAAAAACATTTTAAAAAATTGGTATGAGAATAAAAAGCTCAGTAAGGGTTATAAAATAAGGAATGTAAACATTAGCCCATTAATAAATACAAATCAAAGAAACCATACATTTCAATCATAACATACCTCCTGAAATCATAAGATTCGGTAATAACACACAAAAATCCTAAATCATAAAGGAAACTTATGGCATCCATATCAAACATACATTGTAGCTATCACAGCTACGTAGGGAGTTACACATGGATTACCCATAATAGTATATTCCCTAAATCTATTAGGAGAAACATCATGTTTACCTCCGTCACGTTACCAAATGCATTGGAGAGCTATCTTGGGCTCACCCGCCCTAGGTTAATCATGGGACCACCTGTATATGTTAGCAAGGGCCAAATACCATAATCATAACACATAACACAAGCATATAGGAAAGATAACATTTCCACATTCCAATCACATTATATCAAATCAGGATATTAAAATGAACTATTCTTTATCAAACCACTTTCAAATCCATTTTAAACATTTAATAAAGAAATTTTTTAATAAAAGTGTCCCATACGAATTTGAAGCTTTTAAATGAATTATCATCTGAAAACATAAATGTCTAGATAAATAATTCATAAAGACCATTTTGAAAACCTGGAGATTAATGAGAAATATTTATAAGTAGAAATCATTATAACATTTAAAATTATATTTTTGTTAAAGAGTTTTTAATAAAATGAGAGTTTCTTGAAAAAAAAATTGAGGAATAAATTTTAATCAAAACTTTATAAAACCATGAGAATAAAGTGATTCATGATATAATATTCCAAAGGGAAGTATATACACCATGTAAGAGTTAATTGGTGCATAACAACAATGATGTCTCAATGGAATGTAAAATTGAGACAAAATCCCTTATAAAGGCAATATCCTTAGATTAAGGATAAATAATTTACATAATAATGTTTGAAAAATATAAATACACTCAATATGATAAGATATTTAGTGTAAATAAATAATAGGAAATTCACACATGTTCTTTTTAAGACATAACCATTGACTTGGAAGTTTAACTCAATGAATGGAAATTGATTAAAAATTACAATTATCAAGTTCATATCGATAACTTGAGAATTTATCAGTGGAGTGATTATGTGTATCAAAAGAATATACACACAAAATGGAGTGTAAATTAAAATATAAATAAACAAATATTGATTCCACATATAATCATAGCGTGACATAATTAGGAATTAAAAGATTAACCCAAGGAATGAAAATTGGTTAAAAAAGTTCCCTTACCGATTTGTAACTTACGAAACATACAACGCATTAAAAAAGGTTCATAAAATGAAGATGTAAATAAACATAAATTAAAGTAAATTACACAATGGATACAATCTTGGTCAGTACATACACCACAAAAAAGGAAATATTGGCAAATATAGCATTAATATCACATGAATAAAAAGTGAGATGAAAATCCCTTACCACGTTGTAATCAATCGAGTTGTATGAACAAAACTTAATAACCACAAAATAATTCACATAATGATATGAATATAAATAGGATCATGATAATATATATCAAATGACAGCACACAATACACAACATGTAGTAAATTAGTGGAAAACAATTGAAATCTTAAAGAATTAAAAGTGAGATAAGAAACCCCTTAACTCGTGTCCAACTGGACTCGTATGTTCCGTGTTCTTAATGAATAGTAAACTAGAGATAATATCTACTTTCTTAAGAATATTAGTCACGTTTATTATTACTTTTTTATAACTTATTTCCATTTTATAAACATTATGCAATCATTTTAGTTAATAACGGTCATTTTGTCGATATTTGGTACTTGAGTCAGAAATGAACAACTTATATTTACAAGTTATCCATGTGGTCAATTTTCATTTATATCCAGAATGATATTCATGATTTAGATATCATATATATAATATATATCCCATTTATATGTTTTTATAATATTAAATATCATCTGGATATAAGAAATGAAATGCACCTTTTATGGAGATGGTAAGCCGTATGTACGCATGAACACTACTTTCATTTCTATTTTATATTTAAAAGGATGAAAACATAATAATAAATAGGTATATTATAATTATAGTATAATATAATATGATATATATGTTACATAATTTCATTAATTCCGTCTTTTATACATTCCATGTATGTCATAAATGAATCATATCACCTTGAGGGGGTGGTAGTCCGCACTTCCATAGAAGAAATTATCATGTTTACTCATACTGGAAAGAATAAAGGTATGATTTTGAATAAAAATTACAGAATAATAGAAGAAAAATAAATATAATATATATCATATATAAATATAATCCATCTTAATGGCCACCATGAGAGGCGGTACGAGATAATTGAGCAATCATCACTTCTTGAGGATTTCGTTTTCCATCCATAGAAACAGTATGTTTTTCACTTATTAGATGGAGGTGTGTGTAAGTGTAGTTCAAATAATTATCATAAAAAAATCCTAGTATATTTATAATATGGGTTTTTTATTACAAAAATTAATAAAATGTCTTTATGGGTTGGAGAAGTAAGATAGAAGAAAAAAAATTAAGAGAAACAGTTACCTTTATTTTGGGTAACCCACTTCTGTGTGAACCAAAAGGAATTATTGAAGTGCCTTCTGTGTAAGGTAAGGATTCTAGGAGGAGGATTGAGATCTTGAGAGCATATTTGGGAAGGTTTTGGATGATCCATGGGGCTTGAGAGGAGTGAGGAATAAGTTAGAATTGAGTACTTATTATAAGGGGTATGAGGGGCTCTTTAGGAAAGTGTGAAAATATTATTTTATTATATAATGATATTCTATTTCTCAAGGTCCAAAACTAATTAAATTCAAATATAAGATGACTAATGATCGAAATAAACTAATACAATAAATATTGGACATGTTTTGGATGTTATTATAATATATATAATCTTATTTATTTAAATTGATTATTAATGAGGTAAATACTGCATCATTATTGTGTCATATATAATTTAATTTATATAATTTCTAAAAATTATAAAAAATAAAATATTGTATGAAATATTATCATATTTCCAATGAATATTTTTATTCGAAAAATAACTTATATAACCCTATGTAAAAATTAATTTACAAAAAGATATTTATTTATGTCATTTTTTGCTTTACTTTAAGTTAATTAAAATAAAGTGTCATTATCACTCTTAAGTGGCTCCATGTGGTCCCAAAATTGACCCAAATATGACCATGGTAGGCCATGACTCAACCAATAAGGTTAGAACAAGTGTTAAGGAAATTTTTAGTATTATAATATTCTTTTTACCATGAATTACCCTATTTACCTTTAACCGCGGTAAATAAAAGTCAAATGTTACTATTCACCAAAATTTATTTTCATCTTATTGAACCACATTATACTTTATAATAACAACCATGTATGTAGGATTTTTGAAATTCAGTTCACTGAAGTGGTAAAAATTTATTTAAATGGAAAAGTCATTTTTTTGACTACTACAAAGTGGTTTCACTATTCATCAAAAATTGATGTTTTTCAGAAAAATACAAAAAATTCAGCCTTAGCTATATATGATATTCCGAATTTAAAAATAGTATTTTTTTAACAAATTCACAACATAGAAGTTTTATTAATTAATTTAAAATCAATTCCCATTGTCAAAAAAATAGCGTGTTTTTAAGAAACAATAACTATCAAAAGATTGACACTTGTTTATGTACAATTTCAAAGTGAAATTAAATCCAATGACCAAAATTTAATAAAATGGTAAAAATATAATCTAATTACACTTTAAAAACTATTATAAAGATAATATAACCATATAAATAAATTATATTAAAAGGCAGTTTTGAATTAAAATACAATATTTTTTACTATTCATTAAAAATGAATTTTATCAGAAAAATACGAAAAATTTAACCAAATTAAATTTTGATTTCCTGAATCAAAAGAAAAAATTTATTTTGTCAAATAAAACACTTAAAAGTGAACAAAAATAGATTTAAGGAGGGTTCTCCATTGAACGGTGGTAAATTGACCTTTTAAAAAATATTAGAGTATTATGATTAAAATTAGATTATTTCTTATTTTAATGCTCTATAATATATTGGATAAATTTAAAAACATTTAAAAAACATGTATAATCTTATTGTAGTTAGTTGTGTTCATTCCTAGCATTAAAACCTCTAGGCACTAACTACTATTTAAAATAATAAAATTATATTATTATTTTTTAGTATGACTCAACATTGTTTGCAACGTAAGACTTCGAAGAAACCCATTATTGTGTATTGGGTATTTCATTAAATCATAGTGTCCCATTTTATGTAAAATTAATATTTAATTCACAAATATTAATAAATATGAAATTTTCATATTCTTTATTTACCTGTGATGTTACAGTTCATCTTGTGTGTGAGACGATAAAGGCAGCCCATTACCAGCAGAAGTCATATGCCGATCATAGAAGGAGGCCCATAGAATTCGAGGTTAGAGACTATGTGTTCTTGAAAGTTTCCCCTCGACGTGGGTATAAGGCCCCAGCCTTAAACCTTACTTAATCTTGATTCATTACAAGATTACAAATTGAGGATCTTTTCTGGTTTAGAGTTGTAGAGAATTAGATCATAAAACTTGCATTACATTCCACATATAAACAAAGTGGTTACATAAAGATAGTATTCTTCATTTCCATCAATGGAAACATATTTAGAAAAAACATGGATTATTTCTTGACACTTCCTTGACACTATCATCATATCATGTACCTTTCCCTTGACATGTGAAAAACATTTCAAAAAAACATGGGATGAGCATAAAAAGATCAGTAAGGGATATAAAAATATGGAAAGGAAACATGGGTACATATATACATAAGAATGAGATCATAATTTACCCATAAAACATAATCACTTTAACATACCTCATCAAATCATGACTAAATCAAAGAAATCATAAGACATAAAGGTAACTTGAGGAATTCATAACATCCTTACGTAGGGAGTAACCCTCTTGGTTATGTTTGGAATACCCATCACAGTATATTCCCTAATTCTCTTTGGATAAACCTTAACGTTTCACTCCTTCGCGTTACCCAATGCATTGGACAGCTATATCGGGCTCACCTGCTCTTAGTTTATCACGGAACAACCCGTCTTCATAATAATGCCCAAGAACCTCAACATAATCGTATCACATAAAACATGCATAAAGGAAACATAACATTTCCACCTTTCAATCACAAGATATCAATACCACACATTGATATAAAAATATTATGAAAACCATTTTCAATACCAAAATAAAAGAAAAGTAAAACATGGTATTTATTTTTCTTTGAAGAAGGTATGGCTTGTAGAGGAAGCCGAAACTCAAATAATGGTCACGGCGGCGGAGAAGTCGTTGTCGCCACCTATGTACGACAAAAACATTCCCTTTTGTCGTTTATTAAATGCTTCGTATAAAAAATATTCCTTTTGAATAAACGTAAAAGTCAAAGGGGTTTATACACCGTATAAAATAAGGTTGTGTATAAAACAAAATATGCCTCAATGAAAGGAGATTGGGAAGAAGTCCCATACCTTGGGTCCGACTTGACTCGATCGTTCTTTAATGTCCTGAATAATAAACTTGAGTTAATTTCTACTTCTTTAAGAACCTTTTTCAAGTTCATTATTCCTTTTATATCACTTATTGCTAGGTCATGAACAATATGTAATTATTTAAGTTAATAACGGTCGTTTTAACGATCATTGGTACTTGAGTCAAAAATAAACCCTTTATAATTACAAGTTGTTAATGTATCCTTTATATCCAGAATTATAATCATTATGTATATATCATATATATCCAGTATATACATGCATTTATAATATTACATAATCATTTAGAGGTAAGAAATGAAATGCACCGTTCATGGAGACGATAAGCCGTACGTACGCATGAACGCTACTTTCATTTATATTTCATATTTAATAGAATGGAATCATAATGATATAAAGGTATATTATAATTCCAGTATAATATCATATATAATATCATAGTTTCATCCTTTATACGTCCCACATATGGTATTTAACGAATCAAATCACTTTGAGGGGGCGGTAGTCCGCACTTCCTTAAATGAAGATATCGCGTTTACCCATAATGGAAACCATAAAGGTATGACCAAAAATAAAAAAAACATAAGCTTAAGGAAAACATAAACATATTATATATCATATATAAATATAGTGACATCTTAATGGCCACCTTTGAAGGTGTTAAAAGAATGTTGAACAATCATCGTTTTGGGAGGCATAAATTCACCATCCACGGAAACAGTATGTTCGTTAACCATTAGATGTAGGTGTGTGTAAGTGTAGATCTAATCCTTATTATAACAACATCCTACTATATTTAGGATACTGGAGTTGTTACAAAAGAAAATAATAAAAAGATTTTAGGGGGTTGGAGAAGCAAAATAAAACAAAAGGATTCATAAGAAGTCATTACCTTAAAATCGGGTAACTCCCTTTTGTTTGAGCTCAAAGGCTTCCTTGGAAAGACATCTGCCCAAAGTGAGGCTTCAAGGAGTAAGAGAGGGAAGTGGAGAGACAAAATGGGCAGGGTTTGGCCGATCCAAAGGCTTTGGGAGTGTGGGTAAGGAGGTAGAGGTGGGGGCCTTTTATAAGAGGAGAGGAGGGGCACTCTTGGAATGTAAAGATAAGTTACTTTATTTTAAAATGAGTTTCGGATTCAAAAGGTCCCACATTGATATAATTCTATGATAAGGTGATAAGGGTTCTAAATCAACTCATCCAGTTGGTTTTTTCCATTTGTAGGTTTTAGATTTTACATTATCTTTCCATTTTATTTAAATCGTTAAATAATGAGGTCATCGCTGCATCATCATGATGTCATAAATAATTTAATTTATTTAACGTCTAAAAATTATAAAACAAATACTATAATGTAAGAAATATTTTTATCTTTCTAATGAATATTTATAGTCAAATATCTGACTTGTATAACCCCATGTAAAAATTGTTTTAGTAAAATAACTCATGTTTGTGTCATTTTTACTTTAACATTAAATAAAAATTTATTTATGTCATTTCCCAACCAAAGTGGCTCCATGGGGTCCCCAAGTTGACCCATGGCTTTTCGTGGTCGGCCATGACACATCCAATGAGGGTAGGACATGTGTCAAGCTCATCTCATACTATTAAAACATAATTTTTACCCTAAACTACACTAATTACCACTAATCGCGATTAAAAACATAAAAGTTACTATTCACCAAAAAGTTATTTTAATCTTATTGAACCACATTTTACTTCTTAATGACAACCATATATGTCGGATTTTTTAAATTCAAAACACAGTGATGGCAAAATATCATTTAAATGGAAAAATCAGTTTTTATAAGTACCACTTAGTGGTTTCACTATTCATCAAAATTGAAGTATTTCAGAAAATTACCAAAAATTCACCCTAAGCTATATTTGATATTCGGAATTCAAAAATGAAGTCTATTTTAAAAAATTCAAAACATATAAGTCACATTAATTAATTTAATAATTAATTCCCGCTGTCATGACAAATAGCGGGTTTTTTTGAAACAATATCTATGAAAAGTTTGGCATTAGTTTATGACCAATTCCAAAGTGAAATCAATCCTAATGACCACCATTGGATTAAATGGTAAAATTATATTCAAATTACTCTTTAAGACCAATTAAAAATATAATCTAACCATATAATTAAATTAAATGAAAAAGTAGTTTTGATGTAAAATGCAGTATTTTTCACTATTCATTAAAAATGAACATTGTCAGAAAAATACCAAAAATTTATCCAATGTAAAATCCAATGTCCCAATCATAATTAATATGTTTATTTTGACAAATATAGATTATAAAATTGTCAAAAGATTGATTTAACAATGGTTTGCCATTAAAAGGCAGTAAAACAATCTTTTAAGAATATTAGTGTATTTCATGCTTAAGATTGGATTTATTTTCATTTTAGACCTCTAAAACACTATCTAATTCATTAATAGACATAGATAAAAATGTCTATTATTCATTACTTACTTGGTATGTTACATCCTTCCCCCCTTTAGAAAATTGCGTCCCTGCAATTTATTTACTTATCAAATAAATGGGGGTACTTATCCCTCATTGAATTTTCAGATTCCCATGTTGCCTCTTCCATCATGTGGTTTTTCCACAAAACCTTTACCTGCTTAATCACCTTATTCTGTAACACTTGCTCCATGTGGTCAATAATCTGGACCGGTTGTTCTTCATAAGATATGTTATCTTCCAACTGAACTACCTCTGGACTCAAAACATGAGATGGGTCTGGCATATATTTTCTCAACATCGAAACGTGAAAAACATTGTGTACCTTATATAAACTCGGAGGTAAAGCCACCCGGTATGCAACTGATCCAACTCTCTCCAGAATTTCATATGGTCCAATAAACCTTGGACTCAGCTTTCCTTTCTTACCAAATCTCACCACACTTTTCCAAGGAGAAACCTTGAGAAAAACATGATCATCTACATCGAAAGATAGATCCTTCCTCCGGTTATCCGCATAACTCTTCTGCCTACTCTGATCTGTTCTCATGTGCTTCTGAATCAGCTGAAATTTTTCTGTCATCTCTTCTGCCAATTCTGGTCCCATCAACTTCTTTTCACCCACTTCATCCCAGAAAGCTGGAGTTCAACACCGCTTCCCATATAATGCCTGAAATGGTGCCTTCTGTATACTGGAATGAAAAATGTTATTATATGAAAATTCAACCAAAGAAAGATTTTGGTCCCAACTTCCCTGATAATCCATAGAGCAAGAACGTAGCATATCCTCCAATTTCTGAATTGTTCGTTCTGACAGCCCATCTGATTGAGGATGAAAAGCTGTACTAAAATTTAATTCAGTACCCAACGACTTCTGAAGGCCTTTCCAAAAGTTAGAAGTGAACCTGGGATCACGATCAGATACAATGGAGAGAGGAACTCCATGTAACCTGACTATCTCTTTAAGATACAAATGGGAAAGTTGATCTAGGGAAAAAGTATCTCGTATAGAAAAGAAATGAGTCGATTTAGTCAAGAGATCAACAATAACCTAGATTGCATTATTACCTCGAGATGTCTTCGGTAATCCCACAACAAAGTCCATGGATATATTCTCTCATTTCCACTCTGGCACTGGTAAAGGCTGGAGCATCCCTTTCAGTAACTACCGCTCTGCTTTAACCTGTTGACATGTCAAACACTTCACAGTAAAATCAGAAATATCTCTTTTCATTCCATCCCACCAGTAATACTCCCGCAGATCTCTGTACATCTTAGTACTGCCAGGATGAAATGAAAACGGAGAACAATGAGCTTCACATAACAACTCTCTCTTCAACTGTGAATCACAAGGCACACACAATTTCTTCCCAAATCTCAAAATGCAATCATTATCAATGTTGAATTCAGGCAACTTACCTTTCTGAACCAGCTCTACCTTTTTCTGCAACTCACTGTCTTGCTTCTGTGCTTGCTTGATTCTATCTGATAGAGATGATCTCACTGATACCTAAAACAAAACATAACAACTTCCTGCACCCACAACTTCTATGCCAAAGTTCATCAAATCCTTAACCAAAGGATCACGTTCCAAACGCAACATTTCTAATGAAGCATTACTTTTTCGACTTAAAGCATCAGCCACTTTATTTTCTTTTCCTGGAAGGTAATAAATTGTACAATCATAATCCTTGATTAATTCTAGCCATCACCTTTGTCTCATGTTCAATTCTTTCAAAGTGAATATATACTTTAAACTTTTGTGATCGGTATATATTTCACACTTTACTCCATACAAATGATGCCTCCAAATTTTTAAAGCAAAAACAACAGCAGCTAATTCTAAATCATGTGTAGGGTAATTTACCTCATGAGTTTTCAAATGTCGTGAAGCATAAGCAATTACCTGATCATTCTGCATTAGGACGTAACCAATTCCTTTCAATGAAGCATCACTATATATAACAAACTCACCATTCCTGGAAGGTAGTTCCAAAACTGGATCATTCACCAATCTTCTTTTCAATTCCTGAAAACAATCATCACATTCTTTTGTCCAGATAAACTTAACACCCTTCCGAGTTAGCTTAGACATTGGACTAGATAACCGTGAAAAATTTCTAACAAACCTTCGATAATAGCCTGTGAAACCAAGGAAGCTACGAATCTCAGTTACATTTGTGGGTATTGTCCAGTCTTCCACAACTTTTGTTTTTGCAGGATCAACATTTATCCCATCTTTAGAAACAATGTGACCAAGGAAAAAAATTTGGTGCAACCAAAACTCACACTTGCTGAATTTCCCATACAATTTATTTTCTTTTAAGGTTTTCAAGATAACCCTTAAATGTATTTCATGCTCTTTTTTACTTTTAGAAAACACCAAAATATCATCCATAAAAACCACCACAAACTTATCCAAAAACTCATGGAAAATTCTATTCATTAATTCCATGAATACAGTAGGTGCATTGGTTATCCCAAAAGGCATTACTAAAAATTCACAGTGGCCATATCTTGTACGGAACGCGGTCTTCGGAACATCTTCTTCCTTTGCCTTCAGATGATGGTACCCCGATCTCAGGTCAATCTTTGAAAAAAACTGAGCTCCCTGGAGCTGATCAAACAAATCGTCGATATGAGGCAAAGGATATTTGTTCTTAACAGTGATATTATTCAAGGCTCTATAATCAATGAAAAGTCTCATTGAACCATCTTTATTTTTGACAAATAAAACAAGAGCACCCCATGGTGACGTGCTAGGTCGAATGAAATCTTTCTCTAATAAATCTTGCAATTGCTCCTTCAACTCTAAAAGTTCAATTTGAGCCATTCGATAAGGGGGTTTTGAAATTGGATTAGCATCAGGAACTAAGTCAACAGTAAATTCAACTTCCCGATCTGGTATTATTCCAGGAAACTCATCAGGAAATATAGCAGGATACTCATTTACAACTGGCACATCATTAATCTAAATAGTTCCTTTATTTTCAACGATGTGTGCAAGGTAACATTCATTTCCATCTTTTACAAGTTTCTCGTCCTCTTGATAAGTTATCAACAGTAAGGGTTCATTCTTGTACACAAACTGAAAGTCTTTCTAAAAAGAAAATTCTTTAGCTCTACATTCAATCTTAGCATGGTAAATAGAGATCCAATCCATACCCAGGATAACATCAAACTCTACTAGAGGTAGAACAATAAGGTTTTCAAGTAGGTTCTTTCCACAGATAAGGATTGGAAGATTCTTATAAATTCTTTTTGCCTCAACATTCCCCCCAGGTGTTTTTACCAAAAGTTCAGGAGACATTTCTTGAGATGGTATTCCAATTTTACTAGAAAAGGTTTTAGAGATGAAAGAATGTGTAGACCCTGAATCAAACAACACACTGGCATAATCTGAAAAAACAAACAAAGTACCTGATACAACTTCATTTGATGGGCCGACATCTGCTGAAGTAGTTGCAAAGGATTTCACCACCCCTTTCTGCTTGTAGTCTAACTGCTTCCCATCTCTCAAGATCTTTGTCGGACACTCATTTGCATAGTGACCCATCTCATTGCACTTAAAACATTTCACTAACTGTAAATCAAATTTGGTCTTACCTTCACCTTGATCCTTTTCGGTGCAATCACGAGCCTTATGTCCCATCTTACCACATCGGTTGCACTTTCCAGAATTCAGAAGACATTCCCCAGCATGCCTTTTTCCACAATTATCACAAACTGGAAACTTAGTTTTCTTACCATCAGACTTTTTTGAAGAATTCTTACCTTTCTCATGCCACCTCGGTCTCTTCTTCTGTTGGTTGTTATAGAACACTTGATCATCGGAAAACTCCATTTCAACCTTCTCAGCACATCGAACAAGCTTTTCATAACTTTTAAACTCATGAGAAGCTAATGCCCTTCGATATTTTGGCTTTAATGCTGAGTAAAAACGATTGATTTTACTATCAAGGTCTCAGATAAAATTTGGAGCATACCTTGCCAATCGAGTGAACCTTTCTTCATAGGTAGCCACTGAGTCTTCCTCTTTCCTCAATTCCAAGAATTTCTTTTCCATCCTAAGTCGAACAACCTTATGAAAATACTTCTCAAGAAACATACCTTTGAATTCATCCCAGTCAAGAGCATCAATCTGATCGGCGTCCCTGATATTTTTAACCATAGACCACCACTGATCTGCCTCACCCTCCAAACGGTAAATAGAAAGACTAACCTTTTTATTGTCTGAACACCCCATGACATCAAAAATCTTCTCCATTGATTTAATCCACCCTTCAGCTAGCACAGGGTCAGATGGTCCTCTGAATGATGGGGGATGTTGCCTCATGAAATGTTCCACCACTGACATGTTCCTCTGCGGTTGATCTGGCTGATCTCGTGTATGGATACCACTGCCATTTATCGCTTGAGTCAACTACGCCATTACTGCAACAAACTGTTCAGTTCCAATTCTGACCATCTCAGGATGCTGATTCAGAAGGTTATTTCCTTCTGTATGCCTTCCTAGCACTGCTTCCCTGTTTCCTCTACGGAAAACCATTTTGAACAAACATGTCTTAGATGAAGCAACATGGTAATCTTCAAATGCTATATCATTTCAAAAAAAATATTTTTGGATAATCATTTAATAGAATTCTAACTCCTAAAGTTATCTAAACTGACCTCTGATACCAACTATAAGGCCCCAGCATTAAACCTTACTTAATCTTGAGTTATTACAAGATTACACATTGAGGATCTTTTCGGGTTTAGAGTTTTAGATAATTAGATCATAAAACTTGCATTACATTCCACATATAAACAAAGTGGTTACATAGAGATAGTATTCTTCATTCCCATCAGTGGAAACATATTTAAAATAAAACATGGATTATTTCTTGACACTTCCTTGATACTATCATCATATCATGTTCCTTTCCCTTGACCTGTGAAAAACATTTCAAAAAAACTTGGGATGAGCATAAAAATCTCAGTAAGGGATATAAAAATATGGAAAGGAAACATGGGTACATATATATATAAGAATGAGATCATACTTTACCCATAAAACATAAGCACCTTAACATACCTCATCAAATCATGAATAAATCATAGAAATCATAAGACATAAAGATAACTTGAGGCATTCATAACATCCTTACGTAGGGAGTAACCATCTTGGTTACGTTTGGAATACCCATCACAGTATATTCCCTAAATCTCTTCGGAGAAACCTTAACATTTCACTCCTTCGCGTTACCCAATGCATTGGAGAGCTATATCGGGCTCACCCGCCCTTAGTTTATCATGGAACAACCCGTCTTCATAATAATGCCCAAGAACCTCAACATAATCGTATCACATAAAACATGCATAAAGGAAACATAACATTTCCACCTTTCAATCACAAGATATCAATACCACACATTGATATAAAAATATTATGAAAACCATTTTCAATACCAAAATAAAAGAAAAGTAAAACATGGTATTTATTTTTCTTTGAAAAAGGTATAGCTTGTAGAGGAAGCTGAAACTCAAATAATGGTCATAGCGGCGGAGAAGTCGTTGTCGCCGCATACGTACGACAAAAACATTCTCTTTTGTCATTTAGTAAATTCTTCATATAAAAAAGATTCCTTTTGAATAAACATAAAAGTCAAAGGGGTTTATACACCGTATAAAAGAAGGTTGTGTATAAAACAAAATATGCCTCAATGAAAGGAGATTGAGACGAAGTCCCATACCTCAGGTCTGAATTGACTCGATCGTTCTTTAATGTCCTGAATAATAAACTTGACTTAATTTCTACTTCTTTGAGAACCTTTTTCAAGTTAACTATTCCTTTTATATCACTTATTTCCATGTCATTAACACTATGTAATTATTTAAGTTAATAACGGTCGTTTTAACGATCAATGGTACTTGAGTCAAAAATAAACCCTTTATAATTACAAGTTTTTCATGTATCCATTATATCCAGAATTATAATAATTATGTATATATCATATATCTCCAGTATATACATGCATTTATAATATTACATAATCATTTAGAGGTAATAAATGAAATGCACCGTTCATGGAGACGGTAAGCCGTACGTACGCATGAACGCTACTTTCATTTCTATTTCGTATTTTATAGAATGGAATCATAATGATCTAAAGGTATATTATAATTCCAGTATAATATCATATATAATATCATAGTTCCATCCTTTATACGTCTCACATATGGTATTTAACGAATCAAATCACTTTGAGGGGGCGGTAGTCCGCACTTCCTTAAATGAAGATATCGCGTTTACCCATAATGGAAACCATAAAGGTATGACCAAAAAGAAAAAAACAGAAGCTTAAGGAAAACATAAACATATTATATATCATATATAAATATAGTGAAATCTTAATGGCCACCTTTGAAGGTGTTAAAATAATGTTGAACAATCATCATTTCGGGAGGCATAAATTCACCATCCACGGAAACAGTATGTTCGTTAACCATTAGATGTAGGTGTGTGTAAGTGTAGATTTAATCCTTTTTATAACAACATCCTAGTGTATATAGGATACTGGATTTGTTACAAAAGAAAAGAATAAAAAGAGTTTAGGGGGTTGGAGAAGCAGAATAAAACAAAAGGACTCAAAAGAAGACATTACCTTAAAATCGGGTAACTCCCTTTGGTTTGAGCTCAAAGGCTTCCTCGGGAAGACTTCTGCCAAAAGTGAGGCTTCAAGGAGTAAGAGAGGGAAGTGGAGAGACAAAATGTGTAAGGGTTTACCGATCCAAAGGCTTTGGGAGTGTGGGTAAGGAGGTATAGGTGGGGGCCTTTTATAAGAGGAGAGGAGGGGCACTCTTGGAAAGTAAAGATAAGTTACTTTATTTTAAAATGAGTTTCGGATTCAAAAGGTCTCACATTGATATAATTCGATGATAAGGTGATAAGGGTTAGAAATCCACTCATCAAATTGGTTTTTACCATGTGTAGGCTTTATATTTTACCATAACTTTCCATTTTATTTAAATCGTTAAATAATGAGGTCATCGCTGCATCATCATGATGTCATAAATAATTTAATTTATTTAACGTCTAAAAATTATAAAAAAATACTATAATGTAGGAAATATTTTTATATTTCTAATGAGTATTTATAGTCAAAAATATGACTTGTATAACCTCATGTAAAAATTGTTTTAGTAAAATAACTCATGTTTGTGTCATTTTTACTTTAACATTAAATAAAAAGTTATTTATGTCATTTCCCAACCAAAGTGGCTCCATGGGGTCCCCAAGTTGACAAATGGCTTGTCTTGGTCGGCCATGACACATCCAATGAGGGTAGGACATGTGTCAAGCTCATCTCATACTATTAAAACATTATTTTTACCTTAAACAACACTAATTTCCACTAATCGCGATTAAAAACATAAAAGTTACTATTCACCAAAAAGTTATTTTAATCTTATTGAACCACATTTTACTTATTAATGACAACCATGTATGTCGGATTTTTGAAATTCAAAACACAATGATGGAAAAATTTCATTTAAACGGAAAAATCAGTTTTTATAAGTTCCACTTAGTGGTTTCACTATTCATCAAAATTGAAGTTTTTCAGAAAATTACCAAAAATTCACCCTAAGATATATTTGATATTACGAATTTAAAAATGAAGTCTATTTACAAAATTCAAAACATATAAGTCACATTAATTAATTTAATAATTAATTCCCGTTGTCATGACAAATAGCGGGTTTTTTTGAAACAATATCTATGAAAGGTTTGGCATTAGTTTATGACCAATTCCAAAGTGAAATTAATACTAATGACAACCATTGGATTAAATGGTAAAATTATATTCAAATTACACTTTAAGACCAATTAAAAATATAATCTAACCATATAATTAAATTAAATGAAAAATCAGTTTTGATGTAAAATGCAGTATTTTTCACTATTCATTAAAAAATGAACATTATCAGAAAAATACCAAAAATTTATCCAATGTAAAATTAAATGTCCCAATCATAATGAATATGTTTATTTTGACTAATATAGATTATAAAATTGTCAAAAGATTGATTTAACAAGGGCTTGCCATCAAAAGGCAGTAAAATAATCTTTTAAGAATATTAGTGTATTCCATGCTTAAGATTGGATTTATTTTCATTTTAAGCCTCTAAAACACTATCTAATTCATTAATAGACATAGATAAAAATATATATTATTCATTACTTAATTGGGATGTTACATCCTTCCCCCTTTAGAAAATTGCTTCCCTACAGTTTATTTACTTATCAAATAAATGGGGGTACTTATCCCTCATTGAATTTTCAGATTCCCATGTTGCCCCTTCCATCATGTGGTTTTTCCACAAAACCTTTACCTGCTTAATCACCTTATTCCGTAACACTTGCTCCATGTGGTCAAGAATCTGGACCGGTTGTTCCTCATAAGATAGGTTCTCTTCCAGCTGAACTACCTCTGGACTCAAAACATGAGATGGGTCTGGCATATATTTTCTCAACATCGAAACGTGAAAAACATTGTGTACCTGAGATAAACTCAGAGTTAAAGCCACTCGGTATGCAACTGATCCAACTCTCTCCAAAATTTCATATGGCCCAATAAACCTTAGACTCATCTTTCCTTTCTTACCAAGTCTCATCACACTTTTTCAAGGAGAAACCTTGAGAAAAACATGATCACTACCTCGAAAGATAGATCCTTCCTCCGGTTATCCGCATAACTCTTCTGCCTGATCTGCGGTGTTCTCATGTGCTTCTGAATCTGCTGAACTTTTTCTGCCATCTCTTCTACCAAGTCTGGTCCCATCAACTTCCTTTCACCCACTTCATCCCTGAAAGCTGGAGTTCAACACCGCTTTCCATATAATGCCTGAAATGGTGCCATCTGTATACTGGAATGAAAACTGTTATTATATGAAAATTCAACCAAAGAAATATATTGGTCCCAACTTCCCTGATAATACATAGAGCAAGAACGTATCATATCTTCCAATGTATTAATTTTTCGTTCTGACTGCCCAACTAATTGAGGATGAAAAGCTGTACTAAAATTTAATTCAGTACCCAACGACTTCTGAAGGCCTTTCCAACAGTTAGAAGTGAACCTGGGATCACGATCAGATACAATGGAGAGAGGAACTCCATGTAACCTGACTATCTCTTTAAGATACTAATGGGAAAGTGGATCTAGGGAAAAAGTATCTCGTATAGCAAGGAAATGAGCAGATTTAGTCAAGCGATCAACAATAACCCAGATTTCATTATTACCTCGAGATGTCTTCGGTAATCCCACAACAAAGTCCATGGATATATTCTCCCATTTCCACTCTGGCACTGGTAAAGGCTGGAGCATCCATTTCGGTAACTTCCGCTCTGCTTTAACATGTTGACATGTCAAACACTTCACAGTAAAATCAGCAATATCTCTTTTCATTCCATCCCACCAGTAATACTCCCGCAGATCTCTGTACATCTTAGTACTTCCAAGATGAACTGAAAACGGAGAACTATAAGTTTCACATAACAACTCTCTATTCAACTGTGAATCACAAGGCACACACAATCTCTTCCCAAATCTCAAAACGCAATCATTATCAATGTTGAATTCAAGCAACTTACCTTTCTAAACCAGCTCTACATTTTTCTGCAACTCACTGTCTTACTTCTGTTCTTTCTTGATTCTATCCGATAGAGATGATCTCACTGATACCTAAAACAAAACAGAATAACTTCCTACACCCACAACTTCTATGCCAAAGTTCATCAAATCCTTAACCAAAGGATCATGTTCCAAACGCAACATTGCTAATGAAGAATTACTTTTTCGACTTGAAGCATCAGCCACTTTATTTTCTTTTCCTGGATGGTAATGAATTGTACAATCATAATCCTTGATTAATTTTAGCCATCTCCTTTGTCTCATGTTCAATTCTTTTTGAGTGAATATATACTTTAAACTTTTGTGATCGGTATATATTTCACACTTTACTCCATACAAATGATGCATCCAAATTTTTAAAGCAAAAACAACAGCAACTAATTCCAAATCATGTGTAGGGTAATTTACCTCATGGGTTTTCAACTGTCGTGAAGCATAAGTAATTACCTGATCATTCTGCATTAGGACTCAACCAAGTCCTTTCAATGAATCATCACTATATATAACAAACTCACCATTCCTGGAAGGTAGTGCCAAAACTGGAGCATTCACCAATCTTCTTTTCAATTCCTGAAAACAAGCAACACATTCTTTTGTCCAGATAAACTTAACACCCTTCCGAGTTAGCTTAGACATTGGACTAGATAACCGTGAAAAATTTCAAACAAACCTTCTGTAATAGCCTGCGAAACCAAGGAAGCTACGAATCTCAGTTACATTTGTGGGTCTTGTCCAGTCTTCCACAACTTTTGTTTTTGCAGGATCAACAGTTATCCCATCTTTAGAAACAATGTGACCAAGGAAAGAAATTTGTTGCAACCAAAACTCACACTTACTGAATTTCCCATAGAATTTCTTTTCTTTTATGGTTTTCAAGATAACACTTAAATTTCTTTCATGCTCTTATTTACTTTTTTAAAACACCAAAATATCATCAATAAAAACCACCACAAACTTATCCAAAAACTCATGGAAAATTATATTCATTAAGTCCATGAATATAGCAGTTGCATTGGTTAACCGAAAAGGCATTACTACAAATTCATAGTGGCCATATCTTGTACAAAACGCGGTCTTCGGAACATCTTCTTCCTTTACCTTCAGCTGATGGTACCCCGATCTCAGGTCAATCTTTGAAAAAAACTGAGCTCCCTGGAGCTGATCAAACAAATCTTCGATATGATGCAAAGGATATTTGTTCTTAACAGTGATATTATTCAAGGCTCTATAATCAATGCAAAGTCTCATTGAACCGTCTTTCTTTTTAACAAATAAAACAGGAGCACCCCATGGTGACGTGCTAGGTCGAGTGAAACCTTTATCTAATAAATCTTGCAATTTCTCCTTCAACTCTAAAAGTTCAATTTGATCCATTCGATAAGGAGGTTTTGAAATTGGCTTAGAATCAGGAACTGAGCAACAGTAAATTCAACTTCCCAATCTGGTATTATTCCAGGAAACTCATTAGGAAAAACATCAGGATACTCATTTACCAATGGCACATCATTAATCTGAACAGTTCCTTTATTTTCAACGATGTGTGCAAGGTAACATTCATTTCCATCTTTTACAAGTTTCTCGGCCTCTTGATAAGTTATCAACAGTAAGGGTTCATTCTTGTACACAAACTGAAAGTATTTCTGAAAAGAAACTTATTTAGCTCTACAGTCAATCTTAGGATGGTAAATAGAGAGGAAATCCATACCCAGGATAACATCAAACTCTACTAGAGGTATAACAATAAGGTTTGCAAGTAGGTTCTTTCCACAGATAAGGATAGGAAGATTGTATAAATTTTTTTTGCCTCAACATTCCCCCCATGTGTTTTTGCCAAAAGTTCAGGAGACATTTCTTGAGATGGTATTCCCATTTTACTAGAAAAGGTTTCAGAGAAGAAAGAATGTGTAGACCCCAAATCAAACAACACACTAACATAATCTGAAAAAACAAACAAAGTACCTGATACAAATTCATTTGATGGCCCGACATCTGCTGAAGTAGTTGCAAAGGATTTCACCACCCCTTTCTGCTTGTAGTCTAACTGCTTCCCATCTCTCAAGATCTTTGTCGGACACTCATTTGCATAGTGACCCATCTCATTGCACTTAAAACATTTCACTAACTGTAAATCAAATTTGGTCTTACCTTCACCTTGATCCTTTTCAGTGCAATCACGAGCCTTATGTCCCATCTTACCACATCGGTAGCACTTTCCAGAATTCAGAAGACATTCCCCAGTATTCCTTTTGCCACAATTATCACAAACTGGAAACTTAGTTTTCTTACCATCAGACTTTTTTGAAGAATTCTTACCTTTATCATGCCTCCTCGGTCTCTTCTTCTGTTGGTTGTTATAGAACACTTGATCATCGGCAAACTCCATTTCCACCTTCTCAGCACATCAAACAAGCTTTTCATAACTTTTAAACTCACGAGAAGCTAATGCCCTTCGATATTTTGGCTTTAATCCTGAGTAAAAACGATTGATTTTACTATCAAGGTCTCGGATAAAATTTGGAGCATACCTTGCCAATCGAGTGAACCTTTCTTCATAGGTAGCCACTGAGTCTTCCTCTTGCCTCAATTCCAAGAATTTATTTTCCATCCTAAGTCGAACAACCTTATGAAAATACTTCTCAAGAAACATACCTTTGAATTCATCCCAGTCAAGAGCATCAATCTCATCGGCATCCCTGATATTTTTAACCATAGACCACCACTGATCTGCCTCACCCTCCAAACGGTAAATAGCAAGACTAACCTTTTGATTGTCTGAACACCCCATGACATCAAAAATCATCTCCAGTGCTTTAATCCACCCTTCAGCTAGCATAGGGTCAGATGATCCTCTGAATGATGGGGGATATTGCCTCATGAAATGTTGCACCACTGACATGTTCCTCTGCGGTTGATCTGGCTGATCTCGTGTATGGATACCACTGCCATTTATCGCTTGAGTCAACTGCGCCATTACTGCAACAAACTATTCAGTTCCAATTCCGACCATCTCAGGATGCTGATTCGGAAGGTTATTTCCTTCTATATGCCTTCCTAGCACTGTTTCCCTGTTTCCTCTACAGAAAACCATTCTGAACAAACATGTCTTAGATGAAGCAACATGGTAATCTTCAAATGCTATATCATTTAAAAAAATATATTTTTGGATAATCATTTAATAGAATTCTAACTCCTAAAGTTATCTAAACCGACCTCTGATACCAACTATAAGGCCCCAGCATTAAACCTTACTTACTCTTGAGTTATTACAAGATTACACATTGAGGATCTTTTCGGATTTAGAGTTTTAGATAATTAGATCATAAAACTTGCATTACATTCCACATATAAACAAAGTGGTTACATAAAGATAGTATTCTTAATTCCCATCAATGGAAACATATTTAAAATAAAACATGGATTATTTCTTGACACTTCCTTAACACTATCATCATATCATGTTCCTTTCCCTTGACCTGTGAAAAACATTTCAAAAAAACTTGGGATGAGCATAAAAATCTCAGTAAGGGATATAAAAATATGGAAAGGAAACATGGGTACACATATACATAAGAATGAGATCATACATTACCCATAAAACATAAGCACTTTAACATACCTCATCAAATCATGAATAAATCATAGAAATTATAAGACATAAAGATAACTTGAGGCTTTCATAACATCCTTATGTAGGGAGTAACCCTCTTGGTTACGTTTGGAATACCCATCACAGTATATTCCCTAAATCTCTTCGGAGAAACCTTAACGTTTCACTCCTTTGCGTTACCTAATGCATTGGAGAGCTATATCGGGCTCACTCGGCCTTAGTTTATCATGGAACAGCCCGTCTTCATAATAATGCCCAAGAACCTCAACATAATCGTATCACATAAAACATGCATAAAGGAAACATAAAATTTCCACCTTTCAATCACAAGATATCAATACCACACATTGATATAAAAATATTATGAAAACCATTTTCAATACCAAAATAAAAGAAAAGTAAAACATGGTATTTATTTTTCTTTGAAAAAGGTATGGCTTGTAGAGGAAGCCGAAACTCAAATAATGGTCATAGCGGCGGAGAAGTCGTTGTCGCCGCATACGTACGACAAAAACATTCCCTTTTGTCGTTTAGTAAATTCTTCGTATAAAAAATATTCCTTTTGAATAAACATAAAATTCAAAGGGGTTTATACACCGTATAAAAGAAGGTTGTGTATAAAACAAAATATGCCTCAATGAAAGGAGATAGAGACGAAGTCCCATACCTCGGGTCTGACTTGACTCGATCGTTCTTTAATGTCCTGAATAATAAACTTGAGTTAATTTATACTTCTTTAAGAACCTTTTTCAAGTTCATTATTCCTTTTATATCACTTATTGCCATGTCATGAACACTATGTAATTATTTATGTTAATAACGGTCGTTTTAACGATCATTGTTACTTGAGTCAAAAATAAACCCTTTATAATTACAAGTTGTTCATGTATCCATTATATCCAGAATTATAATCATTATGTATATATCATATATATCCAGTATATACATGCATTTATAATATTACATAATCATTTATAGGTAAGAAATGAAATGCACCGTTCATGGAGATGGTAAGCCGTACGTACGCATGAACGCTACTTTCATTTCTATTTCGTATTTTATAGAATGGAATCATAATGATATAAAGGTATATTATAATTCCAGTATAATATCATTTATAATATCATAGTTCCATCCTTTATACGTCCCACATATGGTATTTAACGAATCAAATCACTTTGAGGGGGCGGTAGTCCGCACTTCCTTAAATGAAGATATCGCGTTCACCCATAATGGAAACAATAAAGGTATGACCAAAAAGAAAAAAACAGAATCTTAAGGAAAACATAAACATATTATATATCATATATAAATATAGTGACATCTTAATGGCCACATTTGAAGGTGTTAAAAGAATGTTGAACAATCATCATTTCGGGAGGCATAAATTCACAATCCACGGAAACAGTATGTTCGTTAACCATTAGATGTAGGTGTGTGTAAGTGTAGCTCGAATCCTTATTATAACAACATAATAGTATATATAGGATACTGGAGTTGTTACAAAAGAAAAGAATAAACAGAGTTTAGGGGGTTGGAGAAGCAGAATAAAACAAAAGGACTCAAAAGAAGACATTACCTTAAAATCGGGTAACTCCCTTTGGTTTGAGCTCAAAGGCTTCCTTGGGAAGACTTCTGCCCAAAGTGAGGCTTCAAGGAGTAATAGAGGGAAGTGTAGAGACAAAATATGCAGGGTTTTTTCGAGCCAAAGGCTTTGGGAGTGTGGGTAAGGAGGTAGAGTTGGGGGGCCTTTTATAAGAGGAGAGGAGGGGCACTCTTGGAAAGTAAATATAAGTTACTTTATTTTAAAATGAGTTTCGGATTCAAAAGGTCCCACATTAGTATAATTAGATGATAAGGTGATAAGGGTTATAAATCAACTCATCCAATTGGTTTTGGCCATGTGTAGGCTTTAGATTTTACATTAACTTTCCATTTTATTTAAATCGTTAAATAATGAGGTCATCGCTGCATCATCATGATGACATAAATAATTTAATTTATTTAACGTCTAAAAATTATAAAAAAAATACTATAATGTAGAAAACCTTTTTATATTTCTAATTAATATTTATAGTCAAAAATCTGACTTGTATAACCCCATGTAAAAATTGTTTTAGTAAAATAACTCATGTTTGTGTCATTTTTACTTTAACATTAAATAAAAAGTTATTTATGTCATTTCCCAACCAAAGTGGATCCATGGGGTCCCCAAGTTGACCCATGGCTTGTCTTGGTCGGCCATGACACATCCAGTTTGGGTAGGACATGTGTCAAGCTCATGTCATACTATTAAAACATTATTTTTACCTTAAACTACACTAATTTCCACTAATCGCGATTAAAAACATAAAAGTTACTATTCACCAAAAAGTTATTTTAATCTTATTGAACCAAATTTTACTTCTTAATGACAACCATGTATGTCGGAGTTTTTAAATTCAAAACACAATGATGGAAAAATTTCATTTAAACGGAAAAATCAGTTTTTATAAGTACCACTTAGTGGTTTAACTATTCATCAAAATTGAAGTTTTTCATAAAATTACCAAAAATTCAACCTAAGAAATATTTGATATTCAGAATTTAAAAATGAAGCCTATTTCACAAAATTCAAAACATATAAGTCACATTAATTAAATTAATAATTAATTCCCATTGTCATGACAAATAGCGGGTTTTTTTGAAACAATATCTATGAAAAGTTTGGCATTAGTTTATGACCAATTCCAAAGTGAAATTAATCCTAATGAAAACCATTGGATTAAATGGTAAAATTATACTCAAATTACACTTTAAGACCAATTAAAAATATAATCTAACCATATAATTAAATTAAGTGAAAAAGCAGTTTTGATGTAAAATGCAGTATTTTTCACTATTCATTAAAAAATGAACATTGTCAGAAAAATACCAAAAATTTATCCAATGTAAAATTCAATGTCCCAATCATAATGAATATGTTTATTTTTACTAATATAGATTATAAAATTGTCAAAAGATTGATTTAACAAGGGTTTCCCATCAAAAGGCAGTAAAACAATCTTTTAAGAATATTAGTGTATTCCATGCTTAAGATTGGATTTATTTTCATTTTAAGCCTCTAAAACACTATATAATTCATTAATAGACATAGATAAAAATATATATTATTCATTACTTACTTGGGATGTTACATCCTTCCCCCCTTTAGAAAATTGCGTCCCTGCAATTTATTTTCTTATCAAATAAATGGGGGTACTTATCCCTCATTGAATTTTCAGATTCCCGTGTTGCCTCTTCCATCATGTGGTTTTTCCACAAAACCTTTACCTGCTTAATAACCTTATTCCGTAACACTTGCTCCCTGTGGTCAAGAATCTGGACCGGTTGTTCCTCATAAGATAGGTTCTCTTCCAGCTGAACTACCTCTAGACTCAAAACATGAGATGGGTCTGGCATATATTTTCTCAACATCGAAACGTGAAAAACATTGTGTACCTAAGATAAACTCGGAGTTAAAGCCACCCGGTATGCAACTGATCCAACTCTCTTCAGAATTTCATATGGTTCAATAAACCTTGGACTCAGCTTTCCTTTCTTACCAAGTCTCATCACACTTTTCCAAGAAGAAACCTTGAGAAAAACATGATCACCTACCTCGAAAGATATATCCTTCCTCTGGTTATCCGCATAACTCTTCTGCCTGCTCTGAGCTGTTCTCGTGTGCTTCTGAATCAGCTGAACTTTTTCTGAAATCTCTTCTACGAATTTTGGTCCCATCAACTTCCTTTCACCCACTTCATCCCTGAAAGTTGGAGTTCGACACCGCTTCCCATATAATGCCTGAAATGGTGCCATCTGTATAATGGAATGAAAACTGTTATTATATGAAAATTCCACCAAAGAAAGATGTTGGTCCCAACTTCCCTGATAATCCATAGAGAAAGAACGTAGAATATCCTCCAATGTCTGAATTGATTGTTCTGATTGCCCATCTGATTGAGGATGAAAAGTTGTACTAAAATTTAATTCAGTACCCAACGACTTCTGAAGGCCTTTCCAAAAGTTAGAAGTGAACCTGGGATCACGATCAGATACAATGGATAGAGGAACTCCATGTAACCTGACTATATCTTTATGATACAAACGGGAAAGTCGATCTAGGGAAAAAGTATCTCGTATAGAAAGGAAATGAGCAGATTTAGTCAAGCGATCAACAATAACCCAGATTTCATTATTACCTCGAGATGTCTTCGGTAATCCCACAACAAAGTCCATGGATATATTCTCACATTTCCACTCTGGCACTGGTAAAGGCTGGAGCATCCCTTTCGGTAACTGCTGTTCTGCTTTAACCTGTTGACATGTCAAACACTTCACAGTAAAATCAGCAATATCTCTTTTCATTCCATCCCACCAGTAATACTCCTGCAGATCTCTGTACATCTTAGTACTGCCAGGATGAACTGAAAACGGAGAACTATAAGCTTCACATAACAACTCTCTATTCAACTGTGAATCACAAGGCACACACAATCTCTTCCCAAATCTCAAAACGCAATCATTATCAATGTTGAATTCAGGCAACATACCTTTCTGAACCAGCTCTACCTTTTTCTGCAACTCACTGTCTTACTTATGTTCTTGCTTGATTATATCTGATAGAAATGATCTCACTGATACCTGAAACAAAACAGAAGAACTTCCTGCACCCAAAACTTCTATGCCAAAGTTCATCAAATCCTTAACCAAAGGATCACGTTCCAAACGCAACATTGCTAATGAAGCATTACTTTTTCTACTTAAAGCATCAGCCACTTTATTTTCTTTTCCTGGATGATAATGAATTATACAATTATAATCCTTGATTAATTCTAGCCATCTCCTTTGTATCATGTTCAATTCTTTTTGAGTGAATATATACTTTAAACTTTTGTGATCGGTATATATTTCACACTTTACTTCATACAAATGATGCATCCAAATTTTTAAAGCAAAAACAACAGTAGCTAATTCCAAATCATGTGTAGGGTAATTTACCTCATGAGTTTTCAACTGTCGTGAAGCATAAGTAATTACCTGATCATTCTGCATTAGGACACAACCAAGTCCTTTCAATGAAGCATAATTATATATAAAAAACTCACCATTCCTGGAAGGTAGTGCCAAAACTGGAGCATTCACCAATCTTCTTTTCAATTCCTGAAAACAAGCAACACATTATTTTGTCCAAATAAACTTAACACCCTTCTGAGTTAGCTTAGACATTGGACTAGATAACCGTGAAAAATTTCAAACAAACCTTCTGTAATAGCCTGCGAAACCAAGGAAGCTACGAATCTCAGTTACATTTGTGGGTCTTTCCCAGTCTTCCACAACATTTGTTTTTACAGGATCAACAGTTATCCCATCTTTAGAAACAATGTGACCAAGGAAAGAAATTTGTGGCAACCAAAACTCACACTTTCTGAATTTCCCATACAATTTCTTTTCTTTTAAGGTTTTCAATATAACCCTTAAATTTATTTCATGCTCTTATTTACTTTTATAATACACCAAAATATCATCAATAAAAACCACCACAAACTTATCCAAGAACTCATGGAAAATTCTATTCATTAAGTCCATGAATACAGCAGGTGCATTGGTTAGCCGAAAAGGAATTACTACAAATTCATAGTGGCCATATCTTGTACAGAACGCGGTCTTCGGAACATCTTCTTCCTTTACCTTCAGCTGATGGTACCCCGATCTCAGGTCAATATTTGAAAAAAACTGAGCTCCCTGGAGCTGATCAAACAAATCGTCGATATGAGGCAAAGGATATTTGTTCTTAACAGTGATATTATTCAAGTCTCTATAATCAATGCAAAGTCTCATTGAACCATCTTTCTTTTTAACAAATAAAACAGGAGCACCCCATGGTGACGTGCTAGGTCGAATGAAACCTTTCTCTAATAAATCTTGTAATTTCTCCTTTAACTCTAAAAGTTCAATTTGATCTATTCGATAAGGAAGTTTTGAAATTGGCTTAGAATCAGGAACTAAGCAACAGTAAATTCAACTTCCCGATCTGGTATTATTCCAGGAAACTCATCAGGAAAAACATCAGGATACTCATTTACCAATGGCACATCATTAATCTGAACAGTTCCTTTATTTTCAATGATGTGTGCAAGGTAACATTCATTTCCATATTTTACAAGTTTCTCGGCCTCTTGATAAGTTATCAACAGTAAGGGTTCATTCTTGTACACAAACTGAAAGTCTTTATGAAAAGAAACTTCTTTAGCTCTACAGTCGATCTTAGCATGGTAAATAGAGATCCAATCCATACCCAGGATAACATCAAACTCTACTAGAGGTAGAACAATATGGTTTGTAAGTAGGTTCTTTCCACAGATAAGGATAGGAAGATTCTTGTAAATTCTTTTTGCCTCAACATTCCCCCCAGATGTTTTTACCAAAAGTTCAGGAGACATTTCTTGAGATGGTATTCCCATTTTACTAGAAAAGGTTTCAGAGATGAAAGAATGTGTAGACCCCAAATCAAACAACACACTGGCATAATCTGAAAAAACAAACAAAGTACCTAATACAACTTCATTTGATGGCCCGACATCTGCTGAAGTAGTTGCAAAGGATTTCACCACCCCTTTCTGCTTGTAGTCTAACTGCTTCCCATCTCTCAAGCTCTTTGTCGGACACTCATTTGCATAGTGACCCATCTTATCGCACTTAAAACATTTCACTAACTGTAAATCAAATTTGGTCTTACCTTCACCTTGATCCTTTTCAGTGCAATCACGAGCCTTATGTCCCATCTTACCACATCGGTAACACTTTCCAGAATTCAAAAGACATTCCCCAGTATGCCTTTTGCCACAATTATCACAAACTGGAAACTTAGTTTTCTTACCATCAGACTTTTTCGAAGAATTCTTACCTTTCACCTGCCACCTCGGTCTCTTCTTCTGTTGGTTGTTATAGAACACTTGATCCTAGGCAAACTCCATTTCCACCTTCTCAGCACATCGAACAAGCTTTTCATAACTTTTAAACTCACGAGAAGCTAATTCCCTTCGATATTTTGGCTTTAATCCTGAGTAAAAACGATTGATTTTACTATCAAGGTCTCGGATAAAATTTGGAGCATACCTTGCCAATCGAGTGAACCTTTCTTCATAGGTATCCACTGAGTCTTCCTCTTGCCTCAATTCCAAGAATTTCTTTTCCATCCTAAGTCAAAGAACCTTATGAAAATACTTCTCAAGAAACATACCTTTGAATTCATCCCAGTCAAGAGCATCAATCTCATCGGCGTCCCTGATATTTTTAACCATAGACCACCACTGATCTGCCTCACCCTCCAAACGGTAAATAGCAAGACTACCCTTTTTATTGTCTGAACACCCCATGACATCAAAAATATTCTCCAGTTCTTTAATCCACCCTTCAGCTAGCACAGGGTCAGATGATCCTCTGAATGATGGGAGATGTTGCCTCATGAAATGTTCCACCACTGACATGTTCCTCTGCGGTTGATCTGGCTGATCTGGTGTATGGATACCACTTCCATTTATCGCTTGAGTCAACTGCGCCATTACTGCAACAAACTATTCAGTTCCAATTCCGAACATCTCAGGATGCTGATTCAGAAGGTTATTTCCTTCTGTATGCCTTCCTAGCACTACTTCCCTGTTTCCGCTACAGAAAACCATTCTGAAAAAACATGTCTTAGATTAAGCAACATGGTAATCTTCAAATGCTATATCATTTCAAAAAAAATATTTTTGGATAATCATTTAATAGAATTCTAACTCCTAAATTTATCTAAACCGACCTCTGATACCAACTATAAGGCCCCAGCATTAAACCTTACTTAATCTTGAGTTATTACAAGATTACACGATGAGGATCTTTTCAGGTTTAGAGTTTTAGAGAATTAGATCATAAAAAATGCATTACATTCCACATATAAACAAAGTGGTTACATAAAGATAGTATTCTTTATTCCCATCAATGGAAACATATATAAAATAAAACATGGATTATTTCTTGAAACTTCCTTGACACTATCATCATATCATGTACCTTTCCCTTGACCTGTGAAAAACATTTCAAAAAAACTTGGGATGAGCATAAAAAGCTCAGTAAGGGATATAAAAATATGGAAAGGAAACATGGGTACATATATACAAAATAATGAGATCATACTTTACCCATATAACATAAGAACTTTAACATACCTCATCAAATCATGAATAAATCATAGAAATCATAGGACATAAAGGTAACTTGAGGCATTCATAACATCCTTACGTTGGGAGTAACCCTCTTGGTTACGTTTGGAATACCCATCACACTATATTCCCAAAATATCTTCGGAGAAACCTTAACGTTTCACTTCTTCACATTACCCAATGCAATGGAGAACTATATCGGTCTCACCCGCCCTTAGTTTATCACGGAACCACCCGTCTTCATAATAATTCCCAAGAACCTCAACATAATCGTATCACATAAAACATGCATAAAGGAAACATAACATTTCCACCTTTTAATCACAAGATATCAATACCACACATTGATATAAAAATATTATGAAAACCATTTTCAATACCAAAATAAAAGAAAAGTAAAACATGGTATTTATTTTTCTTTGAAAAAGGTATGGTTTGTAGAGGAATCCAAAACTCAAATAATGGTCACGACGGCGGAGAAGTCGTTGTCGCCGCATACGTACGACAAAAACATTCCCTTTGGTCATTTTGTAAATGCTTCGTATAAAAAATATTCCTTTTGAATATACGTAAAATTCAAAGGGGTTTATACACCGTATAAAAGAAGGTTGTGTATAAAACAAAATATGCCTCAATAAAAGGAGATTGAGACGAAGTCCCATACCTCGGGTCCGACATGACTCTATCGTTCTTTAATGTCCTGAATAATAAACTTGAGTTAATTTCTACTTCTTTAAGAACATTTTTCAAGTTCATTATTCCTTTTATATCACTTATTTCCATGTCATGAACACTATGTAATTATTTAAGTTAATAACGGTCGTTTTAACGATCATTGGTACTTGAGTCAAAAATAAACCCTTTATCATTACAAGTTGTTCATGTATCCATTATATCCAGAATTATAATCATTATGTATATATCATATATATCTATTATATACATTCATTTATAATATTACATAACCATTTAGAGGTAAGAAATGAAATGCATCGTTCATGGAGACGGTAAGTCGTACGTACGCATGAACGCTACTTTCATTTCTATTTCATATTTTATAGAATGGAATCATAATTATATAAAGGTATATTATAATTCCAGTATAATATCATATATAATATCATAGTTCCATCCTTTATACGTCCCACATATGGTATTTAACGAATCAAATCACTTTGAGGGGGTGGTAGTCCGCACTTTCTTAAATGAAGATATCGCGTTTACCCATAATGGAAACCATAAAGGTATGACCAAAAAGAAAAATAACAGAAGCTTAAGGAAACAATAAACATATTATATATCATATATAAATATAGTGACATCTTAATGGCCACCTTTGAAGGTGTTAAAAGAATGTTGAACAATCATCGTTTCAGGAGGCATAAATTCACCATCCACGGAAACAGTATGTTCGTTAACCATTAGATGTAGGTGTGTGTAAGTGTAGCTCTAATCCTTATTATAACAACATCCTAGTATATTTAGGATACTTGAGTTATTACAAAAGAAAATAATAAAAAGAGTTTAGGGGGTTGGAGAAGCAAAATAAAACAAAAGGACTCAAAAGAATACATTACCTTAAAATCGGGTAACTCCCTTTGGTTTGAGCTCAAATGCTTCCTTGTGAAGACTTCTGCCCAAAGTGACGCTTCAAGGAGTAAGATAGGGAAGTGGAGAGACAAAATGGTCAGGGTTTGGTCGAGCCAAAGGTTTTGGGAGTGTGGGTAAGGAGGTAGAGGTGGGGGCCTTTTATAAGAGGAGAGGAGGGGCACTCTTGGAAAGTAAAGATAAGTTACTTTATTTTAAAATGAGTTTCGGATTCAAAAGGTCCCCCATTGATATAATTCGATGTTAAGTTGATAAGGGTTCGAAATACACTCATAAAATTGGTTTTGGCCATGTTTAGGTTTTAGATTTTACATTAACTTTCCATTTTATATAAATCGTTAAATAATGAGGTCATCGCTGCATCATCATGATGTCATAAATAATTTAATTTATTTAACGTCTAAAATTTATAAAAAAATACTATAATGTATGAAATCTGTTTATATTTCTAATGAATATTTATAGTCAAAAATCTGACTTGTATAACCCCATGTAAAAACTGTTTTAGTAAAATAACTCATGTTTGTGTCATTTTATACTTTAACATTAAATAAAAAGTTATTTATGTCATTTCCAACCAAAGTGGCTCCATGGTGTCCCCATGTTTACCCATGGCTTTTCTTGGTCGGCCATGACACATACAATGAGGGTAGGACATGTGTCAAGCTCATCTCATACTATTAAAACATTGTTTTTACCTTAAACTACAATAATTACCACTAATCGCGATTAAAAACATAAAAGTTACTATTCACCAAAAAGTTATTTTAATCTTATTGAACCACATTTTACTTCTTAATTCCAACCATGTATTTCGGATTTTTTAAATTCAAAACACAATGATGGCAAAATTTCATTTAAACGGAAAAATCAGTTTTTATAAGTACCACTTAGTGGTTTCACTATTCATCAAAATTGAAGTTTTTCAGAAAATTACCAAAAATTCACCCTAATCTATATTTGTTATTATGAATTCAAAAATGAAGTCTATTTTACAAAATTCAAAACATATAAGTCGCAATAATTAATTTAATAATTAATTCCCACTGTCATGAAAAATAGCGGGTTTTTTTGAAACAATATCTATGAAAAGTTTGGCATTAGTTTATGACCAATTCCAAAGTGAAATTAATCCTAATGACCACCATTGGATTAAATGGTAAAATTATATTCAAATTACTCTTTAATACCAATTAAAAATATAATCTAACCATATAATTAAATTAAATGAAAAGGCATTTTTGATGTAAAATGCAGTATTATACACTATTCATTAAAAAATGAACATTGTCAGAAAAATACCAAAAATTTATCCAATGTAAAATTCAATGTCCCAATCATAATGAATATGTTTATTTTTACAAATATAGATTATAAGATTGTAAAAATATTTATTTAACAAGGGTTTGCCATCAAAAGGCAGTAAAACAATCTTTTAAGAATATTAGTGTATTCCATGCTTAAGATTTGATTTATTTTCATTTTAATCCTCTAAAACACTATCTAATTAATTAATAGACATAGATAAAAATATCTATTATTCATTACTTACTTGGGATGTTACAGTGGGTCGTAATGGTTCAAAAGGGGAGAAAACTCTCTCCTAGGTTCATTGGGCCTTTCAATGTGTTGGGGAAAGTCGGTGAGGTGGCATATCAGCTAGCGTTACCACCTCAATTAGAAAGGATCCATGGAATTTTCCACATCTCCCAGCTTCATTGATATCTACATGATGATTCCCATGTAATTGACTAGGGAGAGTTGGATATAGTGGATGATGCTACATTCATGGAGAAACTAGTGATGATCGAGGATCGAAGGGGGAAAGTGCATTGTGGATGAACCATCCCTTTCATTCATGTGTTGTGGAGGCACGGTGGCCTCGAGGAGAGTACATGCGAGAAAGAATATCAAATTTTCACACAATACGCAGAGCTATTTTGAGTTTCTCTTATAAGACTTCCTTGAGGTTCTTCTTTTTTTGACCTGTTGTGATGTAATGCTGACCTTGTCGGTTTATGGGAAGAATTTTTTTTTACCTTGTAAATGTTTATGAAAAGTATCGATATGTGGAGAATGGATAACCTGATTCCTAAGCAAGACACATCAGCACATATGCGATTAAACCCATGTGGGTGAGTTAGTGCCACCCAAATTAGATTGTGTATTGACATGAAGGAAGGAACACTCTGATAAGTTTGTCAGGACAATGTGATCCTTGGGATTTATATGGCTATTTGGGGTGGTTTGTCCCCAAGAGGTAATTATCTAGGTGGTTATTCAGACCCCTCTTTTTACATTGGGTTTAGCTTTGATTCTTGAGGATGAGAATATTTTGAGAGGTATCTTATGTAATGGCATTGACCCTCCTGGTCGATTACTTTTTCAACTTTTGGTGTTTGGAGTTCCCTGGACCTCATCAGTTAGTTTAAAGGGCGGTGGTGTGAGTGGCAGGAGGTCATCTTTGTGTTACTGATCGGTGTGTTACCGATCAACGACACATTCGATCGGTGCCACATGGGCTTGTTAGGGTTTCCCTTCCATAGTTCTCCCAAAATGCCACTTTTAAGTCTTTAAACCTTTTAAAGTAGTTTATGGTGGTTTCTAGCCCCATAAACAATGTTTTAAATCCCCTAAGAGTGGGGTGACCCTCAACAGACCAGTTTTCCTCTTTTTAAATGAAATCCTTTTAACGCACAGCTGTTGTGGACACCTCTCCAATGAGAATTGTAAAATAATAGTTAATTTCATCTTGTGTGACCGTCCAACCGCCTGGTGAAACCACGATCCACGTTTAATGACGTTAAAAATTCATATCTCGTGACTCTAGGATATCACCTTTTATCACATGATAATTGTTTCTTTCTTTCCTTCTTCTTGGCTAGTCTACATTCCTTTCATTGGTGCATTTGGAGTCCCCCTTCCAGACGCAAATGGTGCACCTGTGCTGGGGCCTTTCCTGCTCATTCTTGGAGTCCTCAGAGTTCTTCCCCTATAAGTCACACATCCCCCGTTATTGGCGTGAGGAGAAAAACTTCAATCGTTGACCATCCAAGTAGCATTATTCATTCGTCTCTCATTACTGTGTATCATTAAGGGTGGGCACAATGATGTTCTTATGGGTATGGATGAAAACAATCCTTAACAAAGATAATAATTGGGTTTTAAGGAATGAATGGGTGTGTTTTATAGTGTTGTTGTAATATAGTATCCTTGATTATAAGTTGTGAATTGTATGGGCTTATGTCCACTAAAAATTGTGGTCGTTGGTGGTCCTTTATGTGCACTAATGAACGTCTATTTTTCTAGATAATTTTTTTCTATGACTGAATGAATGTATCATGGATGTTGGTTAATCACGTAAAATTAGTTGATTAAATTTATTTCCAATGAACAAGAATAATTGTGTGATCACCCTGGTTATCCAAATATAAAGAACGAACTTATTGGATGATATGTTCAAATTTGAAAACTCCCTTACATTATCTTTGTAAAATGTGTTATTGTTCTTTTTGTGGGGTGACGTGGATGGGGATGGGATCCTTTACAGTGTAGTTGTTGTTTTGTGGATATAATCCCATGTGTGGTTGTATGTCGGAGCTTGGTTTGGTTCCAGTACTTTTAGGGATCTCATAGATCCCTTTTGTTATTGTGACATTACAAGAGAACCGGGTGTGAATTCTTAAATTATTGTTTGGTAGTATTTTCTTCCTTGGCTTCTAAATATGCCTGTTAGTTTCCTGGTAGTGAATAATTATTTAAATGGAACCAATTGAATGTGATAACCATAATGGGTTCAACGAGGGAATTGTTTTCTAGTAATGATTTGTGACTTGGTTGTGGTTGTTTTGAATTTTTGTAAGGAATAGTAATGAGAGTGTTTGTGTTTGGGGTAGTTTTGAAACCCCGGGGTTGGGATGAGTTCTTGTTTACCTATATGTAAAATTTAGTTCTTATATTTCTTATTCGCACACCACCCAAGTTGATCACTCTATGCCAAACACCCCCATTTCATGTGGGAGGGTGTTTTTTCCAACACTCCTTTGAGTGGCTGGTTATTATCTCCTTTTTTCTCCCTTTCATGAGTAGACCAAGGCTCTTTGGGTTGGATGTGATGGCCTGAGGTCCATTATAGCCCATGATTCTTTAGTATGTGTAGTCGTGGTGGTTTTCCCATGTGTGTGTGGGCATCTGGTTTCCAAAGTGACTTCGGGATAAGGCCCAGGTGTGTTCAGGTATGGCAGTAGTTGTTCTAGACCAGGTTTCATCGGGCATGGAGATAGTTGTTCTAGACCTGTTTTTTGTGGACTTAGTTACATGTGGTTGTTGTGGCCCAAGTGTTAGTAGGCGGGATGTGTGGTTGTGGTAGCACAGGTGTGTGTGGGTGGGGGATAACAGTGGGACCGCGGTGAGAATGGCGGGGGAGGTCTGACGCATAGGATTTTTTAAATAACTAGTGGGAAAGTAGTAAGGGGTACCCAAACATTTGTGTGTGTTTTCTATTACATTACCTGACTTGCGTTATTTGGGGAGTGTGCTTTGGTTAGGTTTGGGTGGATAATTTCTTTACTAGGTTCTTTGGTTATATACTTTTCTCAAGGGGAATTAGAATGTCTGCCCACTGGTGCATGAGAGCTTATTATTTTCCCTATTGGGTATACCTGTATACTCACCATAAATGTATAAAACTAATTTCAGGTTTCCGGGAGGACATCGATGACCTTGATAGATCGTACTAGTTCAGATGTCAGAACCGTTGACATTAACAGTTTTATTTTATTTTGGTACGTTCCTTTGGAGTTATATATTTTTTTTTGTAGCACTTCTTATTGGAACATGCTTATGTGAATGGTTTGTTTTGTATTTACTCTTACTTCCAGTTTTGGTATTGTTTGGAACATACAATTTTATCTGTTAGTCCTATTAAATAAAATGGTAATGCCTTCTATTTTACATATGATTATTTACCCTTAGTTCTAGTCGCCACTCCGGGGCCTTTTGGAGGTGTGTCTCAGGTGTCATTTTCTATCCTTCAACTTGAGGAAGGAAGGGTTTGGAAATCCACTGTCCCTTCCCTCATCTTGGTGAATACGGGTTGTGAAAGCTTCCTAATTCCTCAAATATATTTTTCATGAGATGAATTCTTATCTATTCGGTACAAAATTTCAATAGAAAATTTATTCTATTGGTTCCAAGTCCCTGTTGTACAAGATTGGTGATAATGGAACCCACTATTCTCTAGTCCATCCAAATTAAATGGGAATTATCTCATATTTATCTAATTCTCACTTACTCCTTGGGGTATAATTTTGATACATTGTATATGGAATTCATGTAAGTGTTTATGAGGATACTCTCTTAGTTGCCCATGAAATTTAGGTAAATGATATATCAGAATTCTTCTAAATCGAAATATTAGTTACTTAACTAAAACTTGTGAAATATTGTTGATTATAAACATCTAGAGTCATAGGATCCTTCATAGTTCTATGGTATACCATTGTGTTTAATTTTTGAAAGTTATCATTTTTATGAAAATTTATTATGGTGTTTATTTTTATTATAATTTTTACATTTCTAGCTTTTCAAATTCAAAAATAATAATTTTTTTCATCCACTATTAAATTTATAAAATTATATAAAATTTAGATGTTTAAAATATTCATGTTTTTTATAATATATAACATAAATTTTATGTTTTTTTAATAATAATATTTTTTTAATTTTCGTACCCTTTATATACTCCTGATAATTAATCCACCTAATAATAAGGTATCTTATATCTCTTTTTCCTCTATTGGAAATTAAAACCAATTCACTTTAATTTGTAAGTAACCATTGTTTTCTCCTAATTATGCTTCCAAATAAGAGATTTATGACATTTTTTTATTATTTTATTCATTAATTTCATTAATTGTTTATTAGGGGAAACTGAAATTGTGGTCAGAATTTTGATAACATCTACCAATAACGAAATTGAAATATTGAAACAAAATAATATGAAAAAATTTGAATCATGTATCATTTAAACTATAAAGATGAAGACATATAATCTAAACTAGTAATTCTTACAGATCAATGTATCTTTATCATTTCAACTAAATTCTACAAATAGAACCCTTTAAATGAAAATATTGACATCTATAATCATGGAAGTCAATAAGTTCATTACCATAATTTCTAAAACTATAATCTCAGTAGAAGATATCCTTTATATTGTAGGTGATAAATGCACACTATATTAATTGTGTGCAATGTCATAGTGAACTCCCTCTAGACTCAAAATCCTCAGTCAATGATTGAAAATTTTAATAAATTAGATCAACATGAAACTCTAAGATAGATTAAACGGAAACGATTTATTCAGAGAACATCATACTCTAATAAATAATGTAACATTATCATAATAGAATTAAAATTTTTTAAAAAAGTTATAGAATGTTAAAATTTCCATCAGAGATCCCATTTCCAAAAATCATTATTATAAAGAGAATTATAATTGTTAAATAAAATAAATAGAAACTAAAAAATTCATCACCATGAGAATCCACTAGCATCTAATACCATAAATTTAATCAAACACTACCATGGTATATGAGTGATCATTGAACATCATGTTCATTATATTTGAAAGTAGTTTTCGCTCTCCAGTGGACTTCCTAGTTCGCCTCTCATTCACTGAACATATCACATTTATGATCGTTATCTTACAATATATCTTAATTTTCAAATGGTGTACCTTACAACATCCTCTGTTTTGAAAAATTAATTTTGGCCTCCACTAATATTATCAACCATGGTCACATCTAACAATACTCATATATAAATATTATGAATTATAAATGTGATTTAAAATTCTTCTAAAACATATTGATAACTCAAGATTAGATTTTCATAAGATATTTGGCCACTTAAAATTATTATCCTTTATATATTGATACTATATTTTACAGTAACCTCAGTCAAATACAACCTCATTTTATTTTTACCAATTACATCCCACATACTATTCATGAAGAAATTTATGAACTCTTATAAAATAATTTTCCCCTATAATCCATGTTAAAAATCCCAACAGTATCTAATAAAATATTAATACTATTAAAAAATAATAGATCCCTCAAAAACAATCTACTAGGAAAAATATTTAACACATATTTTCATTAATTGACCAACACAAGAATCATCAGATTCTTATAATAAATCCATCAAGGTTATTTAATTGACACCAATTATCATTACAATAGGATCATTAAAAAAAAATTATCCAACTCAATGGTTTTCAACTGAAACAACGATAAAAAATCAATGAATAATAAAATATAATCCCAAAAATTCATCATTCATCCATATTTTACCTAATCATAAATGATTCATAATCCTATTAATTATAATATAGTGTAATTAGTTATAGGAAAAGATTGAATATTTGGATTCATCATCCTCATAATATATTAGTTTTACAATCATGAATCAAGATGGGTGACATCAATAAAAAATTCATGGATGTGATTCAATATCATCTTCTTTGGAATTAAGAGAACTAGATTCATATTCTTCATAGTGCTAGATATCAAATATCAAATCCAGTTTGATCATAAAAACACCCCATCATTTTTTTTCCTTTTCCAACCCATGGTGAAATCTTGGTGTTCAACCTTGATTTCAATTGGATCTTCATTAGTCTCTTCTGGAACTCAAACATGGTATTAGTCTTTGGTCAAGCATCCCAAATTAGTCAATATTATTTAGTGGATCGGTTAACATGAACATCACATCCATCTTCGAGCTCATTAGAATCCCCCAAAATGAGATTTAAATCATCTTCCGTTTATGAATGAACTCATAACTTCAATGACCCAGATACTCATATCAGTTTTCAGATATTCATGTAAGGGATTTAATATATCGATTATGGATTCATCTCAAACCATCACAATATTTGTTGTGACATCAGATCATCTTCTGTTAATTGGGTTTGGTTATTTTGTTCTGACATCTTGTAAAACGATTTATCTAACATGGTGATTTTCTTAAGAGGTTATTCGTATTTTTTTACGTTCCTCTTTCATTTTACATTATGGAATCATAATTTAAAATTTGAATTATAAAATGTTATCCTGTTTTAATTGAACACAATTATCAAACATAGGTTTTCTTAGTCAATCATGGGACTTCAAGAGAATATTACCATTAGTGGATGTACCCCATAAAGTACTTCACCACATATCAAATAATTTATCAAATTAAGATACTTAAAATCTATTACTCTAAATTTACACTGTATAAAAAATATAAAAAATTAAAAATATATTTAAATAATAAAAAACGAAAAAATAATATTTTCACACTAGAAATAAACAAAATAAATATGAATAATTAAAAATAAATTAAAATATAAAATATTAAAAATAGAATGTTAAAATATAGAATGAAAATAATGTAAATAATAAATAAACCACAATTAAAAATTGTAAATAAAACAAAGGTTTTTTTGATTTAAAATACACAAACTTGAAATCCATATAAAAACTCAAATTTAGGGATTATTTAATAAAATTAAAACTTCTAACAATTTTTAAAAATAATTATAAATAATCTGTCATAAAAAAATTTCTATACGATCAAATTAATTTACCATAATAAATGTGTAAAAAAATAAACAAATAATGACAGATAAATAAATATCTCTTTATAAAAATGATTTCTTGAATTAATTATACATCATGATATTCTTGGTTACAATACACATTTATTTGTCTAAGGGTAATTGATTTTAGTTTTACCAAACAGAACTAAAATTCTATTAATTTGATAATAATTCTAATTTCACAACATTTTTATAAAAAAATATTTGTGAATAGATCAATAAAATTTTCTATTTTGTATATCAATTTTTTTACTGATCTACATATGTTCACATAATTACTTCATTGATTCCTAATCAATTAAAAAGTTATGACCATTAGAGGAAAATTATTTATCATAATATCCTTTTCTTTAGACTTGTTTCTTGAAAATAACAATGATTTCAATGTATTGGGTACTTATATATTCATGAATTAACATATAATAATTGTCAAAATTTTTTATTAGAATTATAGATTAATATTATAATCATGATTCCAATGAAATTTGATTTTGATGTTACCAAATTCGTAAAGGATCTATGTTATAATATCATTTCTTTTTGAGATTTTTTATCATCATGGATCTGTTTGGGAAATTATATAGAATTATTATTTTTGGTACTAAATAATTTTCATTATCCTTTATTCATGAATATAAATTACATGTTTGGAATCTATTTTCTCTCTTATAGAATAATGATACATCAAGAATGTTTATTATAATTAATAATGATATTGTATTTTCTATTATACAAAATATATTTATATTCCAGGAATATATATTCCATATTATTTTTAATTAATGTTTTTCGATTCTACAATGATTTATTAATGAAAATTTTACCCATGATTTTATATTTACAAACTGGTTTGAAATGAATTATTTTTTTCGGAATGATTTTTTTTAAATAGTGTGAGGAATGATTTATTTTATCATATATGGAATTAAAAAATATTCATTCCATTATTACATTTAAATTATTTGAATATTTTTTTACTTGTGTTTCAGGTTTATCTCAATAAAAATAAATTTTATACCATTTTTGATATTTTTTGATAAAGAAATTTTTTAATGGGAAAAGGTTATTTTCATAATGTATAATTCATTATGACACTTTAATGACATATTCATCAATAAATATAAACAATGATGTTATGGATTACTTATAAATTCAACATATATATAACTCTTACATATAAACCTATCCAATCCCCACTTCCTTTAATGGGGTAATACATGAATTAATATCATTTAATACATGAAATCCTTATAAAATACTTATTGATAATGATATAAGAAAAGTATATGAAACACATTTAATTCCATGGTTAATTGTTATATATATGTATTGTTATTTATTTCCATGTTTTGGAATACATATGCATGTATATGTTCTGATGGGTTCACCCAGAAAATGCTCTAATGTATTGGGTAAATCATTTGTCTTATCATATGTAATGTAAGGAATTATAGAGTAAAACTAATATATTATGGGGCTCTATCCACCATGTTATTTTGTCCTCAAATTTATCCATGCCTTATTCTTATGAAATGTTATATGATTCTACAAATTTAATTTATTTCCATGATCATATTTTACAATTTTCATAATGTTATTCCCCCATGAGAATATTCATAATCCTTTTCTTTTATGAAATCATGTAATTACTTATTATCATGTTTACCACCATACATTAGTTTATAGATCAATCCATTATTCAATATATTTCCCATGTTATATAGTGTAATTTGAGGTTCTCCACAGGATTTAAAATCTAAATAAGTATAATAGAAATATTAAATAGGTTATGTTTTAGTTTCTCTAGATGTTACATTTACCTAGTCATCTGAAAAATAGGCCCCATGATATTTTTTATTTAATTAGTGGATGATGATGTTAAAATTCATGAATTAAAATGATTAAATGCAATTTATACTGTAATATTTATCATGAACATTTAATTGTTGTGTGGAATAAGATATAACCATATAATTCTATATGAAAACACATATGATTTAATTATTTGATTCATAAAAATAGATTAAAAAATATCCTACAATGTAGTGTAATATAATAACATGTTCCCCTAAAAACATTCTCCTCAGTTTCCTAAAGCTTTCCATGCATTAATTTATCCAATAATACATAAAACCCTCCAACGAAAACTTGGAGAGTTGATTATAAATCAATGAGAAATTCAATATAATGAATTGATTATATACATCCTAACCCATAAAACTATAGATCTCAATAACTATGATTGGTATGGGAATTTTATAAATTTATTCAATTATCGATTGGACCACTGAAATAACCTCAGATGCGGTCATACAACCCATGATCTGAAATTTATGATTCCAAAATTCACACATATAATTTTTTTATAAAACCTACCCTTCCTAAAAAATTAACTGAAATTATACCGTGATCATTATTTAGTCTTTAATATATTAATATATTATAATATCATGAAAAAATACAACAAAAAACTAATCAATGCAATCCCTAACAATTCTATTCATTAATTCAACGAAGATAGATGAGATTTTATTAAAAATGGAATTATTATAAATACACAGTTTCCAATCCTTCTATGGATGTCTATATCAGGAATTTCCTCAATTTTGGAAATAAAATTATAGTACCGATATATAATTCATTCAATGTAAAACAATTAAACTCCACATTATTGATAAAAAACTCATAAATATATGGTAAGAGATACTTGTTTTTTTGTTGATATTTTATTTTATTAATAATTAATGAGTAGATTGATTGATGAATAATTATTCAGTAAATATGAATTGGTTCACCACAAGGTGAAACACACAGAAGAATAAATATCATTTTATGAATCTCTTGTATTTACATATTCAATTTCTGAAACTAAATTTTCTCAATTATATAGGGATTTAATGAAATAGTTGTTGTGACATGTATAAGTTCTGTTGTAAACTAAACTTCATAAAATTGAAGAAAACACATAATTTTTTCATAAAATATATCAAAACACATATAAATAGTATATATATATTCTAATCTGACTTTCTCCATAACTATCTAAGATAAATTTCATTCATTTTGAATTAAGAGTCACTAGAGAGAAGTCATTTCCATTGGGAGTTCATCTCCATACTTACATTGATAAATTATATTAGTTTTACATGGAATAGGAAATGTGACTAAACTTCCTCAAAATTTTATATGGGACCCAAGTATGGAGATATATTAAATGCTATGAATCACATGAAATTAAACTAAAGGGAGATCCAAAAAAAATTGATGATGAACTTTCCAAGAAAATTCCAACAGTGAGAAATAATTGACCTACTATGTGTCCATAATAAAATTTAGTGTTTTCTCTACTAACTCAATATATAATCATTGATATACTAATTTTATAACCTTTTCATATTACATATATATAATAGAGTTAATTTTTATATAATAAAATAAGACAGTATATGTTCTAGAGGTAATGATTAGTGTATCATTCACCATGTCATTCTCATACCACAATTTTTCATTAATGATCAAATGATATTTTCCATTTTTATTATTAATAAGAGGTTTATGTTGCCAATAATCGTTATAAATCTTCAAATTCATGTTTTAGTTGGCATAATTTCTATACTCATTCAATTCTATGCATTTGAGAATGTGTGGTGCATTAGTTAACATCATTTTCTCCCCAATTTCAATAACTAACCAATTCATCACATTTTTTTAATCAAGAGATTTAAGACCATCCATTATCATTTTAATGAACCTAAAAGTTACATTAATGACATTCCCTTGCTCTTTGTTAAACATTTATTCCATGTAGATGGATGGAATTTCATCCAACTATGTGATTTAGTTGAGTTTATATGATACATTATCTTCTACATCATATCAAAAGAAATGGAATTATAGGAATATCTATTTTTATTTCAAAATTGAGTTCACAAAAAAGTATTTCTTCATATGTATTAATTTATCTTATATATAACTCATTTTTAATACTTAGTATGAATCTACAATTGAAGGGATCAATTTTCCTTCACTTCAAAATATTAAAATGAAATCATACCATATATGTCTTCTAAAATTTTAAACATTCTTACATGAGGATTCATGCACATTTTTCTTAATCTCAAGGACATTAATTTCCATCATTAAATTATAATATTAGGTTAGTACATACTAGAAAATATCCACTAAATCACAACCATTCCATGGAATGAATTTTATCCTCATTTATCATTTTCTTAATAAACATACCCTATTGATATTATTACACTTCAAAATTATAATACTTACGGACACCCTTTTTAGTATTAATGTATAAGGCCCCAACCTTAAACTTTACTTAATCTTGAGTTATTACATGATTACACATTGAGGATCTTTTCGGGATCAGAGTTTTAGATAATTAGATCATAAAACATGCATTACATTCCACATATAAACAAAGTGATTACATAAAGATAGTATTCTCCTTTCCCATCAATGGAAACATATTTAAAATAAAACATGAATTCTTTCTTGACACTTCCTTGACACTATCATCATATCATGTACCTTTCCCTTGACCTGTGAAAAAAAATTCAAAAAAACATGGGATGAGCATTAAAACCTCAGTAAGGGATATAAAAATATGGAAAGGAAACATGGGTACATATATACATAAGAATCAAATCATACATTACCCATAAAACATAATCACATTAACATACCTCATCAAATCATGAATAAATCATATAAATCATAAGACATAAAGGTAACTTGAGGCATTCATAACATTCTTACCTAGGGAGTAACCCTCTTAGTTACATTTTGAATACCCATCACAGTATATTCCCTAAATCTCTTCGGAGAAACCTTAACGTTTCACTCCTTCGCGTTACACAATGCATTGGAGAGCTATATCGGGCTCACCCGCCCTTAGTTTATCACGGAACCACCCGTCTTCATAATAATGCCCAAGAACCTCAACATAATTGTATCACATAAAACATGCATAAAGGAAACATACCATTTCCACCTTTCAATCACAAGATATCAATACAACACATTGATATAAAAACATTATGAAAACCATTTTCAATACAAAAACAAAAGAAAAGTAAAACATGGTATTTATTTCTCTTTTTAAAAAATGGTATGGCTTGTAGAGGAAGCCGAAACTCAAATAATGGTCACGGCGGCGGAGAAGTCGTTGTCGCCGCATACGTATGACAAAAACATTCCCTTCTGTCGTTTAGTAAAATGCTTCGTATAAAATATATTTCTTTTGGATAAACGTAAAAGTCAAAGGGGTTTACACACCGTATAAAAGAAGGTTTTGTATATAAAAAATTATGCCTCAATGAAAAGAGATTGAGACGAAGTCCCATGCCTCGGGTCCAACTTGACTCAATCATTCTTTAATGTCCTGAATAATAATCATGAGTTAATTTCTACTTTCTTAAGAACCTTTTTTAAGTTCATTATTCCTTTTATATCACTTATTTCCATGTCATGAACACTATGTAATTATTTAAGTTAATAACGGTCGTTTTAACGATCATTTGTACTTGAGTCAAAAATAAACCCTTTATAATTACAAGTTGTTCATGAATCCATTATATCCAGAATTATAATCATGATGTATATATCATATATATCCAGTATATACATGAATTTATAATATTACATAATCATTTAGAGGTAAGAAATGAAATGCACCGTTCATGGAGATGGTAAGCCGTACGTACGCATGAATGCTACTTTCATTTCTATTTCGTATTTTATAGAATGGAATCATAATGATATAAAGGTATATTATAATCCCAGTATAATATCATATATAATATCATAGCTCCATCCTTTATACGTCCTACATATGTTATTTAACGAATCAAATCACTTTAAAGAGGTCGTAGTCCGCACTTCCTTAAATGAAGATATCGCGTTTACCCATAATGGAAAACATAATGGTATGCCCAAAATGAAAAATAAAAAAGATTAAGGAAAACATAAACATATTATATATCATATATAAATATAGTGACATCTTCATGGCCACCTTTGAAGGTGTTAAAAGAATGTTGAACAATCATCGTTTCGGGAGGCATAAATTCACCATCCTTGGAAACAGTATGACCTTTAACCATTAGATGTAGGTGTGTGTAAGTGTTGCTAGAATACTTCTTATAACAACATCCTAGTATAATAAAGATATTGGAGTTGTTACAAAAGAAATGATTAAAAAGAGGTTAGGGGGTTGGAGAAGCAAAATAAAACAAAAGGACTCAAGTGAAGACATTACCTTAAAATCAGGTAACTTCCTTTGGTTTGAGCGCAAAGGCTTCATTGGGAAGGCTTCTGCCCAATGTGAGGCTTCAAGGAGTAATAGAGGGATGTGGAGAGACAAATTGGGCATGGGTTGGCCGAGCCAAAGGCTTTGGGAGTGTGTGTAAGGAGGTAGAGGTGGGGGCCTTTTATAAGAGGAGAGGAGGTGCACTCTTGGAAAGTAAAGAAATGTTACTTTATTTGAAAATGATTTTCGGATTCAAAAGGTCCCACATTGATATAATTCGAGGTTAAGGTGATAAGGGTTCGAAATGCAACCATACAATAGGTTTTTTACATGTGTAGGTCATAGATTTGACATTATCATTTCATTTTATTTAAATCCTTTATTAATGAGGTAATCGCTGCATCATAATGATGCCATAAATAATTTAATTTATTTAAAGTCTAAAAATTATTAAAAAATACTATGATGTAGGAACTTTTTTTATCTTTCCAATAAATATTTATAGTCTAAAATATCATCTATGTAGACAAAATTAAAAATATTTTACTTAGGTGATACATTCTTTGTCACATTTAACATTCTTTAAAAATAAAAAGATAAAAAGTCACTTTCTCACAAAAGTGATTCCATGGGGCCCCCATGTTTGAAAAAAGGCATCCCATTGTCGGCCATGAGACAACCAGTAGCCTTAGGACACATTTTGTGGTCTTTTTGTATTATTATGATATCATTTTATTATCTTTAACTACCTGATTACTCATTAATCAAGATAATTAAAGATAATTACCATCGTTACTATTCATAATGTCCAAAATAAAAGAGTCTTAATTATATAATTTGGACCTTGTGATTCCAAATATGTAATACATTTTACCAAATTCCAAACACATAAATTGAAATAATTGATTTAAAAATAATTCCCGTTGTCAAAACAAATAGTGGGTTTTTTTGAAACAATATCTATGAAAAGTTTGGCATTAGTTTATGACCAATTCCAAAGTGAAATTAATCCTAATGACCACCATTTGATTAAATGGTAAAAATATATTCAGATTACACTTTAAGACCAACTAAAAGGATAATCTAACCATAAAATTAAATTAAATGAAAAAGTAGTTATGATGTAAAATGCAGTATTTTTCACTATTCATTAAAAGCTGAACATTTTCAGAAAAATACCAAAAATTTATCCAAAGTAAATTTCAATGTCCCCATCATAATGAATATTTTTATTTTGACAAATATAGATTATAAAATTGTCAAAAGTTTTATTTAAAAAGGGTTTTCCATCAAAAGGCAGTAAAACAATCTTTTAAAAATATTAGTGTATTACATGCTTAAGATTGGATTTATTTTAATTTTAAGCATATAAAACACTATCTAATTCATTAATAGACATAGATAAAAATATCTATTATTCATTACTTACATGGGATGTTACATTCTTCCCCCCTTTATAAAATTGCATCCCCACAATTTATTTACTTATCGAATAAATGGGGGTACTTATCTCTCATTGCATTTTCATATTCCCTTGTTGCCTCTTCCATCATGTGGTTTTTCCACAAAACCTTTACCTAATTAATCACCTTATTTAGTAACACTTTCTCCCTGTGCTCAAGAATCTAGACCGATTGTTCCTCATAATATAGGTTCTCTTCTAGTTGAACTACCTTTGGAATCAAAACATGAGATGGATCTGGCATATACTTTCTCAACATCGAAACGGGAAAAACATTGTGTACCTGAGATAAACTCGGAGGTAAAGCCACCCGGTATGCCACTGATCCAACTCTCTCCAGAATTTCATATGGTCTAGTGAACCTTGGACTCAGCTTTCCTTTCTTACCAAATTGCATCACACTTTTCCATGGTGAGACTTTGAGAAAAACATGATCACCCACCTCAAAAGTTAGATCCTTCATCCTGTTGTCTGCATAACTCTTATGCCTACTCTGAGCTGTTCTCAAGTGTTTCTGAATCAGCTGAACTTTTTCTGATACCTCTTCTACCAATTCTGGTCCCATCAACTTCCTTTCACCAACTTTATCCCAGAAAGCTGGAGTTCGACACCGCTTCCCATATAACGCCTCAAATGGTGCCATCTGTATACTGGAATGAAAACTGTTATTATATGAAAATTCAACCAAAGAAAGATGTTGGTCCCAACTTCCCTGATAATCCATTGAACAAGCTCGTAGCATATCCTCCATGGTCTGAATTGTTCATTCTGACTGCCCATCTGATTGAGGATGAAATGATGTACTAAATTATAATTCAGTACCCAACGACTTCTGAAGACCTTTCCAAAAGTTAGAAGTGAACCTGGGATCATGATCAGATACAATGGAGAGAGGAACTCCATGTAACCTGACTATCTCTTTAAGATACAAACGGGAAAGTTAATCTAGGGAAAAAGTATCTCATATAGAAAGGAAATGAGCAGATTTAGTAAAGCGATCAACAATAACCCTGATTGCATTATTACCTCGAGATGTCTTCGTTAATCCCCCAACAAAGTACATGGATATATTTTCCCATTTCCACTATGGCACTGGTAGAGGCTGAAGCATCCCTTTCGGTAACTGCCGCTCTGCTTTAACCTGCTGACAAGTCAAACACTTCACAGTAAAATCAGCAATATCTCTTTTCATTCCATCCCACCAGTAATACTCTCACAGATCTCTGTACATCTAAGTACTGCCAGGATGAACTGAAAACGTAGAACTATGAGCATCACATAACAACTCTCTCTTCAACTGTGAATCACAAGGCACACACAATCTCTTCCCAAATCTCAAAACGTAATCATTATCAATGTTGATTTCAGACAACTTACCTTTCTGAACCTGCTATACCTTTTTCTGCAACTCACTGTCTTGGTTATGTGCTTTCTTGATTCTATCTGATAGAGATGATATCACTGATACCTGAAAAAAAACAGAAGAACTTCCTGCACCAACAACTTCTATGCCAAAGTTCATCAAATCCTTAACCAAAGCATCACGTTCCAAACACAACATTGCTAATGAAGAATTATTTTTTCGACTCAAAGCATCAGCCACTTTATTTTCTTTTCCCGGATGGTAATGAATTGTACAATCATAATCCTTAATTAATTCCAACCATCTCCTCTGTCTCATGTTTAACTCTTTCTGAGTGATTATATACTTTAAACTTTTGTGATCAGTATATATTTCACACTTTACTCCATACAAATGATGCCTCCAAATTTTTAAAGCGAAAAAAACAGCAACTAATTCCAAATCATGTGTAGGGTAATTTACCTCATGAGTTTTCAACTGACGTAAAGCATAATCAATTACCTGATCATTCTGCATAAGGACACAGCCAAGTCCCTTCAACAAAGCATCACTATATATAACAAACTCACCATTCTGGGAAGGAAGTGCCAAAACTGGAGCATTCACCAATCTTATTTTCAACTCCTAAAAAGGATCATCACATTCTTTTGTCCAGATGAACTGAACACCCTAACGAGTTAGCTTAGTCATTTGACTAGATAAACGTGAAAAATTTTCAACAAACCTTCGGTAGTAACCTGACAAACCAAGAAAACTACGGATGTCGGTTACATTTGTGGGTCTTGGCCATTCTTCAACAACTTTTGTTTTAGCAGGATCAACAATTATTCCATCTTTTGAAACAATGTGACCCAGGAAAGAGATTTGTTGTAACCAAAACTCACACTTGATGAATTTTCCATATAGTTTCTTTTCTTTTAAGGATTGAAATATAACCCTTAAATTTCTTTCATGCTCTTCTTTACTTTTAAAAAACTCCAAAATATCATCAATGAAAACTACCAACATTTTTCACCTGAGTCAACTGAGCCCTCACTGCAACAAAATATTTAGTTCTGATTCTGACTATCTCAGGATACTAATTTGAAAGTTCATTTCCCTCTGTATGCCTTCCCAAAAAATCATTTTTGATTTCTCTATGAAAAACCATTCTTAACACAGAAATATCTTAGGCGAAGCAACATGGTAATCTTCAAATGCTATATCATTTCAATCATACCATAAATTAATTTATAATTTAACAATTTTTTAACTCCTAAAATTGTCTAAACCGACCTCTGATACCAACTATAAGACCCCAACCTTAAAATTTACTTAATCTTGAGTTATTACAAGATTTAACATTGAGGATCTTTTGGGGTTTAGAGTTTTAGAGAATTAGATCATAAAACATGCATTACATTCCACATATAAAAATAGTGGTTACATAAAGATAGTCTTCTTCTTTCCCATCAATGGAAACATATTTAAAATAAAACATGAATTCTTTCTTGACACATCCTTAACACTATCATCATATCATGTACCTTTCCCTTGACCTATGAAAAACATTTCAAAAAAACATGGGATGAGCATAAAAAGCTCAGTAAGGGATATAAAAATATTGAAAGGAAACATGGGTACATATATACATAAGAATCAAATCATACTTTAACCATAAAACATAATCACATTAACATACCTCATAAAATCATGAATAAATCATAGAAATCATAAGACATAAAGGTAACTTGAGGCATTCATAACATTCTTACGTAGGGAGTAACCCTCTTGGTTACGTTTGGAATACCCATCACAGTATATTCCCTAAATCTCTTCGGATAAACCTTAACGTTTCACTTCTTCACGTTACCCAATGCATTGGAGAGCTATATCGGGCTCACCCGCCCTTAGTTTATCACGGAACCACCCGTCTTCATAATAATTCCCAAGAACCTCAACATAATTGTATCACATAAAACATGCATAAAGGAAACATAACATTTCCATGTTTCAATCACAAGATATCAATAAAACACATTGATATAAAAACATTATGAAAACCATTTTAAATACCAAAACAAAAGAAAAGTAAAACATCTTATTTATTTCTCTTTTTTAAAAAAAGGTATGTCTTGTAGAGGAAGCTGAAACTCAAATAATGGTCACGGCGGTGGAGAAGTCGTTGTCGCCGCATACGTACGACAAAAACATTCCCTTTTGCCGTTTAGTAAAATGCTTCATATAAAAAAGATTCCTTTTGGATAAAAATAAAAGTCAAATGGGTTTATACACTGTATAAAATAAGGTTTTGTATAAAACAAAATATGTCTCAATGAAAGGAGATTGAGACGAAGTCCCATACCTCGGGTCCGACTTGACTCGATCGTTCTTTAATATCCTAAATAATAAACTTGAGTTAATTTCTACTTGCTTAAGAACCTTTTTTAAGTTCATTATTCCTTTTATATCACTTATTTCCATGTCATGAACACTATGTAATTATTTAAGTTAATAACGGTCGTTTTAACGATCATTGGTACTTGAGTCAAAAATAAACCCTTTATAATTACAAGTTGTTCATGTATCCATTATATCCAGAATTATAATCATGATGTATATATCATATATATCCAGTATATACATGCATTTATAATATTACATAATAATTTAGAGGTAAGAAATGAAATGCACCGTTCATGGAGATGGTAAGCCGTACGTACGCATGAACGCTACTTTCATTTCTATTTCGTATTTTATAGAATGGAATCATAATTATATAAAGGTATATTATAAATCCAGTATAATATAATATATAATATCATATCTCCATCCTTTATACGTCCCACATATGGTATTTAACGAATCAAATCACTTTGAGGGGGCGGAGGTCCGCACTTCCTTAAATTAAGATATCGCGTTTACCCATAATGGAATCCATAAAGGTATGCCCAAAATGAAAAATACAGAAGCTTAAGGAAAACATAAACATATTATATATCATATATAAATATAGTGACATCTTAATGTCCACCTTTGAAGGTGTTAAAAGAATGTTGAACAATCATCGTTTCAGGAGGCATAAATTCACCATCCACGGAAACAGTTTGTCCTTTAACCATTAGATGTAGGTGTGTGTAAGTGTAGCTCGAATACTTCTTATAACAACATCCTAGTATATTGAAGATACTGGATTTGTTACAAAATAAATGAATAAAAATATGTTATGGGGTTGGAGAAGCAAAATAAAACAAAAGGACTCAAGTGAAGACATTACCTTAAATTCGGGTAACTCCCTTTGGTTTGAGCTCAAAGGCTTCCTTGGGAAGGCTTCTGCCCAATGTGAGGCTTCAAGGAGTAAGAGAGGGATGTGGAGAGACAAAATGGGTAGGGGTTGGCCGATCCAAAGGCTTTAGGAGTGTGTGTAAGGAGGTAGAGGGGGGGCCTTTTATAAGAAGAGAGGAGGGGCACTCTTGGAAAGTAAAGAAATGTTACTTTATTTGAAAATGATTTTCGGATTCAAAAGGTCCCACATTGATATAATTCGAGTTTAAGGTGATAAGGGTTCGAGATAAACCCATCCAATAGGTTTTGGACATGTGTAGGTCATAGATTTTACATTATCATTTCATTTTATTTAAATCCTTTATTAATGAGGTAATCGCTACATCATCATGATTTCATAAATAATTTAATTTATTTAAAGTCTAAAAATTATGGAAAAAATACTATGATGTAGGAAATATTTTTATATTTCCAATGAATATTTATAGTCTAAAATATCATCTATGTAGACAAAATTAAAAATATTTTACTTAGGTGATACATTCTTTGTCACATTTAACATTCTTTAAAAATAAAAAGATAAAAAGTCACTTTCTCACAAAAGTGATTCCATGGGCCCCCCAAGTTTGGAAAATGGAATCCCATGGTCGGCCATGAGACAACCAGTAGCCTTAGGACACATGTTGTGTTCTTTTTGTATTATTATGATATCATTTTATTATCTTTAACTACCTCATTACTCATTAATCAAGATAATTAAAGACAATTACCATCGTTACTATTCATAATGTCCAAAAATAAAAGAGTCTTAATTACATAATTTGGACCTTTTGAATCCAAATATGTAATCAATTTTACCAAATTCCAAACAGATAAATTGAAATAATTGATTTATAAATAATTCCCGTTGTCAAAACAAATAGCGGGTTTTTTTGAAATAATATCTATGAAAAGTTTGGAATTAGTTTATGACCAATTCCAAAGTGAAATTAATCCTAATGACCACCATTGGATTAAATGGTAAAAATATATTCATATTACACTTTAAGACAAATTAAAATGATAATATAACCACATAATTAAATTAAATGAAAAAGAAGTTAAGATGTAAAATGCAGTATTTTTCACTATTCATTAAAAAATGAACATTGTCAGAAAAATACCAAAAATTTATCCAAAGTAAATTTCAATGTCCCAATCATAATGAATATGTTTATTTTGACAAATATATATTATAAAATTGTCAAAACATTGATTTAAAAAGGTTTTGCCATCAAAAGGCAGTAAAACAATATTTTAAAAATATTTGTGTATTCCATGCTTAAGATTGGATTTATTTTTATTTTAAGCCTCTAAAACACTATCTAATTCATTAATAGACATAGATAAAAATATCTATTATTCATTACTTACTTGGGATGTTACATAAAGAACCAGAGAATATAAAATATATTCTCAATTATAGTGAACCATAATTCTACCACTAGTGGATCATAAGTCCCACTAAATGATGGCTGGTGTTTCCTCATGAAATACTGAATAGTATGTTTGTTCGATAAATTGATACTTTCTAATCTTAGTGTCATTCATCACCTTTGATTTATGTGTGACTATAGAAATAAGACTATTCATTATGGAAATTTAAAAAATTTATTTCTAATTTTGAAAATCATTATATATTCTATAATATTTTTATAATGATGTATTCTCATTCTATCTGTTGTCTAAAACCAAAATGAAAGGTGTGAGAAATAATAAGTATAGTGGGTACCACATATTTATGAAAATATGCAGGACATAAAAATCATTAAACCTTATTTTAATTATATGAAACATTATGTTTAACCTAGGTTATCTAGGTTCATAATTTTTGGAAATCATTCATAATTGTATGTAATTAAAATGTGAATTAACCCAAAAATACCCCCAGATGTGTAATACCAAGTGCATAGTAGGGGTACACACATAATTTATTATAATGATGGATATGATTTACCTAACTAACTCTTCTTGGGTTTTTAATAACTCTAGTCATATATTCCCAAATCATATCAACATATATTATCCATATATGGTTGTATTTCTTGTATAACCACATTATCCATTCCATAAAAATACAATAGACTGTTACACTATAAAAAGACTCATCCCTATGGTATTGATTAACTTTTTTGATCCCTAATATATAATTATACTATAACATGTAGTCTATAATTCGAAATTAATAGACCAATTGTTTTCTCATAGAAATATTATATCCTTTTATATAAATATTCAATAAATTTCACAAGCATTCTTGTGAGGAAAAAATTAATCTAATGTATTTGGATGATATATTTACAATATTCTTATTTCAATAATTATATTTGACAAATACAAAATATATCATCCCATTTCAAAATGTTCATAGGAATACTCAACATATAACATTCCTGAAAATAATGGGAAAGTAAACATAATATCGAGTGACCTCATATAATAGGAAATGGAAAACAAGGGGGATAACTATAAATGATCATATGGAAGAATAAGATATGAAAAAGGTTATAAGATCATGAATACAACATATTATTTTCATACACAAAATATCATTCATTGTAAACCTAATTCATGGAATTCAACAATATATTTTCAAAAGACAAGTATTATAATAGTGAATGATAATATAAAATAAATAATTAACATTAAGAACATTTTATAAAATTATAGAACAATAATATTTATAGAAACTATTTTATATTCCATAGGTTACTACTAATAAAATAAAATCATAACTGATCATTTATCAATATCAATTTTCTGTATTTGGTTGATAACATTGACTTTTTCCCATAATTATCCTATTGGATATAATAATCTAACCTATACATTAATGTAATTTATAATAACATGATAAGTCATAACATTATTAAAAAAATAAATATTTGGTCCACATAATTATGAAAAATTCAATTAATCATCATATCATTACCTTCTCAATGAAAACCGGTCTTATAAAAGTTTTAAAAATTTATCATATCATATCCCATATAAAATTAATGGTTTTCACAGACATTTCATTAAATTAATTATGAAAAATATATATAATTATTATGTTTAATATCATTTTATAATGTCCCCATTAAATCATAATTAACAACAATGATGTTATAATTCGTGAAAATTATTTTAAAAGATTACTAGACAATTCTTTAAGGAAAATAACAATCTAATTTAGAAAAAACGTTTTTCAAATAAAAAAATCAACAATTTTATAGAAAAAATCAATAAAAATAAATTTAAATTTTATGAAGTAGTATCCAAAGAATTGAGATGTCATGAGGGCGGGAAATTTTAATCAATATCGATAATTCAAAATAAACCATTACTTTAACACTTTCATAAAAAATTAAAAATTACCATGTTTATAAAAATGACAATAAATTCCATTTATGAAATTTATAAAAATATTTTCATGTTTAAAAATAATTTTAAACAATCAATTTAGTATATTAAAAAATCTATATTTTTTTAGAAAACATTGTTATGGAAGGAAAATGATTTTTGACTAAAGTGAAAAAGGAAGAATGATTTATTTGAAAACATTCATTTGACCTGTTGAGAAATAAATGAAAGTAAAACTTAATGGAAACATTTATGAATGAAAAATAAGTATAATAGAAGAAAAATTAAATGGATTTATCAAATAATGACCATAAAAATTCATCAATAGAAATTCATGCACTACAGTCCCAATTAAAATTGGATTAAAACATAAATCACTTACATATAATATTATATTTTTTCATAGTAGTTATAAAATTAAGTATAATTAATATAGATTTATTAATAAATTACTCCATAACCAAAATAATATTTATAATACCATATTCTAATTTTTTTATGAAAATTTATCACCCCTTTCTTGACTATGTTTCACTAAAATTACTATTCTAGGAGATAACTAAATCATTTTTTATGTGTGTTTCAGTTAGGCAGTATCCTTCAATGTACTATTAACATGGATTAATCTTATCCATAACAAAAATATTGTATTTAAATTCATATTTATTAATAAAAAATATATTTTATGTCATCTAAAAATGATAGAAATAAAAAATATACAACACCGTTCATGGAGATGGTAAGTCATACATATACATCAATATATTTTCTAATTTTTGAAGGATGGAATAAAGGAATGGAGATTAATAATTCACATTTCTAGAATCATTATTATATCATGTAAATCATATATATTTACCTAGTCCATCCTTATTAAAATACTTGTAAAATGATAATAACGAAGAAATTACATCGTTATGTTAAGGTGGTATTCAACACGTACACACGAGTGACATTATCATTTTCAAAATGGATGGAATGTAAACTTTTATTTTTGATATTGTAATCAAATAAGTATAATATTGTCATATATTTCATTAATAAACACTATACCCATAATAATACCTATCATTTAAGATGGTAATGAAAAGGAAAACATGTAACTACAGGGAGATGGTAATCAGTATGTACGCATAAGGGAACTTTTTTACTTCCCATTTGATAGGAGGAATTTGTTTTCTTATTCATAATAAAATTTTATATATTTCAGATACTGAAGTAATTATTTTAGGATAAATATAATATAACTACCCAAAAATTTATCAATAGAATCTCCCCCTTCTTATAATTATTATGCATAGTATAAAACACATAAAATTACATCGACAAAATAATAAAAACATTTTAAAAGAATAATGAATTAAAGAATCAGCTTCCATAAATTAAGGTACCTAGTCCGATTGAATATTATCTTTCCATTTGGAATAGTAACATGACCATTGAGAATAGTAATACCTCTAATATAATAGAAACTTCACCATTTAAATTATAAGTAACATTTTGGTGTCTTATAAATGAAAATCATATAAGTTTATTTCATGAAGTACGTAAAAACTATTTTAAAAACGATATTCTAAGTACTGGTATTTTTATAAATCCTAAATAGTTATTTTAAATTTAATAATAAATATAATAATTTAAAAGAGAATTTATTTTCATAAAATACTCTCATAAATTAATTTTTTTCCTATGATTAGAGGAAAATTCTATAAGACCTTATTTAAATTTTGAATGTGTCAATAAATTAGTTATATTTGTAAAATTTATATTTTTTGAATAAATAATGATTTAATAATAAATTAAATTTCTCATATTTAAAAAATTATTTTCATAAAAATTAATTCATTTTGTGATTTTATATGTCAAAAATTGGTTAGTTTGTATTTGGGGTATTGTTCAAAAACAATTGAATTTTTGGTGAATAGTAATATACACTACTTTACAGTCTATAGTCATTATGTGTTAAATACACTATTTGTTGAGTCATTTTTTTATGTTAGAACCATAATCTTGTATACTGATTAATTTTTATTTTTTTTCTGATGATAATGGTCAAACTATTAATAGTCTTGAGCCAAAAATATAAACTAATGAATTAAATAAATGGAAAACATCCCTCTCCGCCCTTATATATACCACCCTCACCACCTCTTCTCCTCAATCCTTCAAAGCATTGAGCCCTATACAATTTTTACCAAAATAATATTAAAAACACCTTCCCCACATCCGAGATGTTGTTTTCTCAAAACAATATCATAACATACTGCCTTAATGGGGATCTCAATGAGGAGAAGTCAAGAGGTAAAATTCTATTTCTTTTTCTTTTAATTTCTTTCAATTTATTTATTGTTTTCTTATTATCGAATAACCGCCTCTTTCAAAATGTTTATGACAACTACATTATCTATTATAAACAATAATTATTTCATGTAAATGTATGATCTATCATCAAACTCCTTTCTTTCTCTTTCATTTATTCTAAAAATGAAATCATTTCCCAGGATCTGTCTATTTACCCACATCATGGATGACGTGTTGTCATACTTCATTAGAATCTTAAAGGGTATTAAAAATACTACTATAATGGTTGTAATGTACTTTAAAACACATTTAATAACCCTTTTATATTCATATTATAACATATATACACAATAACACATAATGGAACAAGACTAGTTTTTTATGTTCGATAAACTAGAAAAACATCTAAATGATTATCACTAACCTTTTATCTAATGATTTTTCCTAAAACCGTTTAGAAAAATGATATATATAACCACTTAAACCTAAATATTGACATTAATAATATATTTATTAAATTATGGCTAATTATAAAAATTCTATATAAACTTCCATACCCATACTCAAGTGAACTAATCATGAAATCCAAGAAAATAAACAATCCTGAATGATTGAATTAAACTGTTCAACTCATATAAAAATATATAAATGAAATTAATAAAATAATATAAATTCATATAAAAGTATAAGAGTTTTATTATTTGTTAATTAATTAATTCAAATATATTTTCTAGGATTTTAAATTGAATAAATCACTCAAACAGAAGGTAGGGGGATTTTCAAACCCATCTCTCTTCCTTTATATTTTCCATATTTCACTCAAATTTCAATATTAATATTCAAATCATGTTCCTTAAATAAAATTTATTTATCATTAACTTATATTATATATATACATGTTTCCAATCATGACTATATGACAAATTCAATTATTTTTTAAAAAACCCCTACTAAAAACACAACTTTTACTTCTAGTATGATTTTTCTTCCTTAATAAATTTTGATTATTCTTATAGAAATTATGTTATTACATATTATTTTGGGAACCCTAATGTAAATTCATCAATTTATGCCTTATTAAATTAAATCCATTACCTTCCATGTGTTATTATTTTGTTTAACATTGATTTACATTCTGCGTGGAATTCAAGATTATGAAAATGTTATGATGTGACAAGTGCACCTGAAATTATATATCACTCAAAATAAATGGATAATGTGATGAATATCATAAAGTAATGTGATTTATTAATTAACAGTATTCTATATTTGTTCACAACTATTTATCGTAGTTGGCCATTAAGACATGACGTACAATTTTTATTCATTTCCATATTCCATGCCCATATCCAATTATTCTTATCATTATTTTGAAGATTATCTCGTGATTATATTATAATGATGATGATGATTATAACCATATGTTGTGGTGATTCATTTTATTATCTATCCTTTTATTTGTACTTTTTCTCATCCATTTCTTTTAGGTATACCCTCAGGTGATTACTTGTACTAATGAGGACACATCGACCAACTGAAGTTATAGATGGATGAATTAAATAATTGTTTTTGTATTTTTTTAAATATTATGTTTGGAAATAATTTTCCTAGGAGACTATAATTGTTTATAATATATTTTTAATTCTATATTTTTGTTTAGCATTATAAAGATGTAACATAAATGTATAAATAAAGAGGGTATCTTTAGATGGTATCAGACCGAGGTTCAGTTAATTTTGGGTATTTGGATTGGAGAACCATATTGAAAACCCTTGGTATGAGAATACATATATTTAATCACAGAAGAGTAATTTCTAATCATAGATATCCTACCTGATATCACTTTATTATTAATTTCACAAAGGGATAAATTATTCATGACTTGTTGACTTATGTATGGTTATAACCTTTTATATTTTATAAAATTGTGAGAACTTGGAGAAACCAAGCCAAAAATCCATGAGAGGGATAATGAAGTTATTTCTTAAATGACATAACCAATTCATTGGGAGGTGGAATTCAAATTTTAATGGAGATTCTTACCCAGTTGACTTGGGTTATAAAAATTAACCTAAAAAATTTAAACATCATCATTCACCTAAGAGGGAGAAACTATCAATGGACTTCAATATGTATAAATGGCCAATGAAATTTATTGTATCTTATGTTCCACTAGTCATGAAATAGTAGTTAAACTCAATTGAGAAGATATTTTCTATTATTTTCTTTTATGAGATGGATAATGTTACCCTATCTATTTATCTTCTATATATAGAGGATGAATAATGGTGTGAATTAATTAAAAACACCTTGTTGGATGATGAAATTTATTATATGAAGTGATAAGACGTTATGATATTGTTTATCAACATGTATTTTCCTACAAATCATCATACAAATATGATGATAGAATTCATAGAGCTGAAGAAAATGTAATGTGAATATATCATGATCTTTGAAAAAAAATTAACAAGGATTTCAATGTATTATTATGGTTTTGTTATCAACAGTGATACCAAAAATAAAATATTCATTAATGGTTTAAAACAACACCTTTGAATGGTTATATAAATTCAAGACATTGGTAGTTATAAAGATGTTGTTTGATGTTCTATAAAAGTGTATATTGAGTTTGGATAATTGTAACATGGCTATTGAGATAATAAACTGAATACAAGTATTAAACTCGGATAATATCATGACAAATGTGGGATGAAATATTGACCACTCATATGTCAATTATATAGGAATAATAATCTTAGTAACTTCCTCAATGTCATATGGTAATTTTATATGTTTTTTTAGAAGGCCACCATGCTCATGAATATTGAAGAGACATAAATAAGTCCGTTGATACAGTGGAGAAACTTAGAGGACCACCCATGGTTCAATGAAATATATTTATCAAGAAAAACAATTATGCTTGTCAGTTCACTACTCATCGAGTCCTTGAGGGTAATCTGTGTGATTAGACACCAATTCCTAAAGTTCCTGGGAAATATTTTTCTATATCTACTACTGATCTGGGGAAAGAAAATTGATTTTATACAAGGAAAAATTACTATTCATTGATTAATGAAAAAATAATTATTTTATTATAGTTCTTTGTATTCATTTATATCATTCATGTTTTCCAGAACTACTAAATCAAATCACCAACATAATGAAGTTGATATATCTGTAAAAACACATAAGGGTGACTTTATTAAAACCAAAGTGTTGGAATCTATTTCTTTTGGCATATATTGGAATATTATCCTATTAAATATAACGATTCCTCCCGTGTTAGAATTTGATGTTATACTAGGGTAGGATTTTCTCTTGTAATATAGAGAACACATCAGGTATTGGGAAATGGAAATATCATTTCATGGTATAAACTATCCCATACTCCTATAAAAATGAAAGGAAAATCAGGATTTTACATTAGAAAATCCATCAAAGTTGTAGATATTGATTACTTGTGAATAATCATACATCACTCAAGTGGTTGAGTCAAAGGAATTTATCAACCTAAGGAAATTCTAGTTGTAATGTAATACACTGATATATTTCCCAAAGAGTTACCCAAACATCCCCCATATTGCATGGAATAGTTATATATATAACTTATAAAGAAATCTAATTTTATCATATAATTCCCCAATAGGATTTACCCGATAGAACTTGTGGATTTAAATAAGGAGTTTTGAGAAAATTTGGAAAAAAAATCATATTCTCGAGTGAATCTACTTGGGGTGTTTCAATGAACATTGTCTAGAATAATGATGGATGAATGTGGCTGTGTATAGATCAACAATAACTCAACAAAGTTAACCATAAAGAAAAATTATCCTCTTCCAAGTATTTATGAACTGTTTGATCTACTATGAGGAGCTTAGTACTTAGCAATGGTGGATCTCAGTTCTCTATATCACCAGGTAAAGGTGAAAAAGAATGATAATCAGAAGGCTGTATTCAATACAATATATAGTAACTATGAATTTCTAGAAATACCATTTAGACATACTAATTCTAATGTGATCTTCATTGATTTGATAAATAATGTATTTAGAAAATACCATAAATGATATTTGGTCATTTTTGTCAATGATATTCTCATTTACTCTAGGAGAAAGGAGGAACATTAAAAGATCCTTAGATTGTAACGATGACATTATGGAAAGATAAATTGTACACCATGTCCATGAAGTGTGATTTATATATGTAGTATGTCACATTATTGTGACAAGTGATCATAAGTGAGCGAATTTATGTTGAACCTTAAAAAAAGGAAATTGAGGAATAGTGTCGACCATCTATTATCATGAAATTTTTTAGTTTTCTCATCATAACATGGTACTATCAATTTTTTTAGAAATTTTAATTTATTGTCTAGAAAAAATACTAAGTTAACAATTAAATTTGAAATGTTTGTTTAGATAAAATAATCTGAGGAAATCCTCATGGAGATAAATAAGAGGCTGATCACTATGTATGTACTAAGATTACCAGCATATGGAGAATGTTTTTTGATATACAGTGATTATTCAATGAATTTAATGGTTTTTTTACTAATTAATAATGATAATTTCATATACTAAGACACATGGATATTTGAGATCCATGGGAATAACTATCCAGAAAATGATCTAAATTAAAGAGCTGTGATATTTTCATAGAAAATATGGAGAAACTTCTTCTATTGTGATAATTGTAACATATATACCAATCACAAAAGAATAAAGTATATATTCACGAATCAAAACTAAATATGTGACAAAGGGAATTATTAGAGTTAATAATTTACTAAAATATATCTATACACTATCATCCTAGTAAGGAAAACAGTGTATTTTATTCTCTTAGCAGAAAAGAACCTGCTACGCTAACCATGTTATTGATTGAGAAAGACCAGATCACCATTTATATAAAAAGGATGGATTTATAAATCATGATAGTAGGGAATATAACCTACCTTTCCAAAATTATTTCCCAACCTTCTATCCAAGATATGATTAATTAGGAATAAAGGAATAATATGAAGTTACAAAAGAGAATTAATGCACTAATATAAGCGAATGTGTAAGAGTTCTATATTGATGTCAATGGAGTGAGTCAGTTTTGAATGAGTCATTGTTTCACTTCATCACATAGTATAAAGAAAGAGCTATTGGATAATTCATATATATCATCATTTTTATCCATCATGGGAGAATCATGATGTACATTGATAATCAGAAAAATTTCTAGTGGTATAATATTATTAAGGTGATTGTAGAGTATATCTCAAGTTACTTGATATGTCCGCAAGTTAATGAAGAATAAAAATGTCAAAAGAGATGATGAAAAAATTTCATATAACCATTTTGAAATGGGATAATGTCACTATGGACTTTTTCATTGGTCTCCTAGAGACATATAATGGAAAAAATTTGATATGGATTGTGGTGGACTAACTCACCAAGCATGCACTTTATCATTATTCGAGAATGCCAATCACTTGACCGATGAGATCATATATATTAGAAGAGATTTTTTATACCTTATGGGGTAAAACTCTCAATTTTCTATGATTATGATCCATGTTCCACAAAACAATATGTAGGAGTCTTCCACTTTCTTTGACTAATGAATTGAATGTCAACATAGCCTATCACTACCAAACCAATGGCCAATCTAATAGGATTACTCACACACTCGAGTACATGCTTAGAGCTTGATAAATGGAATTTAATGGTGGATGCGATTATCATGTCCTTTTGGTTTACTTCTAATATAACAATATCTTCCACTCTAGGATATATAGGGATCAATTTGAAGGTATATATATAATTTGATGTATAAATACAACTTGTTGGGATGATGTTTTCAAACGAAATCTACTCAGACTTGATTTTTTGAAGTAGATAAAAGTGAATGTTCAGGCTTTCCAGCAACCAATCAAATCCACTATGGGATAGAAAATAAGCTATGCAGACAACCATAAATGGTACATAGAGTTCGATATTAGAGATAAATCCTTCCTTTGAATATAACCATTGAAGAGATTAATGCGGTTTGGAAAGAAAGGGATGGTTATTCCAAGGTACAACAACCCCTGTAAGTACTTTGATATAATAGGATTAGTGGCCCATTAAATTGTACTTCCTCTATGTGTGGCTCAAATTTATGATCATTTCCACATATCAATCTGGCTAATGTACATACCAACTAACACACATTTAGTAAACTCAAAGGTGGTATAGTTGGAAGATGAACACTCTTATGAGCAGCAACCAGTAACGATTCAAGACTGGAAAGATAAGATTATATGGAACAAGATAAACCACATTCTCAAAGTGTTTTTTTTAGGAATCATATGTATGAATATTCATCTTTGGAATTAGTGGACGTGATAAAGGATAAGTACCCTCACATTTTTGTGTAAAATGAAAGTTTAGGATTTAAATTTCAAAAGTGGGGAATAATGTAACGTCCCAAACATTTATCAATAGAATTTCTCTTTTATTATATTTATTTCATAGAGTATAAATCACATAATATCAGATAGATACCACAATACAACCCTTATATATGAATAATGAATGAAATAGGTGGCTTTTGTAGAAATTAAGGAACCATCACCATTTGATTAGTAACATGACCATTGGAGTAGTAACATGACCTTTTGGAATATTAATCCTTCCAATAGAATAGTAACATCACCTTTTAATGTATAAATAATAATTGGGTATCTTATGAATGGAAATATAATATATTTATATCATGAAATATATAAACAAATATTTTAAAAATGGTAAATTAAGTACTGTTATTTTTATAATTCATAAATTTTTTTTATAATTTTATAATTAATATAATTATTTAAAAACTAATTTATTTTAATAAGATACACTCATAAATAAATATACTTTTGTCTTATGATTATAATATAACTCTGTTAAATGTTATTTATTTTTTGAAAGGGTCATAAAATAATTTATTATTTTAATTATGGAATTTTTTGAATAAATATTGATATAATTAAAACTAAATTTATCATATTTAAAAAATTATTTTCATAAAATGGTGTTCTTTTTTAAATTATATAGATTTAAAAATGGTTAGGTTGAATTTTCATGATTTTTCTAAAATAGTTGATTTTTTTGGGAATATTAAAATACATTAATTTACAATATATGTATATATATTATGAGTTAAATAAATTATTAAATGAGTAAATGATAATATAATAACCTTAATATCCAACTAAAAATCATTTTTTATAAATATTTTATAGTAATTTTTATAATATTCATAGTTTTGAGCCAATATAATAATTTAATGAATTAAATAACAGAAAACACCCCTTTAATCCCATATGAATACCACCCTAATCACCACTTCTCTTCACCCCTTATATGAACATATAATTGTTAAAATTATTCCCAAATCCCTTCACAGGCCCCTCTCACACTTCCAAGGGGTTATGTTCTAAAAAAAGACATAGGTTCGTTAAAAAAGTTATCAAATATGATAATTCAAGATGTAAAATCAACTTTATTTTTTTACTTTAATTTATTTTATTTTATTTTTTATTATCTTAATCTCTCCTCAACTCCCCTATATTAATTGGACTGATAACTAAAATATATCTTATATACTAAAATTATATCATGTTAATGGATTATATATCATTAAAATAATTTCTCCCTCGCTTTTATTCTAAAAACTATATCATCACCTATGATGTGTCAATTTACCAACATCATGGATAGTGTATTTTCATTTCCCTTTAACCACTTAAAGGATGTTCAAAAAAACTATAATTTAATTATATATATACTGATATATATGTAATAACCATTTTTATGTATTGTAACTAACTTATATACAAAGTATAATGGGAGAAAACTATTTTGTGATGTTTGAAAAATAGCCAAAAATATAAATGATTATCATATAACTTTTATATAGTGATTATCCCATATAAAATTAAAATAAATAATACATATTACCATTTTATCATATTTATATTCATTACTAATACATAATTTCAATTCTTTAGTATTATACCAATTCCACATAAACTACCATACTCATATTGTTGTAAACTGACCATAAAGACCAAGAAAACAAACACTCCTGAATGATAGAATTAAATAATATAACTCATATAAAAAAATAAAAATTATATTGTTAAAAATATAATAGAATAATTCACCTATAAGTGATTCTGGATTCTTAAATTAATGAATTTAATTTTTTTATCCAGGATATTAATGTTATGAAAGCACTTAGATAAAATATAAGGTGATTTTTGAACCTAAGTCTTTTCATTTTAGTATTCCCTATATCACTCATTTTTTATTATTAATTTACCTTTAATGTTCCTTAAATATAATTTCTAAATCATTACAATTTTATTTCTAGATATACATGCTTTTAATCACATTTCATGAAAAAATAAAAAAATAAAATCTAAAATAACTACACCTTATAAAAACATGAATTTTATATCTCTTGATATTGTTTCTTCCTCACTCGATATTGAAAATTCTTACACCAATTATTGTATTCCCTATTTATTTGTGTAAACCTATGTTTATCCATCAAATAATTAATTATGAAATGAAACACATTAATTTTAATGGGTATTTTTGATTTTGCATGATTAAAATACATTCTATGTGTTATGCATGATTAGGTAAATGTTAGGATTTTACAGGTGCACCCAGAATTATATGGTCCATGTAAATGTTATGATGTTATGGGTGCACGATGAAATATATATCACTCTAATTCATAGTTTAATTTGATTAATATCATGAGATAATTTGAAATATTTGTGAACATGATGCTATATTTGTTCATAAATATGTGGGGTAGTTGACCAGTAATACATGATGTTTCATTTTTATGCATTACCACATTCCATACCCTTATCTAATGATTCATCTTGTCATAATTATTTTAATAACATTATTATGTTAAGATGATTATAATTATTCTCATCCCATGTTCTGTTGATTCATGTTCTTATTTATCCAGTTACCGGGATTTTAGCGCACCCCTTTATTTGATGTATATCCTCATGAGATTACTTGTAATAAGTAGAAAAAGAGAACACTATGAAGCTATAGAATAATTAATTAAATAAATATTAATGTTATATTTTTAAATCTTATGTTTGGTCGTAACTTTCCCAAGACACTGATCCTTTGTATCTTGATTGTGTAATGCTTTTATCTTGTTTATCTTTAAAATGATGTAATATCTATGTTTGAAAAATTAGGGTCACTTTATATCATATATTTATAAGTGTTTAAATCTGTAGTAAATAATTTTATTGGTTAAGGTGATTAAATATTATTTTTATGAATTCATTATATTTTCTATTGATAACCATAGTGTTGGTATTTTTGGAGAGAATAATCCATATAACATATATATATATATATATATGTTGAGAATAGAATTATCCTTGGGTTCCTCAAGATATAAGGGTTTATGTGGTGAAATGAGGAATAAGGAGGTGTTCCCATTTATAATGGAGGGATATGGGACACTTATAATATCATGAATGATTAATATATACAAATATTCATTTTAAATAAAAGCACTTATAAATATCCATTAATTCTATTAAAAATAGATATTTTTTTATTTAAAATCACCGAATTAAATTTATATATCAATTAATTTCATATTAATCCATATCATTTTGATTAACCCCTTTGATTATCATATTTACGTTAATCACGATAATGAATATCTTAATATTATGGTTTAAAAATGTTGCCATAAATATAAAATTTACTAATAAATGGACTGTGGTTATTTTTTTCATTATATTATATTCATTTGGATGATGAGAGGACTTTTCTGAATTTTAATTAATTTATAAAAATATTAATTATTATAAAATATCAGTACTTTCAATTTTAAATCATTTCAGTTAATTTTTCATTTAACACTCCGAAACAAATATGAATTTAAAATATAATATTTTCACATATCAATATTTTGTAATATATACCCAATTAATTTATGGAACACTATTGATAATAAAAGTTATATTTATTTTAATATTTTCAAAATAATATATTTCATTTGTCATTAAATTGAAAAAATATTTGTGGGGTTACATAAGTCATTTAGTTTATTATATAATTACAAAAAATGTAAAATAATTTATATGAAAAAAATAATATAACTATTATCAAAATAACTATAATTGTTTCTTTACACTATCATTTTTTATTCTATGAACACATAAAAAATATTAAAAAGTGAGGGAGTGACATTCTGCATTTTTCATAAATTAATATAAAGGTAATATTATAATAAATATGTAACCAAGTTTCTATATATTTAATAGTCAAATGTACTTGGAAGGAATAGACACATCATATAGGATATATGCAAGTGAAAAATAAATTTTAAAGCCACCTCTAAATGGGATACCAAATTTTTTCCATTTTACCCAGGTCTAGGTACTAAAAATGTACTTGGATGCTATTTATATTGTTTAAAAAATAAAAGTGTTCGATTTAATGATTTATACACACCCGAATCAAAATATGCAATTCATTTTTTTTATGATTTAATACCTATAATTTTATAAAATTAATTTTAATATAAGAGAGTAAAACATGACTAAAACATTTTTTTAGATTAATAAATTATTATGCTTGAAACTGGATATGTATTGTTATCTCATGTATTGAAAAAATATTATATTAAATTTTTTTAAATACATAACATATTAATTTAATTAAATTAATTCAATAATAACAACAAGTATAATATATTAAAATAAATACATTTTAGAGAATACAAATCATTTTAAAAAAATGCCTATTTTAGTTATAAATGTTTCTTATTTTTATTTTTAAATAATTAATAACCAATGAATTAATTATTTACATATATAAACCATCAATTTTTTTATAATTTCATTAATTTAATTCATACCCACTAATCCAGCGGCTTGGTGATAAATCTCCCATTACATAATAATATATTAATCATACATCATGGGTTTTTAAACTATCCATTGTGTGCAACAAAATATATTGACAAATATTAAATATATTTTTTGAAAAAAACATATCATAAAATATTGGTGAGTAATAATAATGATATTTGTGAATATGATATTAATTTTAATTTTATGATACTAAATTTTACATGTGATGTGGAAGAAATGTTTTAGATCACTAAAAGTGAATGATGATGGGTTCTATGGTGATGAAATTAAATGTGATGAAATGGAATAAGATGAAAAGATAGATTTCATCGAGTTGAATTATTAGATGTAGTGTCTTTGAATGTTATTTTTACTTCATAAAGACAATAAGAATCTAATAAATTATTTTTAGTCTTTTAATGATATTGATTCATCCCTAGATGAAATGGAGTGAAATTTACCTAAGGAGAATGTCAATTTGAAGGTGTAACTCAATGAAGAGTAGAATAAAATGATTTTATGAATATGGGGGTTAAATAAAAATAAAGTTTAATTTAATGTATTTAAAAACAATACAAATAACACAAATTCGGGTGATCTAGTGCAAGGATATTATAAATATTTTTATGAAACAAATCATTTAATGTTCAATTAGTTCCTTCATGTGTAATGGTTTTGGAAATTACTAATGAAACACTCAAAAATAATATAATATATTAGATACAAAGATGAAAATTATTATTTGAAATTGAATTAATAGGAATAATAGATTATGGAAAATGAATAAATGTTCTAATTAAAACAAAAATAGGAAAACCATGTCTTGAATAAATACTATATAATAATTTTAAATTCAAAGAATTAATTGAATAGGTATGATGTGAAAATGATTTTTTTGTAAATGACCAAAACATTTCATTTGAAAAATAGAATAAAATTTATAGTTCAATGTATTGATATATATTTCTAATAATACAATCTGGGAAATAATATCTATATAAAATAATAGTTTCATTTTAATTTTATTTCTAGGGATGTGATAGCTTTATTTATATAGTTAGAATATGGTAGTTTAATTATGGTTACATAGAAGAACACATAATATTATTTATATATGATTTTAGTGTGATTCATCCCACATAAAGAAGGAATGGTCAACAAAATGAATAATTACCTATGAAAAAATAGATAATTAATTTTAGATACTAATAAAATTGTGTAATATTTTATGAACTAAGTGAAGAAGTTAATAACTGTCTTACTATATTAGTAGAACATTTTAGTGTAAATTAAAATACTCAAAAGGATCAAATGGGTAAATTAAACGGAATGTAAAATTTCATTGTAGTGGAATTTATGTTTATTTCATATTAGAAGGAGAATATATGGATTCTAAATAGTTGATTTTATTGGGACATTATAGGTGATGTGAAAATAATTAAGGACATAGAAATATTATAGTATTATTGATTATCATTTCGTAATTATGGGTGAAAAAAAATCATAGAATAAAGATATTTATGTATGAGATGTATCAAAATAAAATTAAAATACACAATTTCTGTTGATAGGTAGACTAAAACTTTCATAGTCTGTCATGACTCGACCCTACCAGGGCTCGAGCCGCAACTACCCCAAGCCCGCCTCCATAGGCCAGGGGCTGGAGACTAGCACCGAAGGCACAAAAACTTGGGGAGGCCTTTGCCTAAGTACCTATACACACACACACACACGCAGCACACTCAATACAGAAGTGCAGAGTAAAAGAAAAGACAAGTAAAGAAAAAGGGGAAACTACTATATATATAAACCACAAATGTGCATCGACCTCTAAACAATACAAGCTGAAAGTAAACTGAAAATAAAAGGGGCAAAACACGCGCCCAACCAAAAAAAATCCACAACCCGGCAACAGGTGAACAAAATAAATCAACTACAAGGGTCCCCCACCTAGAACCCGACAACGACCACCACACGTTGTCTAAGCTCCTGAAATCATGTGCTCCACTGAAGTCACGACCAACCTGTCCGTCGTCTGCAAGGGCACACCAAGTGTGGGCAAAGCCCAAGCAGGGGTGAGTATATAAATAGTCATTAGGATATCCCAAAGGCTCGAGGGATCAACAAAGGAGGTACCAAAGTTTGAGCAGTAGAGCGAACATGAGAAGTAAATGAGTACAACCGAAAGGGAATTAAAGAGTATAGTAAAGAGTCCGGCTCAACCCAACACGAAGAAAGATGGTAGACTCTTCCACACACAAGGAGCTGGAAATGGTGACAGGATGAACTTCCTGTCGACTCTTCGCCGCCTATACTAGGATAGTAGACTCATCCAACCATGAGAATCTAGACACAGAAAGCACGTGGCATACCCCACGCGTCTTCACCTCTCCTGGAAGGAGAGTAACCAAACCCAAGAAGCGAGTACTAGAACATGGTATATGCATATCCTTATGCTCAGCAAGAATCCCGAACAACATCTTAAGGGGATCTCTGTCCGGTAGCTCAGCATAAGAAAAGTGAGTCGCCAACAGTCCCAGAAGTAACACCATTGATGCCCAGCATCCCGAACGTATGCCCCAAACTGCAAGTCAAGGGGCTCAAACCGCCGCACCTCGACACTATCTGCTTTGGGTGGCACTGACTCACCCGCATGGTTTTAGGTCGCGTCACAAGGACGCGTCTTGGTGGGGGAAAGCGCCCATCGTACTTGAGAGTTCTGGGGAAAGTCAACCACACCTCGTCACTGCCCCGCAGTCGAGAGGTCTCCTCAATGTCAAAGTTGTTCCATCACTGATCCATATAACCAAGTTTCCTGATCCGGTGATCACGGAGGAAAGCCACAGAATAGCCTAGTATATAGGTCTGAGTCTGGAATGTCAACGGGTGTCCCACTGCCCAGCCCTGCTGGAGGGTAATTCATAATATGATATCGGGTGACCCAATGCCCAGCCCTGCTGGAGGGTAAACCGTAACACATCATCAGGTTACCCACTACCCAGCCCTGCTGGATGGTAGACCTGGAATAAGCTGTCAGGCGACCCACTGCCCAGCATTGCTAGAGGGTAGACCTGGAAGAAGTTGACGGGTGACCCACTGCCCAGCCCTGCTGGAGGGTAAACCGAGAACAAGACGTCAGGAAGCCCACTGCCCAACCCTGCTAGAGGGTAGGCCCTCATGAGTCATCGGGTGACCCACTTCCTAGTCACTTCTAGTGGTAAAACTCTGAACAAGTCAAAAGGTGACCCAATGCCCAGCCCTGTTGGAGGTTAGACCCTCAAGAGTCTTCAGGTGAGCCACTGCCTAGTCTCTTCTAGAGGGTAAACCCTGAGAAGTAGATGAGTAACCCACTGCCCAGCCCCGCTGGAGGGAAGAACACGGAACTTCTCTGTCCATCTCTACTGGATGGTAAAACACTGGCCAACCGGGCACTGAGTGGGTACCGCGCAACCACTCAACTCTAGAACAACTCACCCAATAGATGTTCAGCGCCTGATCCATCACTGGGTGTCACTAGCACCACTTCCGGCCGATCCATCGAGAATGAAACCTGGGAGAGACCTCTCAACCCTGCTGGTCAAACAAACGAGCACAAAGTCGGGGGAAGAACTCAACCCCGCTGGTCAACAAACGAGAACCGAGGTACCCCCTACGTCGTGAGAGGTCAAAGGTACACATAGCAAAACACGACATGCACATGGGGCCCACAAAACGTGTGGCCCCAAGTCAACACCAACTGAACGTACAAATGTTCTTAGGTAAAAACAACCACTTATACCTCCAAGAATTCCCGTATACTCGTAGAGTATACCACATTCTCATCCCAAGGGCCATCGTGCACACTGCACCCAACGTCAACATGAAGAAGTGACATAACATATCCAACTTTCTACCTCAACGATTAGGGCACAACCAACCACATCTCTTTAACCACCAACATCACTCTCCCAGGAGTTCACGCGATCACATGCCAAGGCTCCGTTACAAGCATGGTATAGGAACCGCCACCAGGGCACCTTTCATATTTTCACATTTAATAAGATCGTGTATGAGGCTCCGCTCGCCTGAACAGATTACACCGTTTTAATCCTTGCGTAAAAACATGTGAGATCGACTACTTACTCACCCGAAACACGTATCTGACATAAATGTCGCCAACACCGCCTCACGCCTGAACGACGTCCCGTGATCTCGATCCTCAGCCCCGAAAACTGTCGGGCGCATCGCACCAACGCGATTCCCTTGGGAAAACACGTCAAAAGCACTACTCATATGAGTGCAACGGATATCCAGAGAAAAAGTTGCATTCCGGTGCACCGCACATGAGCGGTACTTCGTGGGACCAGCAACCCGGTCCCGAAACACAACGAATGGATCACACAGTTGCGATCCTCTCGAAAAAGTACACAAGATGGACTATTCACTTGTCCAAAACAGTCACCCGGTGATGGAGATGGAAGATCACCATCAACGCCCAAACGAACCTTGTGGGGCACGCACCATCATACTGAATTAGGGCGGATGGATTACACCATTGCAATCCCCTCAGAAAAACATCTATAATCGACTATTCAAACGCCCCGAACAGATGCCCGTTGAAAAAGTTATGAAACGCTGCGTACAACTCAAAAGACTGGTTGTGGGGCCCACACCCCAAATTCATTATCAACGCCTGAAACCACCATGGAATGCTTCTCCCCAGCACCAGGGTCCCAATGCCACTTACGGCACTCAAAACGGACATCATACGTGTCTGCGCCGTCCAAAACAAGAACCCCTGGGATGACATCAACCCCCTCGACGTACGTGTTGTGCCACCGAGGCCCCCATATTGGGAATTATAAATTCCCAAAACCATCTCAAAAACTTCGCATTGTCAAGAGCTCCACGCTGCAGCAGAAGTCGCTCAAAACGGATGCCCGAAGCCAGAAATACGGGCGTCCAAATACTTTAAAAGGGAGGGGGAACCCCCTTGGGCCGGACCGGTCTGGTTCGGCCGGTCCGCCCCGCTCCGACCGGCCCGCTGGGACCGTGGCCCAACCGCCTCCCGTGAGACACACTCTGCGCGCGGGTCGCTCCACCGACTGGCCAACTGGCTGGTCGCGTCCACGCGGAGACCCGCTTCATGCGAGTCTCGTTCTCCCCGTGGGGTCGCGTGCCTGCGACCTCGACCGCCCCCTCTCGCCGGCGCCACGGCCGGCGCCCTCAACCGGAAAGCCCGAGCCGCCCCGCACTGACGAGATGCCACCCGGACGAACGAAGGGCCGGCCTCCTCCGCTGCCTCTGAGCCCGTCGCCTGCCAGAGCCGCCGCCTGAAGCCGCTTCGCCACCGGAGCTCGCCGGAAACCGGCCTCGTGGCCGGAAAACTTCATAGGACCACCAAAAACAATCCGTTGGTCGAAAATTTGATCCGAATACTGTTCTGAAAATCTTAAGATGGGTTCTACGTAATTATGGGCTTGGATTGAATATCGTAAAGCAATTCAACATGGAAATTCGTGTTTGTAGTTAAGTACAGAAATGAAAATACAAAACGCAACATCTTACCTCCATGGGCGTAGCCCGGAGCTTCGCGGGTGGTTCATTGGCATTGTTGTGCCTCGCTGGAGCCGCCTCGCTAGAGTGGAGGTGGAGAGGGAGGGAGCTGCCGCCTGCCACTGTCTAGACGAGAAGAAGGAGAAGAAGAGGGCAGGGTGCGTTTAAGTAGAAAACACTTAAACCCCCCGCCCGGCACGCCCCTGACTCCGCTGCCGATGCAGACCAAAATTAGGGTTACCCTTGGGTAAAAACGACCTCCCGAGCACAACGGCAGTCTCATAATTTCAATCTGTGGTCGCAGTTAAATGTTATTATACTAAGCGCTCGAGGCCACCAAATTACGAAAACGCCCCTGGGGCCATTTTTCGCAAATGGCTCATGCCAACGAAACTTACACCCCTCCTAGAGTAAACGACACGCTCCAAACTCAACGGTGCCCTATGTTTTCCAATCTGAGCCACCGTTTAAGAGATACCTGTGTTTCAACTTTAAACGAATTAATTAATTAATTAATTAATCCGTTTAACATTTCGAATGCGAGCGAGGGGTTCAAACGTCCCGCACCGACATAGATTATGTCGTTCCTAGGGTAAACACACCATTTCAAACTCATATGTACACTCAGATCTCTGATACGGATCACCGTTTAGGAGTTAACCCATTTATTTGGTGTTTTCAGTGTGAACGCACTGAAAATTTAATTTCAGCAACTCCAGGGCTCGGAATCGCATGCTGTCTGAAGGCGCTGCTCTGGAATTTCATCAAGAATATTCCAAAGTATTCCGTAGAAAAAACTGGGTTCTTAAATCATTCACTCCTTCAAGATTTTTGTCCCCAAAAAGCAAAACTAGGCAGCAACACAGGGTACTAAGCCCACACTCGGTTCTTCCGTACCCAGAAGAACTCTCGCACAGCTCTGCGCCACCGCACATAGAACAATGTATTGATATGTTCATGCGAGGTTGGCCCTTACCGATGTCGTGCATCCACTCCAGACTTTGTGGTTAGGGAAAGGCGGTAGGGAACCTCACTATCCCTTTGCACGATTTCAAACGGCCCGAAGGCTCTCGGGGGTAACTCACCTCCCCGACTGAACCCTTACGTCACACGTCGCGACTGGATTCACCGCCCACACCTGGAACAAGGCCTGTTGATTCTCTACATAAGAAAATCCATATGGTGGAACACCCAAGGATATCTGGTCATGCAAGATTCCACAGTCGATGTCTCACAGTCAAGGCCCTCTTACACGCTCGGAAGCGAAGGAGTCAACGCCATCAACTAAAGGAAAAGGTCCCACACCTTTTATCATACCAACACAGGGTTACACCGATGCCTCGCGCCACCCTGGAAACATCTCAAGAAAGGAGAATGGAGGAAATCATTCCACACACAGAGTATATCAATTATATTTCAAGAAGTAGAAGAGTTGTTGAGCATACCTCTTATCACCCCATGCTCTGCCGGATCATAGACATCCAAAGCTCGCGGCTATTCGCGGTCTCAACTGTCAGCTCCCAGAGCCTGTCATGGACCACCTAGTGGTGATGAGAAGACATCGTAAAGTCATCCCCCACTACCAGCTCCTCCCGCTCCCCTGATAGAACCACCTCTCTGAGTATTATTCTGATCACCACGCTGCCCCTGCCATGGTGGTGCACCTGCTGCCTTTCCAAGGCTCTTTGCATTCCTGGTCGGGCAGTTCTATGCCAAGTGACCTCTCCCATCACAAGCATAACACCGCCGCTCCCTGAGTTGTCCCGGTACCCTCCCGCGCCACTATGGTGTACGACCACGTCCCGGGATCTACTCACGGAAGGGCATCATCGGTTGAGGACTTGGGCCCTTTCGCCACAGTTGTATATGACCACATCTACGAAACCGGCAGTGGGAAGGTCACCCACATCATTGTTCTGTCATCCGGCGCCTGCTAGCTACTGCAGACGTCTCGGCTCCGATGTGCCTACTGCTACCCCCAACTCTAGAACGTGACAGGAAGCCCTCTGTCACCAGTTCCTGCTCTAGAACCCCGGCATATGTGGAAAGGCCCAAGGGTACTATGACAACATGAATCCCCCGGCAAAGACCCTTCACAAACATCTACGCTCGGATGTTGTCTTCATGGACCAAGTTCGGGTAAGAGCGTGCACGGTCTGCGTAACTATCCATGTACTCGGCCACGGTCATCCCTACCTTTATGAAACTACAGGAGCTCCTGAATTCGAATGGAGCGCAAACAGGAGGGTAAAAATCCTCACGAAACGACAACGGAAATTCACCCCACAAATGAAATGACTCATCAAGAAACCGAGTCACCAGACCCCACCAATGCCGAGCTGCTCCACGAAAAAGGTCGGCTTCCAAAGTCACCATAAGATATGTCGGCGTCTGCACAAGACTGAAAAGGAGAACCACTACCTCAAGCCAAACCTCTACTGCCTGAGGGTCTGGCTCACCACGGAACCTCCATGGTCTCTACTGATGAAACTCATGGAGCGAGCTCAACCTGCGCTCAAGTCACATCTTCTCTATTGAAGCTGTCTGCTGCTCAACATGTGGGGGTTCTACCAGCAGCCCACCCAGAGAAACGGTCTCGCATGATGGGTCCTGGACTGAGACCTCATAGCTCACTGGGTCGTCGTCACGAACCCAAGTTGGTATCGTGGCTGGTTGTCTTCGCCGAGACATCCTGAAAATTATCAAGGTGTGGCGCGGTCATATTAGCATATAGGTATATACCAATAACAACAATGGGGAGCTGACTCAAGAAGTACAGTCAAAGACTCAATCGTATGCGATGCACAAACAAATTTTCCCTACAACGAGGGTCTCTGCATGCCGAGTCGATAAGCGGGTTATCAGGGTCTTGGTGAATCAATACGTCGGTCGTCGTACCATCACTAGACTACCTGGCCTATGATCCGCTCTCGAGACACTTTAACATTGTTGACCTAAATCCCAACCAATTCCTCTTTTAGGGACGTCCGCACAACGTTCAAAGGAATGAACCACCTCAGATACCACTTTTTCACGACCCGAACCTACCCAGGCTTGAGCCGCAACTACCCCAAGCCCACCTCCATAGGCAAAAGGCTGGTGACTAGCACCAAAGGCACAACAACTCAGGGAGGCCTTTGCCTAAGTACTTGTACACACACACACATGCAACACACTTAATGCAGAAGTGCAGAGTAAATGAAAATACAAGTAATGAAAAATGGGCAACTACTATATATATAAACCAAAAATGTGCATCGACCTCTAAACAGTACAAGATGAATGCAAACTGAAAAGAAAAGGAAAAAAACACGCGCCCAACCAAAAAAAATGCCACAACCCGGCAATAGGTGGACAAAAGAAAATAGTTGGAAGGGTCCCCACCTAGAACCCGACTATGACCAATGCATGCGGTCCAAGCTCCCGAACTCTTGTGCTCCACTGAATTCACGACCAACATGTCTGTCATCTGCAAGGGCACACCAAGTGCGGGACAAGCCCAAGTAGGGGTGAGTATAAAAATACTCAGTAGGATACCCTGAAGGCTCGAGGGAGCAACAAAGGAGGTACCGAAGGGTGAGCAGTAGAGCGAACATGAGAAGTAAAGGAGTACAACCGAAAGGGAAGTAAAGAGTACAGTAAAGAGTTTAGATCAGCCCAACAAGAAGAAAGAAGGTAGACTCGTCCAGACACAAGGAGCTGGAAATGGTGGGAAGATGAACATCCCGTCGAGTCTTCGCTACCTATAGTAGGATACTAGACTCATCCAACCCCGAGAAGCTAGAGACGAAAATCATGTGGCGTACCCCGCGCATCTTAACCTATCCTGGAAGGAGAGTAACCAAACCCACGAAGTGGGTACTAGAACAAGGTATATACATAACCTTATGCTCAGCAAGAAGACCGAACAACGTCGTAATGGGATCTCCATCCCATAGCTCAGCCTAAGAAAAGTGAGTCGCCAACAGTCCCATAAGTAACACCATCGATGCCCAGCATCCCACACGTCTACCCCAAACTGCAAGTCAAAGGGCTCAAACCAACGCAACTCGACACTATCCGCTTTGGGCGGTACTGACTCGCCCACACGGTTTTGGGTCGCGTTACAAGGATGCGTCTCGGTGGGGTAAAGTGCCCCTCATACTTGAGAGTTCTGGGAAAAGTCAACCACACCTTGTCACTGCCCTGATGTCGAGAGGTCTCCTCATTGTCAAAGTCATTCCATCACTGGCCCAGTCAACCAAGGGTCTCACTCTGGTGATCAAGGAGGAAAGCCACAGACTTGCCTAGTAGATAGGTCTGAGTCTGGAATGTCAACGGGGCTCCCACTGCCCAGCCCTACTGGAGGGTAATTCATAATATGATATCGGGTGACCCACTGCCCAGCCCTGCTGGAGGGTAATTCACAATATGATATCGGGGGACCCACTGCCCCGCCCAGTGGGAGGGTAAACCCTAACACATCATCAGGTGACCCACTACCCACCCTTGCTGGAGGGTAGACCTGGAATAAGCCATCAGGCGACCCACTGCCTAGCCTTGCTGGAGGTTAAACCAGGAAGACGTCGACTAGTGACCCACTGCCCAGCCCTAATGGAGGGTAAACTTGGAACAAGACGTCGGGCAACCCACTTCCCAGACCTGCTAGACGGTATACCCTCAAGAGTCGTCGGGGGACCCACTGCCTAGTCTCTACTATAGGGTAAACCCAGAACAAGTCGAAAGGTGACCCACAGCCCAGCCCTGCTGGAGGGTAGACCTGAAACAAGACGACGAGCAACCCACTGCCCAGCCCTACTGATGGGTAGACCCTCAAGAGTCGTCGAGTGACCCATTGCCTAGTCTCTGCTAGAGGGTAAATGCTGAGAAGTCGATGAGTAACCCACTGCCCAGCCCCACTGGAGATTAAAACTCAGAACTACTCTGACCATCTCTACTGGATGGTACAACACTATCCAACAGATCACTGAGTGGGTATCGCGCAACAACTCAACTCCAGAACAACTCACCCAATAGAGGTTCAACGCCTGCTCCATCACTGGGTGTCACTAGCACCACTGCCAGCCGATCCATCAAGAACGAAACCATGGGGAGACCTCTCAACCCTGCTGGTCAAAAAAACGAGCACAGAGCTGGGGGAAGAACTCACCCCCTCTAGTCAACAAACGAGAACTGAGGGACCCTCTATGTCGCGAGAGGTCAAAGGTACGCAAAGTAGAACATGGCACTCACATGGGGCCCACATGACGTGTGGCCGTAAGTCAACCCCAACTGAACGCAAAAACGTTCTCAGGTACGAACAACCACATGTACCTCCAAGAATTCCCATATACTCCCAGAGTATACCACATTCTCAGCGCAAGGGTCATCGTGCACATGACACCCAACGTCAATGCGAAGGCGTGACGTAACATCTCCAACTTTCCACCTCAATGACTGGGGAACAGCCAACCACATCTCTTTAACCACCAACATCACTCTCCTAGGAGTGAACACGATCACATGCCAAGGGTCCGTTACAAACATGGTGGAGGAACCACCGCCGGGGCACCTTTCATATTTTCACATTTAATAAGATTGATTATGAGGCTCCGCTCGCCTAAATAGATTACATTGTTGTAATCCTCATGAAAAAACATGTGATATCGACTACTTACTCACCCCAAACGGGTATCTGACGTAAAAGTCGCCAACACCGCCTCAGGCCCGAACGACGTCTTGTGATCCCGAGCCTCGGCCCCGAAAACAGTCGGGCACATCACACCAATGTGATCCCCTCGGGAAAACACGTAAAAACACTACTCATATGATTGCAATGGATATGAAGAGAAAAAGGTGTATTCCGGCACACCGCACATGAGCAGTGCTTCTTGGGACCCGCAACCCGGCCCTGAAACACAACGAACAGATCACACCATTGCGATCCATTCGAAGAAGTACAGGAGATGGACTATTCACTTGTCCAAAACGGTCGCCCGATGATGGAGATGGAAAATCACCGTCAACGCCCAAATGTCCCTCGTGGGGCCTGCACCATCGTGCTGAATCAGGGCGGACAGATTTCACCATTACAATCCCCTTGGAAAAATATCCAGAATCGACTATTCGCACGCCCCGAACGGACACCCGCTGAAAAAGTTATGAAACGCTGCGTACATCTCAAAAGAGGGGATGTGGGGCCCATGCCTCAACTTCGTCTTCAATGCCTGAAACAAAGCTGGAAAGCTTCTCCCCGGCGCCAGGGTCCCAAATCCACTGACAGTGCTCAAAACGGACGTCAGACGCGTCCGCGCCGTCCAAAATAAGAACCCCCGGGATGACGTAAACCCCCTTGACGTACGTGTCGCACCTTTGAGTCCACCGTCTCAGGAATTATAAATTCCTGAAACCATCTCAAAAACATCGTCTTGTCACGATCTTCGCGCTGCCGTAGATGGCGCTCAAAACAGACGCTCCTAGCCCGAAATACGTGCGTCCAAATGCTTTACAAGGGGGGGGGACCCCTTGGGTTGCACCGGCCCGGTCTGGCCGGTCTGCCCCGCTCCGGCCGGTCCGCTGGGATGACAGCCTAGTCGCCTCCCACGAGACCCGCGCTGCGCATGGGTCGCTCCACCGACCGCTCAACTGGCCGGTCGCGTCCACGCGGAGACCCGCTTCATGCGGGGCTCGGTCTCCCGACGAGGTCGCGCGCCTGCGACCCCGACCATCCCCTCTCGTCGGCGCCACAGCTTGTACCCTCAGCCAGCAAGCCTGAGCCGGCCCGCACCGTCGAGATGTCGCCCGACCTACTGAAGGGTCGGCCTCCTCCACCGCCTCTGAGCCTACCGCCTGCCGGAGCCACCGCCTGGAGCCGCTTCACCGCCGGAGCTCGCCGGAAATTGGCCTCATGGCCAGAAAACTTCAGAGGACCACCAGAAACTATCCGGTAGTTGAAAATTTGATCCGGATATTGTTCCAGAAATCCCAGGACGGGTTCTACTCAATTATGGGCTTGGATCAAAGATCGGGCATCAATTTAACATGAAAATTCGCGTTTTAATTTATCTACGGGAATGAAAATACAAAAATGCAACATCCTACCTGCATGGGCGTAGCCCGATGCTTCGTGGGTGGTTCGTCGGCGTTGTCATGCCTCGCCGAAGCTGCCTCACCGGAGTGGAGGAGGAGAGGGAGGGGGATGCCACCTGCTGTTGTCCAGACGAGAAGAAGGAGAAGAAGAGGGTGGGGGTGCGTTTAAGTAGAATACACTTAAACCCACCGCACGACACACCCCCGACTACGCTACCGATGCAGAAAAAAATGAGGGTGCCCCTGGGGTAAACACAACCTCCCAAGAACAACAGCGGTCTTGTAATTTTAATCTAAGGCCCCGATCAAATGACATTAAACTTATCACCCGAGGCTGCCAAATTACGAAAACGCCCCTGGGGCTATTTTTCACAAACGACCTGCACCTGCGAAACTTACACCCCTCCTAGGGTAAAGGGCACGCTCCGAACTCAACGATGACCTCGTTTTTCCAATCCGAGACACCGTTTAATAGATACCTACGTTTCAACATTAAACGAAAAAATTAATTAATTAATTAATCCGTTTAACGTACCGAAAGAGAGCGAGGGGTCCAAACATCCCGCGCCGATATACCATATGTCGTTCCATGGGTAAACACCCCATTCCGTACTCATTGGTACACTCGGATATCTGATCCGGATCACCATTTAGGAGTTAACCCATTTATTTGGTGTTTCCAGTGTGAACGTACTGAAAATTTAATTTCGGCCACTCCGGGGCTCGGAATCACACGTCGTCTGAAGGCGCTGCTCTAGAATAACATCAAGAATATTCCAAAGTCTTCCGTAGCAAAAACTGGGTTCTTACATAGTCTTTGTAAAATTGATGATAAGGGGAATTAAGTTGGTTTTCAAAAAGGTATATCCATATTTTAAAGGGTGATGTTGTTTTTTGATGTTTTTAGGGGATTTATATAAAATTTAAACCCTCTTAGTTAGGAAATGCCATGAATTTTTAATATTTGAGCTAAAATGTGTATAATGAGTCATGGAGTCATTATCTTGGGAACCTATTCCAATATATAACAAAAGATATCACTCGTGGATATAATGTTGATTATCGTCCTATAATGAATTGGAAGTGTGATTTTGATTTTTCCATAAAATAAAAGGGGGATATTTTGAATTAATTTTATAAGAAGTATAAGATTCAGACTTCTCATAAATTAGTACAAATTCATGGAGACGTTTGTGATTCTATGAGGAAAATAAATAAATACATAGGGTAATTAATTTTTCAATTTTTTATCACATCACATTGAATATTTTATTACTTATATGAAACTATAATAAGAGGTTATGATGATGTTATGATGTTATAAAGTAAGTTAAAAAATATGATTTGGGTTTCTCTTCGAAGAGAATTCAAAAAGGTAATGGAGCCCAGTACTAACCTCATGTGATGCATTACTAATTATTTTTTTGAATTGTGTTTACAATATTATTTATTATTCTTCCTAAATAGAATATTTTAGGGTTTAATGGGGAAGATGTTTAATGTTTAACATACAAAGAAAATTATTAAATAACAAATTTGTTAATTTGAAAAAATAAAAATTTTAAATTTTAAACCAATACTATAATTGAAAAATGACGTATGATTAAGAAAATTTCTAGTAATGAAGTTATTAAGTAAAATTAATGACTAAATTTCTATTTCATTACTAGAATTTGTCATAATAAAACATTAATCGAGCCTTCAATATATAAACCATTAACTATCAGTTATCATATAGTCGAGTAGCATGGTTCATTAATATTTTGGTCAACCCAAAACAAAATTTAAACATATAACATAAACTCCCCAATCATTATATAATAATAAAATAACTAAATTAGAAATTAAAGTAAATATAAATAATAAATTATTAGATTTCATTTATAATGGAATGGGGAATGAATATTTTAAAAAAAATTAAAATTCAAATAAGAACAATTAATAAAATAGAAACTAATTTAGTTAAAAATGTTATTTATTAAATAACATTATAGAAAAAATCATATACTAACCATGATAGGATGTACCAATATAGTTAAAACACAAACCCCTATATTAAAGTATACAAGCATAAGATAATATTGATTAATTGATAACCAATATATTTAATCTATGAGAAATCATCAACTATTATTTATTTATAGATACCTATTTTTTTTAAATTTCAAAGTATATTTATATATCATACCCACTTTATATTCAAATCCAAATTCAATATATTTTTTCTCATAAAACAATCAAAAAATTCTCCCTTATATTCTAATATTATATCCAATGATATATTAAAAATGGGTACCCCTTGAAATATGATATCGATATTAAATTAAAAATTCATATCAAAAATGTAATTATAATGGTGAAACTATAAATATTAGCATATTTCATTTTCTATGTGCCGGAATGATCATGAAACAATAATAATGGCCATGATTTGGATATGTTATCCATATATATCATTATTATATAACTTTTTGTTACATTAAAATTACATGAAATTTATTATATCAATAAAAATAATAACACATTTTGAATGTAAAGGTTTATTTTCAGGGGGATTTTTTTTATATCACATATACATAATAAAAAATTTAATATATTTAATTACTTATTTATTTTTATCATTAATTATTTGAAAATATTCATCATACATGTAATCACATAATGATATATATTAACCAAAGTGATGATATAAAATCCTCATAATAAGTGGAATATAATGGGAGGAATAAGAGACCTGAAACAATACTTCATAGTTGAGAATAATTAATATCATCTTAACATAATCCTTTGTCCATCATAATAATTATAATATTATAAATTTAAAGAGTCATGAAATGTGGAATATTCACAATAATAAAACATTATTCCATAGTGGTCAAACACACTACATAGTTATGAACAAATCTGTAATAATGTTCACGAATAAAATATGTACATATATCGTAACATCCTCATTAGAGAAAAATATTTCATAATGATCATAAATAACATAAAAAATATCAATAAATATATATCATTACCAAATGAATTTTAGGGATATATAAATAATGTCCCGCCCATCACACAAAAAATGCTCTTAATCATGCATTCTATTAGGTAAAAGATCATATAACAATCATTGTAATGAAATAAACCCGTGTAAATTAATTTGTTTCATTTATGTTTTCTAAAAATAATTTCATTATTAATTTTTTTTCAAATGAATAGATAAAATAATATTTTACTATAAAACGTCATCATTAATTTTATTATATAAAATAGATCAAGTCGAATAATATATTTTTTTTGGAAGAAACAGTTTTTAGTAATTATAGAAATTTTGATTTATATATTTTCTATAAGGTAAAAATATGTATATAACAATAAAAATAATTGAAATAATAATAAAGGTAAAATTTTTATGATTTTATAGTAATTACATACTAAATGTAATTTAAATAATAACATAACCCAAAAATAAAGGGTTTTGTTCAAGATTCTTCTGTCTATAAATTTTTATTTATTCTATTGTGTTACAACCAGATATATAATTACCATTATTTTACTAAAAATTTAACGCAAATTTAATTATGTTCTTATTTTTAATCTTTATAAATCATAATAATTATATTATATTTCTTAATTCCCTTTATAAAAGGAGTAACATTTTTATATCACATTTTCTTTAAAATATACTATCATACTTTTGATATAATAACCTTGTAGTATTTATTTTTTCAAATTAATAATTTTGTATAGAAAAGATTAGAAATAAATATATTTATATAGTAATAAATTATTATATTAATAATATAATCATTTAATTTTTTTGATAATTATATATTTTGAAATGACCTCATTGGTGGTTATCCAACCGTCAATAGGACATTGTACAAACTGGTGGTGAAAGAAATAATATATGTGCTAATAATGTAAATTATAATTTTATTGGTTATTAGAAATATATATATTATGATAAAATAATGATTAATTTTTTAAGATGGTCTTGAATATAATATAGAAGGAGTATTTTTAATTAGAAAATAAATACTAAATGAGAAGATTGAAGTAAAAGAACTCTTTATAGAAGTTATTACTTTTTTAAAACCCTTAACCTATTTAAATCATTGAGTTTGATTAATCTAGAACATCTAATAGTATTCAAACGATATTATTATAATGATATTTGGATTATATTTAAATTTATTTAATAGAAGTTATGTGTTTTGAAGGGGAGGTATAAATGGAATTTAAAGATGGGGAGAAGTGCATTTTTATTATAAAATTTTTAAAATAAAACAATCTATAAGGTAAACAATAAAATATAAGTGTTTCTTAAATTAGAAAATATATTTTAATAAAATAACATTACCTAAGTAATTTAAAAACTTTTTAATTATAATTTATAATTTAATTAAAATGTAAATGAGATAAATGAAAATGTTTTTTAGAGGGACACAATTGGATTTTAAAATTTTCAAAATTCATATAATGTTATTTAATTATTTTTTTGGGATTATTTAACATATTGGAAAATTAATTGGATTGTCATCTATTTATAGAAGTGATTAAATCATTATCACATCATGAATGATGTCATTTAAAACATAACAATTTTGAAAAAGAAATATTTATAATATTCTTCTAAAAATTGAATTATTGATGAATATTTCTGAATGAAAACCCATATAAAACTACCTCTTTGTTATTCTAAAAATGATATATATTTTATCAAAACAAGTATCTGTAATATGTAATTTCTATTTCTATATATTATTATAATGTGGTTTAATAATTATATTAAATAATTTTTTTCAAATAATATTATATTAATTCACAGTATTTTTATTCTTTGTATTTATTTTATAAAATTAAATTATTTACATTATCCTAAATTAATCAGGATAAATATTAGCTATTTAAAATTTTCGGTTTTTGTGGTCAAATTACAACTCTTTCGTGTATGTTACTATTCCTAATAGTTAGGTTAATATTATTAATGAGTACATTAAATTTCAATTGTCATATTACTATTAAATGGGTGATATTACCTCTTATAAATATATAATCATTGCAAAACACCATTAACCTCAATTCTTATCAATATTTTGTATTTTTCATTTCTAAAAATAATGTTATTTTAAAAATATTATCTATCATTTATGTATTTTTATTTGAGGGAGAAATAATTCTAGAAGATATGAGTGAATTTTTTTTCCCTATTCGAGTTTTACTATTTTTATTCTTTTTATCCCATGTAAATATTTTTATTTTTCATGTAATTTTTTTTCTAATTTATCTTCTTCCAATAATTAAATAATATGTTGTTTCTTTCTCTTTATTCTATATTTATATAGTACTATATACTATAACATGACACACATTTATTAAAAAGAAAATATTATTTATAAAGTCTATTTCATTTTATTTATCCACCAATTATATATTACATTCCAAAAACATAAGATCAAATTCTCGATTTAGAATAGATGATGGTAATTAGGTATCATTATCACCTCAGCCACCCATTTCTCATATTTATATTTATAGTTATTTTACAACACTTAAATAAGATTTGTTTCCTTGTTACATTGAATTTTGTTCCTATTGTACAAGATAATTAAAAAATACTACTCAGAAGAGAATCCATTCTAAGGTGTACAACCTTTTAATTTTGTATTTGTAAGATATTGAGTATATACATCCTTAGGTGAGATATTTGGGAGACATTTTGAACTTGCACCATTTTTTTCTAGAAGTGCTACCTGATTTCCCTATAAAACTATTTGATAAAGGATATCAATTAGGTCAATGTACCTAATGATTATTCTACCTATCAATAATAACTGAATTACTCTCCTCTATAGTGGAGATCATTCTTTAATGATCCAGGCATTTAAAATTGTTATTGTTTCTTATATAAATGTTTGTTATATTATTATTCTATTATTCACATATAGAACATAGATAAAAAAGAACACTTTTATTAATTAATGAATTTATTTACACTATTCAATGACTAAACCCATAATAATGTTAAATATTTCATGGTATAAAAAAATAAAAGACATTGTAATAGAAAAATTTGGCAATCCCATTATCAGTTTCAATCATCCTTCCCACAAATAACTCTATAGAAATAAAACTATATATTATTAAAATATATATATTATATAAAATAGAATTATAGTTCATTTATAAGAATTAATATGAATAATCAATAAATAATAAAGATTTATTTATAAGTGATATGTTGAGGATTATAATTTTATGTGACCATTTAAGGTATTTTATTAAAAATAAATATAATTATTTTAAAAAATTACAATATAATCTTTTCAAAATTTATTTTAATATAGTGAATGTAATTTTTAAAATAACCATGTCCAAATTTCCCAATGTTAATTTTTTTATATGTTTTTTAAAATACATCAATTTTCATGATAGTAGTATAAATATAGTTTTTTCATAATAGGTATATCTTAAAATGCATCATTCTTGATTTAATAATGATATAATAATTTATAAAACAATATTTTTTATCAAAAAATATTTAATTTCATAAATGGAACAATAATTGAAATATACTTTATCTCCAAACCAAAAAATAATTTTCTATATCCTAATGTCAAAAGTGTTCCCTTAAAATAACAATATATATTTTTCCGGTTTACTTGTTAAAAAAAATTAGTGATAACAAATTATAAATAGTTTTAAATTAATAAAAAATTATATTCTATAGATGTAAGATTTTTTCTTATCATAAATTATCTATTACATGTTTTAGATATGATAGAGTATTTTATTTAATTTCTTAATAAAAAAAACCCCCTCCCCTCATGTATTATTATGCCATCTCTCTCCCCTTGTAAAAATACGTCACTACCACATAAAAAATACCTTCCCATATCCTCACTCCTAATATTATTAGAATTCCTACAGATGTTTTGGATATATCCATAACTAATAATTTATGTAGTCAATTGTTATAGAGAATAAAAAACACTGTGAAAATGGTATATTCTCTTCAATTGTCCATCCTATTCTACTCTCATCTTTCTCATTTCCTCATCCCTGTCAAATCTAGTATTTTATCGGCAATTAATATTTTTATTAACATTAAATAAATGATTTTTATTCTTATATAATTTTATTTATGAAATATTGAATTTTCATACTTTCGATTCCATATCATTTGTCAATGTCCCCATAACGATCAGTTAACCTCCAATGAGGATTTTCTAGTTATTTTCTTTTACCAAACCATATAGACGGTTATACAAGATTATTTAGGATATATTAATATATAAATATATTAATTTTATAGTTATTTAATTAATTGTACTTATACATAAATAACCTATAATGAAATATAAATATCAAAGAAAAATGTGAACTATTAAAAGAAAGCATGACATCAAAAAAGAATCATCACAAAAAAACTATGTAATATAATAAAATTTATATAATTATTATATATTAAAATTTATTAAGATAATAAAATTCAGATAAAATATTTGAATAAACCTATGGTTATTAGTTAGAAGGTACAAATTAAATGAAATAATACAGGATTTAAGGTAAGGAGATTCTTGATCCCAACACCTTTTTCTTTGGTTTATCCATCTTTTATGAAATATTTATTATGGATATTACTATATTTTTTGTTAAATATAAATTAAAAAAATTCCCTTTTCTTTTTATGGATATAAATTTTTCAACATTGATTTTTAGGCCATATATAATAATTTTTGAAAAATAATTTTCTTTCCAAAACACATCATTGAAACCTCTTGAGTTTTTATATATTCTATGATGAATGATTATATCAATGAAAACAATTTATCCCCTTTTAAATTTGTAATACCCAAGGATTATTTTATAACTTATGATTATTAAAATCCATATGAAAACCATTCCATTTTATGGTATATTTCCTTACTACAATTGTTATACATTCTATGTGAAACACATGATTAATTTAGTATTATGATTTGATCATTAAACCACTAATTAAATTGACATACAAGGTATAGTGTAATGATATATATCTTTGGAAATTTTTGTAATACACATCAATGTGATACTATATTTATTCACAATGACTATTTTTTTATATATACTCATATATATTGCGTGATAATGATGCAACATTATTCCATTACTATGTTTTGTATTTGTAAATTATGACATGATGTTTCATTGTTATGAATTAAAAAAATCCGTGTCATTATTCAAATGTAATAATGATTATTATGATTATTATTTTTTGTAATTATATTATGATGATGATTATTCTTACCCATGTACTATTTATTGATATACCTTAATCCTGTTATGTTATCCTATTACTTACAATGTTTTAGATCAACCCTTTAATTAATGTATATCCTCTAGTGAATAAATGTTATAAGCATAATAAGATATATTTTTAGTGGATAAAAATAATTATTTTCAATAATTTTTATGTTTTATTTTTTATATGTGATGTGTGATCCTCATTTTCAATGGAAGCTATACATTTGGAACATTTAGTGTTTAAATATTATATCATATATATTTAAAAGGATTTAATTATCATGTAAAAAATTTTGGGTCAGAATAAATTTTATAATAGGTTTGGTTTAGTTAATTATGAACTAAAATTAGATAATATTAGTGGAAACTTGTATAATATGTTGATGTATAGGTAAACATATTAGAAGCCCTATTTTAGAATACGTCTAAAAATGATTCCCATAAGAAATGATTTCATATTTTATTTTCACATACAAATAAATTATTTATTCGTGAATTGTTGAATTAAATTTTGTTAAATTCATTTCTATTTTAGAAAAAATGGGAATTATAATAAATCATTCCAACAACACTCGTGTGGGACAATGCAACAGTTGTTTAAATGATATCCCAAATTCTAGGGGGACGGAGTTAAAAACATTATTTCAAAACTATCACAATCATCTCATGCTATAAACAATAAACATATCCTTATTTAATTTCCTTCAGGACCAAAAGAAGGGAATGTTGTGATTGATTCCTTAAAGAAAAAACAAACCACCAATATTTAGGGGATCTTCACATCCACTAGTCATGAAATAGTGGGATAACTAAAACGGAGAGAATTTTTTTGTTATCCAATGCTCTAAGAAGTAGTTGGTAACTCTATACAATGGTCATTTATTTAGAGAAGTTGATCAATTTTGGGTGATGGTATATAATATCAAGACAAAGGATCAAAGCGATGATATAGGGTGGGAATACATAATAAAAAAATTTATTCATTGTTTAACACTAGAAATCATTGAATAATTATTATAGAAGAATTATTAGAGTTAAATCAACAACGTGTTATAAGGAAAACATTACAATTATTTCAATATATACCTTATAGATTTTTTAACAATGATAGAAAATTTTCCAGATCAGTTAGTGGTTAAGAACCACACCATTAAAAGGCTCTCTATATTCAATAATATTATAGTTAAGAAGAAGTAGTTTGATGTGTCATAAATATAGAGATGGTTTTTACAGAATAGTTCCATGGTTATAGAGATAATAATAGATGAATGGAGTTTCATGATTGTTGGTGAAATAAAAAATGAGTCAATAGGATCGAACCACACATGTATCAAATATGTGTAAGGAAGTGTTAGAGGAATTAACTCAACGGAATAATAAAATTCTTCAAGTGTGATAGAGAAGAACACTAATATAATAAAAGACAATTATACATGAAGAATCTGACCAAAATGATGGATGAGATGAAGAAAAATCAAAAATCACTAATCATGGTTACACACTACCACTATAGCGAGAAATCAAACTATGAAATCCTATGCACTAAAAAATTTGTCATCAGTGGTATTTTTAATTAGAAACCAAAAAATAATAACAATATAGAAGAATATTATTCCATCACTACTTATGAAGTTGATGAGGTAAAATAATTTAAACAAGATACAGTTCTTATTCACTATAAAATTGAAAATGATTTATTGGATTACAATTTTATGAATTCATTTATATATTATATGTTTTCAAGAAATATGGAATAAAATCACAAAAACCATGAAGTAATAGTATATAAAAAAACTATTTGTGCGATTATTGAAACCAAAGTGTTGAAATATACTGCATCCAGTGTTTTTTTATACATGCAATGAGTGAATATTCCAATCCTTCCGATTATTAAATTTAAAACTATAATATAAACTTATTATCTCCCATTATATTGATCATACATCAACAATTGGGAAAAGTAAATCATTATTTATATTCCAATCCATCACATTATTCAAAATAAATTTAAGGATGATCATAATTATCCATTATATAATCACTAAATGATGTTGGTTTTGGTACCATATATATAATAATACCTTTCCCAAATGGTTAATTCATAAATAAGTAATCATCCTTGTGTAAATTCCTATTGTTAGGGAACACAATAATGTATTTCAAGGTGATTTTCTTGGACTTCCACAAGATTTTTATGTGAGTTATCAGTATTGAATTTTCCTAGATCCACTCGTATATCCAAAACAAGCCTATAGGATGGCCCCTATTGAACATGAGTAGTTATATAAGTATCTTTACAATAATTTAGATAATGTGTTCATATGATCTATAGAATCGGCATTGGGTTCCCTAGTGATCTTTCTAGAAAAAAATATTGACCAATGTGGCGATGTATTGATTACCAAGATATCAACAATACCATCATAAAAAATAATTATAACTCACCAATTACGACTAGTGTAACTAACTACGAGAATCTATCTAATTATTAATGGTGGACTGTCATTCTAGAAGTCATCTACTGAAGTCTATGAAGGAATATATTTAGAAGATTTACTTTGTTATATGATATGGACTTTATGAGTTCATATTGATACACTTTGGATAAAAAAATATTATTAAAATATTCTTGGATTTGATAAACAATGTCCTTAGATACAACCATGAAAAATAATTTATTGTCATTATCAATGATATTATCATTTACTCCAAGATAAAACATGATTATTAATATAATTTAAGGATTGTACATGAAAATATAGAAAAGGAAACAATGTTATGAATGATCAAAATGTATGAATTTTTAATGTATCATGTCACATTCTTGGGGAACATGATCACAAGTGAAGAATTGTTTGTGGACACTAAAATAAGAAATTAAAGAATTTTAAAAACCATTATGTTTCATTGTAATCAATGTTTTTTTTGTGACTTAAAATTGTACTAATAAAATTTTAAGAGAATTTTATCATATTTTCCCTTCTAACTATATTAACATGGAATTGGGTAATGTTTTTTCTTGAACAATATATGTGAGGACTAATTTTAGGATATTATGAAGTGAAAAATCACTAATTTGATACTCACAATATGGATATGTTAAGAAGGATTTGTGATATGCATCGATTCTTCATGTAATTTCTTGAATTTTGTACTCATGAAAAATGAAACAGTTATATATTACACCACATCCAGAATAATGATCGATGTATAGAAATACCTAACACATGATCTACAATTAGAAATGGTGATCTTATCATTGATGTTTTTGAGGAATATACTTAGTGGAGATAAGTTTGGAACATATATATATATATAATGATATTCAAAAGTTTATATTCACCTATAAGTATATCAACATGTGTCTATTAAGATTCTTAGATTTAATAAAGTACTATTTTTTCTTTGTTTACTACCATCCAAGAAAAGAGAACAACATAGATGATTCTTCTTACCAACAAAATCCTACTACAATCTGAAGGATATATATTGTGATAGACTGTATATTTATGGGTATATAAATGATAGAACATGAAATCATAATGGTGTAGAATACATACTACCATTCCCAAATGTTTTTCCAAAAATTATTCCAATAAAAGATCAATGATGCGCAATGGGAATATATAGAACATTTAAAAAGATTTAATGTAGTAATATAATTGAAGAATCATTAGTTTCCAATAAATGAATATAAATTTATACATTTTCGAAATCAGATATGTGTTTTTAATAACTAATGATAAAAAAGGGGTTATTAGATAAACCATATAAATCATCATTCTCCATCTATCATGAATGTCTCATGAAGTAAGATGACTAATGAGAACACTTTGTTTTGGAATACATAAATATGGAGATTGATGAGTAAATCCCAAAATTCATGGAATTATAGAATTTAAATATTGAGAAGTATAAGTACAATGGTATGATGCAACCATGTATTATACCGATGTTGAAATGGGAGAACATCACTATAAATGAATTCACTAATCTCTTAATTACATTTAAAATAATGAAATGTGATATTGGTTGTAGTGGAGAGAATCACCAATACATCAAACTCCATTTTATTAAATATATTAAACATGAATAACATTTTATGATATATGTAAATGATGTTTCGAGGATTCATGGGGTTACAAATTCAATCATATTTAGTTAGGATCATGGTTCAGTTCTGTATTCTAAATAATACGTCAATGTGATTTGAATACAAAATTGAATTTTAGTATATCATATCAGTCCCAAATTTTTTGGCAAATATAAAAGCACTATTCAAACTCTTAAGCATATTCTCAGAGCCTGATAAATTAGATTTAATGGAACATGGGATCAACATATCACATTAATTTAGCTCTCATAATATAATCGCATCTAATCATGTATTAAAATTGATCTATATGAATCTCTATATAGGAAGTGATATTGAACTCCTTCTTTTTTGATATAGTTGGTGAATAGAATCTACTTAGACTTAAACTTATAAAATATATGAGATATAACCTTCATTTAATCCAAACATATTTTATATCTCCTCATATTTGGAAAGTGATATAGGTTAAAACTGATTTAAGGGTAATATAGAATGATGTTAGGGAAAAATTGTTCATTAAAATATCATAATTGAATAGAAACAATTATTTTACAATAAAAGTGAAGCATGTCCCTAGGATCATTATCCTCTATGTGATCCTTTATCATGTAAGATATATGGAATGTCATCTTGAACCTCCACAAAATATAGTTCATGTTAATATTTTTTATTTATCTTTCATATAAAAGATAATTTCTTACCCTCACATATACTAAATACAAAGTTGGAACAACAAGAGAATAAATTGTATTATGAGGATCATTCGGTGATGATATTTTACCATATAACCAAAGTTCTATATTTCTTAAAAACACCCCTTTTCAATGTGATGTAATAAATTCATAAGTTTGAATATGATATGTAGGAACAAGGGGAGAAATGAAATATAATTACCCTTATCTATTCTAAAATGTGAATATGAGTTGAATTTTTGGGGATAAAATTTCTAAAGTGGTGAAGAATGTAAAGAAATATAATTTTTAATATAATTAAATATTCCTAAAAAATTATTTATTAATATAATTGTTATACACCATGAAAATATAGAGAAAAAAAATCAAAACTATACCTGAATAATGAAAATCATCACATTAGTGATTGAATAATCCTAGTATGTTTTAAAATATTAACTTGAAAAAATATAATAGATGGAAAATATAATTTTAAAATTCCAGTCACCTCAATCATCTAGAATGATGCATCCCCCAAAAACTTCTATATAAATGAAATAAAATTTTAAAAAACCAAATCAACATTATATTAAAATTATATATCGATCCTTCGAAGGAATTGATTTGAATAATGAATGATTGAATGGAGAGGTATTAATAGGAGGTATTGTGACCATTGGAATAGTAATTTGAGCATTGTAATTAAAACTTAACAATTGGTAAGAGGAATGTTAACATTTCAATAGTATCATGGCTATTAGGAATATTAACCTATCCTTTGGTAAAAGTAACCAAATTGTTGTAATAATAATTTAAACTCAATATAAGAATAAAAAATATTAATAAAATTTATCAAGGTGAATTTTAGTAAATGAAAATATTTTTGTTCTATAAAATAAACATAAGGATAATAAATTGAATGAAAATCCAACACATTTTTAATAAATTGTAATTTATGGGATTTTGTAAATAATAATTATATTTAAATTAATGTGTATAATAGCATATTATAGAAAAATCTTTTGATAAATGGAGTTAATTTTGAATATTCACTGTATAAAATTTTCTATTTTTTATTTTTTTCATGAAATCCTTTAATATTTTTGTGATTAGTAGAAGTGCAAGTTTTTAGTATCCATTATTTCTTAAATTATATCATTCACGCTATAATAATTACCTATTAATTTCTATAAATTGAGGAAAAAATTAATTTACTAATTTATCCATTTAAAAAAAATAAACTAAATTGACAAACCTCAATATCGTTTTCTAAGCCCAATGTCAAAATTGTTCAACAAAAATAACCATAAAATTATTTTCTTCTAGTTTCCTTTATACCTAAATAATTTGAATTCAAATTATAAAGGGGTTTAATTTCCAAATATCATTATATTTTATTTATATATGGTTTATATTGACAAATATTCACTAATACATTTATTTCCTTTGATATATATTTTTAAATAAAATTTTATTAAAAAAATACCCTTCTCCTCAAGTATAAATTACCCCATTTTCTTCCTTAAGAGACCCAAATATCCCACATATTATAAATCTAATTTTATAACAAAAATTCCTATTAAAACTCATATCATTCCTAGGGAGTTTACATATATATAAAACTATAATAATCAATGGATTTTACTCTCGTAGAAAAGAAAAAGCACCAATAAGTGTGTATATTGTCATCCATTATATCATTCTCACCTCTTCATCCTTTTTTCCACCTCCCTTTCCAAAACTCAACATTCTAAGGATAATGAAGTATTATTTCCACATTATAGTAAATATTCTAAACTAATATAAGATATTTATTTATGAAATATTATATTTTTATTCATTTAATTCCCTTTCTTTTGATGATATCTTAATAATGTTCGGTTAATAAATAATGAGGATATTTCTAATTCATTTATTATCATCAACACTGTCAATGGTTTTAATAAAATATTTATGATATATAAATTTATAAATATAATAATATTAATATATTTTAATTAATTCTTCTTAGGTATAAATGACATTGAAAAAATAGAGAAATCAATTAAAACATGAAATTTTTATAGAAATCGTTATATCAAAACTCGGAAACATCATAAAAAATTATAAAATAAAATATTATTATTATAATAAATAAATATTCATAGAAAATAATTAAAATAATTTTTTTCTAATTTTTTAATATGTTAAGGTTATCTATTTAAGAGGCCAAAATAGAAGAAATTAAGATGAATTTTAGGTAAGGGTATCCTCAAACCCATCTCATTTTCTTCAAATTATCCTTCATTAATGACATCTTCAGTATAGATATTCATCTAGTGTTCATTAAATTAAATTCACAATTTTTATATTTTCATTTAATCTATATATTTAATTCTACCCATTTTTTCATCTAAATAAAATGGTTTTTTGCAATGATTTTTCTCAAAGAACATCTTTGACTCCTCTCTAATTGATTCTTGTTCTCTCAATATGTTTGTTTTTTATACAAATTTTTTCCCTTATTAATTTGTATACCCTAAGGTTTATTCAATAATGTGTGATTTATGAAATTCATATGTAACTTATTTTGTCCATGGATAATTTCCTGACTATACATTTTATATGTCCTATATAGAATGGATGGTTATGTAAATATTATGATGTGATAGGTGGTACATGCATTATATATTCCTCTGATGTGTCTTGCAATATAATTTATATAAATATATTATTTGTATAATGAATAAACATAAGCTATATTTGTTTAAAATAAAGATATTCTTATTTATTATCATATGTTATGAGTGAATATTATATGTTCTTTATTGAAAACTATGTGTTATATTTAACCAATATGGCATTATTTTTAATTTTCATTAATCACTATATTACATGCCTTTCTCAAATATCTTCCTCATGATTATGATGATAGTAACTTTATTATAAAAATATTATGATTACTATTCTCACAGATTTACAATCCATTCATGAATATTACTTATTCTATTTTATCATTCTATTTATTGGGATATTATATCACCAATTTCATTGATGTGTATCCTCATATGATAATGGGATATATTTTAAGTTGATAAATATAAATTTTTGTAATCATGCTTATATGTTATAATGTATAACTGATGTATGATCCTTATTTTTCTAAGAAACTAATCATTTCAATCCTTTAATGTATAACAATTTGGTTTATTATCTTAAAATTACCTAATAGACATGTTTGAAAATATAGGGTTTTTATAAATTGCTTCTAATATCAAACACCATGTTTGTTCGATGGTTTTGATCATAACTAATCTACCAACTTCTAGAATATTTTACTTGACTTTGGATGGTTCTATGGTTCTCTATCATTTATTAAAAAAGATAATTTATAATTATTTTCCAATCAATTACTACATTCATACATATAAGAGTTTGAAATTTCTTCCAATATGTAGCTTCAAATGGGTCCATTGAATTAATTGAGTGGAATATTTTTTTATGAGGAAACATAAAATGGGGAATTTTGATCGAATCCACTTATAAATTTCATTTAGAATGTATTAATCATATCAAAATGATTATAAATGGTACATCAAGATAAGCTATCATTTTTGGGGTGATATTCCATTTGATAATTAAACTAAGTATTCAGATCATATTGAAATATAATCTAGAATTTATCCAAAATCACTTTATCATGATAAAAAACACTGAACATATTTTTCACATGTATAATACCTACTTAATTTGAATATATCATGAAAACTAGTTTAATAGAGATAAATTCTTTAATAGTGATTTAGTGGGAAGTATTAGTGAGTTGATCCACCACAATCCATTACACAATTCACTTATTTGATGTATTCAAGGGACCAGTGACAATGCCTATAGTGTTGTAATCCAATTTGTATTTGCGTATGGAAAATTATTACATTATCCCCTTATAGTTAGGTATCTTATATTTAACATGATGATATAACACCAATTTTGTGGTTTACCCAGGATCATCAACATCAGGATATCCCACCCAATTTGATCTAGAATATCACAATACATCTTGTTTTTTCTAGGATGGATAAGGATAGATGATCTATGATCATTATTGAGTATGTCTATCTTTTTCTCATTTAAAGAAAGAATTCATAGTATATATCCAAAATTAATGAAACTATCTTCATTGATGATTGATTCATTAATATTATATTTCATTATTTATTTCACCTTCATTTAAATCTAAAAACATTCCTCCGTGACTCCATTATATTTTCATTGATATATGGTTCAGAAAACAATTGATAAATATAGTATTTATTCCCTAAAATTATAATTTCCAGATCTATCCTATACATACCCCCATGGATATGGACTTTCTCGAACTATATCATGGTTACAATAGAATGTTCTTTTATATATGGGAATTATCTACTTTATTCATATCTAAATGATACTTTTGAATCCAAAAAATTTAAATCATTTAAAATATCCCATCATATTCATTAATTCAGGTGGAGGGCCTACTATGTGAATATATACATTATAAATATTTTAGATATATAATTATTATTTCACATCATAGAGGTAGTTCCATAAATTCTTCATATAAAATATCATAGATGGTCCTCTATATTATATGTTAGGTTTTTTGTCTCATGGATCTCCAACTGTCATGATGAATACCCTATTACATTATCATTTATCATGAGTACTAAAATCGAGACTTTATTTGATGAATCGTGTTATACAGAAACCCTTCCCTATTGAATAGTAACTTGAGTATTGGTATAGTCATTAACCTCTTTTTGACAACCCTAATGGTTTCCTTAAATTCTTCGACCCATACATAATTTACCCATTCTATTTTATCATAGTTAGTGAGATCGGAAAGAATTTGAAATTTCACATCAATCATCATTAATTCCCACATAATCCATTAAATTTTATACATTTTTAGGACACATTGGGAACTATCCAATTCTATAATTTCATTTTTCTATGTATAATCCACACAAATCTCCTCAACTATGAAAACATACCCCAAGAATATGAAATGATGCATTCAAAAGTAACACTTTCTAAGCATCCCATACATTTAGTCTTTATTAATGTCACCAACATAATCCACATATTATTTGAATGTTCCGCCATACTATATGAGTAAATGACATTATCAATAATAAAAAATAAAACATATTTTTCATTATATTCACTAAATAGACCAGTTATCATATCCATGATGATTATATCAGAATTATTATGCATGAAGGGAATCACTATGAACTCATAGTTTCCTTACCTTTTATGGAAGGTTTTATTATAAATATTATAATTATTCAACATCAATTAATTATTCGAAGAATGAATATCCTCCCCTAAGACATATTGAGATTCTAGAAAATTATCAAACTATTCACCAATCATTTTAAGTAGAAACATTCTCTTTATCATTATCCTATTGAAAACATGAAAATTGATAAATAACGTCATTGATACATCCTTATTCTTGACAAAGTGCACTTGTGCACCCCCAAGATGATTCCCAAGGGCATATAAACCATTTTTCAAAATTATCAAGAAGCTATCTCCATAAACACTATAGTTTAATCAAACTATACTTTATGGTATTTTTGATATAGGAATGGATTTATTTAATTCCATATTGAGATATCTAAAACATGATCAAGGTGAATTTTCTAATATGTCTTTAGGAAATGGATAATTATATACCCATAAAATGATCCATTCTCTAATGGTTGTCTTTATATTAATAGAAAAATATAAATAACATAATTTCCAATAGTGGGAATGAACTCTCACACAAATGAGGTATTTTGGAAGAAGATTTATGACCCTAATTTTATTTTTATTAGGACAAGGTATGGTTTAGAATATTGGTTGAGATTCCTATTTCATGATCACTAATGTGATCCAGAAATAACAGTAGCCAAACCATACCGAGTATAACAAAAAATTATACCAAGGTAATTATTGTATGATTATATAGAATAATCCTCCCAAAAATGTTAGTTTATAAAGAGAAATAAACATGGGTTTCAATAAACACCATATAAGGTACATTTAATGATAAATAAACTTCATGTTTTCATGGATTTGATTCAATAATTTTTGAAAAAAAATATTTTTATAAAATATTTTTTTTTAATTGGAATTAAAAACTTTTTTTACTATTTAGTTAATAGAATGTATAGTTTTTATTCTATCATTTTCATTTACCACCACAATAGTGGTGATGGAATAGTCTTTCCATTTATCATAAATATTTGTTGATTTTTGATCCTATTCACATTAAAAGTAATTTTGTTTAGTGAAATGGAATAATATGTTACCTTACTCATTATAATTGATGAATTGAACCATTGGTGTTTCATTGGTAGGGGCCTTTTATTCTTCCACCACATGGGAAACTACTTCATTTCTTATCATAATTCACAATCTTTTTGTCCCACTCTCATTTACATAGAGAATTTCCTCACCCCATTTCAAAATTTTCCATGATGCTCTATTCTAAATATTTGGATTTTGGGTGGTTAGATATTTTATCCACCTTTTAATTTTTATTCACTATTTTGAAACTTAATTCTCCTCATATTCTCTCTATGTCCCATTGACCATTATAAAAATGTATCTTTATTTTTAGATAACATAAAACATCATTTATGTTACTGCCAATATCTAATATATCATGGTCATTTTTGTGGTGTTTTTAAACCCCGAATGAATCCATCTATTTATACATAATTATTTATAAGAAAATATGATGTATATCATATAGTCATTCTGAAATTTTCCTCTCAACAAATGAATGATTAACATTCATTTTTTTTATGATCAAGGAATTTTCTCTTAATGTTTGTTAGAGTATTTCTAGGGAAGTTACTATTTTAAAAATGACTTCTTATTATATTCCCACTCTATTTATTCTATTTTACCTTTTGGGTTTGTACAATTTATCAGATACCACCATTGATTTTACTCATTGTCTAAATGATATATGTTAGGAATAACCATATCCTTCTTATAAAAAAGGATAATAATACTGATATTTTCCATTAAGAGAACATGTTTTTGCATTGAATGTGAATCAAAAGATCCAAAAAAAATATTGGTTTTGTCCTCATAAATAACTCAATGTCTAGTTTAACCTTATTAGGTTAAAGTGAACATTGCACATTTTTTTATTATTCATTCTATGATATATGGGTAACTATCAATACTATTTTTTAGACTACAACTTATATTTCAATCAAAATATCATTTGGATGGTTATTTCATTTTCCATCAAATAGTTTTATGTACTAGTTTTACCTAGTTCCCGTAATTTTTAAAAATAATAAATGTATTAAAAAAACCTAAATGAAGAAAAAATAAATAATATATTTTTCATGAGAAATATCTACTCTAAATTCTTGGCATCTATGATTTGTTTGTATCTAAATTTTCCCAATTGATGATTCTTGTAGCTCATAAATTAATCCTATTGAATTTTTTTAAAATAATTACATTAGTTTTTATATTTTATAATGGGATATATAGAGCTTTTTATTATCAGAATCATATCTCCAATGACGAAGGCACTCAATAAGGCCTCTTTATCATGAAAAAAGATATTTTCATTTAAATACCCAGTTAGACCTACTTTAAGTTATTACACCTTTTCAAATGTTTTCTAGTTTCATATCCTCTTGTTTTATCATGACATGGATTTTACTATTTCGAAATCAAATAATCTTATAGATTACCAAAAATTCAATATGTTACTAAAAAACTCAATCTTATCTTGAGGGTTTTTATCATTTTCTATTCATAATTCCAAAAATAACTGAAGTATTATTTGATAAAAACTCTAGAAAAAAATAATTTTCTTATATCATATTTACTTCAATTGGAAAATAAATAAAATAATATTAATAAATTGTTGGATCCAACAGATTTATATATTTGGGAAATAAATTTCAGACATCAGTTATAAATAATAAAACATAAAAATTATTTAAATCCATGTTCTTTATCAAATTAAAATATATCATATTCTCTACAATATGTTTATTGATATAAGGATATACATTGATTAAAGGAGTGAGATAAAAGTAAACCAAGGGAAGGAAAAAACATGCGAGGAATAAGAGATACAAATCAATAGTACATGGGTGAGAATAATCATTTTCATCGAAACATAATCATGGGATCATAATTTTATCTTGAAGGAAATATTTAAAAAATCACGGAATGCGGTATATAATTAAACATCATAACATAGTTGTAAAATACAACACATAGTGGTGAACAATGAAAAAATAATCTTCACACATAACTTATGTTTATAAATCATATCATCGTAGTTGAAAAAAAATATTTAATCCATTTATCCATTTTATAAATAATATGTTATATATATAACAATACATAATGATGTGGTGGATTATATAATTAAAAAATCATAAATCTCATCACAAAATGATCATAACATTCCATGCCACATGAGAAGAGATATTTTATTATACTCATGAAATCATTGAAATAAAATGAAAGGGTTTACATAATGGTTTTGTAATGTATAAATTCATGAATACACTTATGTATTCATAAATTACAATGTAGAATAATATTTTAGCATACAACTTCTTCATTATTGAGTAAAAAAGAATCATTAATTGGGGATTCAATGAAGACTTTTGTAAAAATAGGCAATTTTGTAAAATTATTCTAATTTAAGAAGAATAATATTTTTATTAAGTTATAAATATGTATTCTCCCAGAAGAATTTTTTTTAATACTAAAAATTAATATTGGATATTTTTGAGGAATATGCATACTAAAAATAATTTAGAATATGAGATAACCAAAAAATGATGAACTTTTTTTTAGAATACACTTAACATAATTAATAAATTATTTTATTTCATTTCCACTTAATATATAACAATCATATATTTATTAAAACATGGAACTAAAAAAAATTATTTCCATTTTTAATTCGTGAACTATTATAATAATTGGATTATATTTATTCATATGATACTTCAAAAGATGATAATTTTGTCATGACCCATCCTAGAAGGGTCCATACCATGAAAACCCCTAGCCTATCTCCAATAGTCCAGGGGTTGGCAACTAGCCATGAGTAGGAATATCTCACAAATAGGAGGCATTTTCTTAAGTACCTAAACTTATGCACACATATACAAGCCTAAAATAATTAAATGTAAAACACTATGGAAATAATAACTCATACCACAATGATACCAATAATATAGTATTATTGCAGAAAAATAGAAAGAAAATAGAGAAATGATACAAGCCCACCCAAAAATGTTTCTAGAAAAGTGAAAGTACATGTTCCTGAAACTCATCCATAGAAAAACTACAAGAAGGGAAGGAACTTGAAAATTTTCAAAATCCATATGATCACACCTTGACTCTTTAGTCTCTCTAAGCACAATCTGTTCTTGGTTCACTTAGGAATCTATCAATGGGTCAATCATCAGCTCAAGACACAATACATGTGATCATATCCCGTGTAGGGGTGAGTAAAAATATACCCAGTAGGAAAATATGAAACCACAAAGGAATACCATAAAAAATACACAAATTATACCACAAAAAATATACACAGTCATCTCACATCGGTACTAATATATAGTACAGAAAAAGATTATCAAATGTAATCCAAAAAACACATAGTATCAACAAGATATGTTGCCCTGATGAGACATTTAGCCCCAATAAGACATGAATTCTTTGTAAGACACATAGTATTGGTAAGAAACGTAGTATCAGTAAGCCACATAGTCTCAAAATATCACATTCTCTCAAATTCATATCCATCCATAGGATTCCTCTCATAGCATGATCATTCTTGGAGAACCTAATCCTCAAGTCATTAGGTTCTATGAATTATTTTACAAAAACTCACATAGAGTATCTAAAATGTACTTATCATAACATGTTTCCCAATGTTGGAAACATATCATCGAACAATAATTTGGTTTGAATGGTATGGATGTGTTCGTAAAACAATTATTACCTAGTTCTGGTTCAGGTCCGATTAGAACCATTGGCCAATCTGACACGCCATCTGACCTGACCCAGTCCGGTCGAACTGGACCGGCCCATTGTTTCTGTTAGAACATGGCCCACTAGGCCACATGGTCTTGCATACTAGGTCTTTACAGAAACCATGTTCCCCTAGTCTAACATACACATTGGAGGGACCATTTGGACCACCACACACTGTCTACCCCGACCGTATTCCATTGGTCAATACAGAACCATGCCACATCCCATGCTACGGGTCCGCTACATTCACTTGCACATTGTGTGCTCTGCATGCCCTGTGACTTCCTCACCACTATAGGCTGCTCATATGGTTGATCTACACTCATCGTGATTGAGACTCCTCCCATGCGGTGTGAGCTTCCACACCATCGTGATTCATATTCTGCAGTCACATGCATCGTCTGATAGATCCCCTGGTTCCACGGGCCACCCACCTTGCTTTGCTTCTCCATTATTTAAAATTGAGGCACCTCCCTGACCCCTAGGGTGTTATCTTCACTACCTTGTGCTCTTATCTATATTGTCTTTACTATGGGGGTCCGATGATGTTCTGAGCCACCCATCAAGTCATGTGGTGACCATAAGGGTCCAACGGTGATGAATTCCAAGAATGTGGGAAAAGAGAAGCTCAAAAACTATGAGAGGAACGAACCTATTCCCTTTTTCATGTTGGACTCAATCTATTCTGGTTAAAATGAATATTTAAGATATATATAATCAAAATAATATATCTCACCTTTTAAACCACATTCAATTATCCATCCCACAAGATTGATCGACCACATATCGACCAGTTCATTGTTTGTTCCAGCATTATCATTGAATTCAAGAACATGGAAAATAAGGGAGAAAACAACGGCCTACCTGAACATTGGATCCTTTTTTTACGATGAACAGACTCCACATCATCATCAAACCTCGATCCACTGACATTAATTATAGAGATATCCATCTCATCCTTTCAGAGGAACTCCAAGGTTATGATGATTACCCTAAATTATATAAAAATGATTATTAATAAAAACCCCTCCTTTGTCACCACGTAATGTTAACTAAAATAAAATGTAATTTATTTTATTTATTTAAATTTCAAAATACTAATTTTCACATTTGACCAATAATGTTTAATGATATCCCCCTCTTTAGGTGATGTCGCTGCTCTGAATACAACAGTACGATCAGATTTCGGATCTATGCACTGACTAAAAAGTTATTCAACTTTTTCTACAAAACTTCCCATGTGTGCTATTTAATATTTTAATATTCATCATGATTTTTTTTGGACACATTAGGCATCATATTCACTTGATGTCTCAGAACCTAATATCATAATAATTACATATAATATATAAAAATAATACATTGAAATTCTAATTGTTATATTTTCCCTAACATATGTCTTTACATCCCATAAATCCAAAACAAATGGTTATACAAAAAAACATGGGTACTAAGAACGAATCTAACACTCCCACTCCTCAGTTATCTCCTTGAGATTTCTCTGATTCCACCGAATTCAAAATTAAGGAATAGACCAACAGTGAAGGATCCTCTCCTGTAAATCATTAATCTTCATTGAGTACTCCACAAAATTCTCCTCATCATCGATGTCCAACTCTCCCTAGTCAATTATTTGTGATAGATCATGCACGTATCTGCTCAGATGTGACATGTGAATGATATCATATACCCAATCTAACTACAAAGGTAGATCCAAGAAGTGCACCACCTCACCAACTTTACATTATATCTAGAAAGGGTTGATGAACCTCATAGATAACTTTCTATCCCAAAAAAATCAACATGTTTTGTGTCGAGTAGAGTTCCAAAGGAAAACGTGGTATCCCTGCCAAAACTCTAAATTCCTCTTTAGCTAGTAATCATTAGACTTATATAAGATCTATCTAGTCTTCATATACTCTAGGATGACCTGCACCTTTTCTGTAGTCACATGCACTAACTCTGGACCCATGATTGGTAACTCTCTTGGGTATGTCCATCAATGTGGTGACCTATAGGGTATCCCATACAAGGCCTAAAATGGTTCCATAATGATGGTGGAGTGGTAGCTATTGTTGCATGTAGATTCCAATGGAGGTAGGAAATCCTACCAACTACACCAAAAATCATGGATGCTAGTATGTATCATGTCCTCCAGATAATATATGGTCCTCTCAGTCTAGTCATCCAACTATGGGTTAAAAGTTGTGTTGATGCACAAATGAGTCCCAAATGCATCCTAGAATCCCTTCCACAACTATGATTTAAGGTGAATATCATGACTTGATACTATCATCTATGGGACTCCTTGGAGTCGAACAATCTCCAGCGTGTAGAAGCATATCATGCTCTCTACTGAACTCTGCTTCAGAATCACTCGAAAGTTGGCTGACATGTTGAGTCAGTCAATGATAACCCAGATGGAATCATGACCCCTCAACATATGTATTAAACCATTCACGAATTCCATCGATATCCTATCCCACTTCAACTTTATCACCTCAACGGGTTGATTCAAACGCCCTATAACCTGGTACACAATCTCCACTTTCTGACAAGTGAGACATATAGAAATGAACTCTGCCACTTCCTTCTTCATCCCAGGACACCAGAACTATTTTCATAAATCCTAGTAAATCTTCTCTACATTTGGATGTACCATGAAATGGGATGTATAAAACTCCCTCTATAAATCCTCTTGTTACACCACTGGTACCATTATGTGTCCTCTAAAATGAATGACGTGCTCCCCAACTTTTGAATATCAATCAGGGGAATTCCTAGTGGACATTAGATCACATAAAGTCTCACAGTCATTATCTATAATATATTCCTCACTGAATCACTATAAGTGTGGAGGGATGACAACCATTGACTGGAGGTAACTTATTTCATCTCCATCTGCAAAAGATATTTACAATGAGGAAAGATAATATTATGTCTCATTCAGAAACTGTGAACTCGATATCATATTGAAAAAATATTCCACCACATTTCCCTTCCCAAGAGTATAGGAAATCTCAAGTCCTAGTCCTGGAGGAAATATATTGATTTCCTATATCTCATGTAAAGATTATTCTTAGAGAAAAAATACTTGAGACTATTGTGGTCAGAGTATACGATAAATTTCTCACCCATGAGGTAGTGTCTCCACATCTACAATGCGAAGACTACCGCTATTAACTAATGACCACGGGTCATGTTGTTCTTGTTGTATAGTCTCAACTACCATGAAACATATGCAATCATATATTTTACCTACATCAAGACACAACCAAACATAGTTCCTAATTCATCGTAAATACTACATAATTGACACTCTCTTATGGAAATATCAAGATGGGAGCGCTCATCAATCTATGCCTCAACTATGAAAAACTCTCCTGGAACTTCTCCACCTATATAAAAGGATAACATTTTCATGTCAAAGATGTCAAGGGTGTTGCTACTCTAAAAAATTAAGAAACAAACACTTGATAATACCCATCCAAACCAAAAAAACTCCACACATCCGTAAATTTATTTGGTGGATCCCAAGAAATAACATCATCAATATTCTCTAGATCCACAAAAACTCCATCCTCTAAAATGAAATGTCCTATAAAATGGACCTCTCGTATCCTTATATTTAAATTTTAGAGCTTCCCATAAAATCTGGTGCTCTCGAATTATGTCAAGGACCATCCTCAAGTGTATCATGTTCTTCTTATCAGACAACAAGTACACTAGGATGTAATCAATGAAGATGACCCCAAACTGGTCTCTATATGGCTGGAATTTCCAATTAATGATTCCCATGAGAACAGCTGGGGTGTGCGTGATGAAAAATGGAAACACCAGGTACTCATACTAGCTGTAATGAAACCTAAAAGTCATTTATGGTATATCCTAATCCCGTACTCAAAGCTGGTGATAGCCAGATCTAAGGTCTATCTTCGAGAACCACCTCTCCCCTTTCAACTGATAAAATAGGTCTTCAATCCTTGCCATTGGATACCTTTTCTTCCTAGTCACATATTTCAGGCATCAACAGACCACACATAACCTCAAGATATTGTCTGCCTTTTTATAAATCAAAACAGGGGCTCCCTATGGTGAAACACAAGGTCTCAACATGCCTTTCCTCTGTAGGTGCTCCAACTTCACCCTCATCCCATGAAGCTCTGTAGGAGCCATCTGATATGTATGTGTAGATAAAAGTGTCTACCTATGGTATAGATTTATGTAGAAGTATACCTTTCTATGTGGATTTAATCTTATAAAATCATCAGGAAATACATCCTCATGATTCTCCACTACTATAGGAAACTGAGGACTCATATCATCCACTACACTAAGGGTGAGGCTGGCCAACTAAGGAGTGATCGTTGGCACGATCTTATGTGTGATTCCATCCTATGTTTCATGTGTTTTATTTTCACCAAAAAATAAAATCTGGATTCAATCACTAAATACACACCTCACTCTATGAATAAAACAGGAAATATGAGCAAGGACTGTGGTTAACTTGTCCATACTGAGAATGAATTTGTAATGCCTCGACTCCACTACCAAGAGATACCAACCAAAAATCTTGCCTCCAAGGGTAAGGTCATACTGTTAGCCTTAATTGGTGATGTAACTTCCCCAACCCGGAAGCCACTAAACCGGTGCTCCAGACCGGGTGGTTACATGACCTTAAGCACGCCTCCTCGTACGCCAAAGGCTGCTGACTAACAGCGGGGGTCTATGGGGTCATGTGGGGAGACTATACCCATTTTTATCAGAGTAAGCCAAAATAGAAATAAACCAAATATAGGAAACAATAACCAATTAAAAAGGAACATGTATATCAACCATTTCCAACAATAAATATGTCATTTCATACTACAAGTGCAAGAGTGAACAAAAACCATAAATAAGGACAACGACCACAATTCCCAAAATGGTCCCGACTCCAAGTCTGGATCATCTACCAAGTGCTACCGATGTCCACTCAACTATCTAGCAAGGACCCTTTCCCTTCTCCTGACCTAAAAACATGATGTCTTCTCGGGTACCCAATGGTGGCCCGAGTAGGGTGTGAGTACAACATAGTAGGCCACCACTGAAGGTGTCTACAAGATATCCATTATGAACACGTAGTGCCTGCAAAAGGAAAATGAATGATAATTTCCAAGTAATTATTTAAGGTACCATTAACCAGTTCATATCCAAATCCATTTCCACATTTATTACCATTCATTTTACACCAATTATCACCTGTTACAATTTCATCACATTTCCATGGGTTAATCACATGCATTATGTTACATGGGTCTAAGGCCAACAATCACATGCAATAGGGTAAACACATCGTTATCCTATCTCACTAGGAATAACCCCCTCATAGCAACCATATCCTCACCTCGAAGCCTCAGTCCGGGTGGATGAAACCGTTAGGAGAATAGACCCTTAGTCCCTTTTCCTAACCCGTGCATTTAGGGTGGAGTTTAGAACCTCAGTCATAGCTCAACCTGTGGGCGTAGATCCTCAAGTCATACCCCACTCTATGAATCCATGTGCACATGCGTATATATATAAGTAACCATCAACCATCCAAACCATTGCCCTTCGAGAAATACTTTTCACAAAACCCTACATGGGAATCCACATCATGAATTAACCCATTAACACATTACCATTTCACACCATTTAACCACTCACCCAATTCCCATGTGTTATGCCTAACTCAATAAGAATTTAGCAGGAGACCCATAAACTATCTATTATGGTCTTTAATTATTTTACACATTAATTCATTTAACTTGTTTATCATTTCCATGATTCAACCATTCATGCCGACATATTTATCAAGGGATCTACAATTCAATACAACAAGATCACCTATTTAATAACAATACCTAAACCCAGGAAAAGCCGGCACGTCCCATCGATGGCCCTAAATTAGGTCAATTAAATCCTAACACATCCCACAGGGATCATGCGAGTTCCCATTATCCATTTTAAACATAATTATTACCAAACATGCCAAGTTTATTCAAAACATAACCAAGGGGAACCAAGAACACAACTAAACATGAAAAAATGCACAAATAACCATGGGATATAGCTTATAGACCACCTACCTTGAAACCGCGGTTGAACACACTCTCAATAGAGTCCTTAGACCTTGATCCAACAAACCTTTGGAGCTTTACCCTAAAACTCACCCCAAAAGATAGGGTTTTAGAGCTTCAGAACAAGTTGGAGAGAAGATACCAACACTAAACCAAAAAGAGAAGCAGGGATGGGATTATCCTTTCCTGGAGCATCGATCCGCAACCAAAAGCACTCTAAATGACCAAGAATCGAAGGAGAACCACCCTTGGGAAGCTTGGGTCAGAAAAGTTCGTCACTAGGGTTGAGAGGGGATGAATGGAAGAAAATCCTGAGTTGGGGTTTAAAATCCCGGAGTGGAATACTTGTAATTTTTCCCAACTTAAAGAGGTAGCATGGTTTGTCTGCATGGTTTGACAACCCATGCACAAACCCTGTGCCTTCTACTATCCTAAAGAGGAGGGTTGCACGGTTTACTTGGGCAGGCCGCACGGTTTGGCCTGGCCAAGAACAAGTTGTGCGCCCAGGCCTATCTTTCCTAGTTTTCCATTCTTTCATGCCCCGATCCCTCGAAACACCCCCAAGGCCTCTCATACTTTCAAAAGACATCCCTTGATTCCCGAAACAAAGGATTAAACCAACAAATAATAAAAATAAACCTTACCAGAAACCAGAATCTTACAACCTCCCCACCTTATAATGGCTCGTCGTCGAGTCGAGTTCCCAAGCCTCATTGTTCCTCTAAAGAGAAGAGTTCGGACCATTGAGCCCGCATATCTGATTCCCGCACCTAATATTCTTCCTGAACTTTTCCATTCTGCCATAGTACTCACACTAATGGAACAACTTTGCCCTGAAAGACCTTTTCACAACGATCCACCACACGAACCAGATGCTCCTCAAAGGAAATATCAGCCTCAAGCTCCACATCCTCAACATCAACCATGTGAGATGGGTTCGGGTGATACCGTCGAATATGATACACATGAAACACATCATGCATCCCACCATATCGTTGTGGAAGAACTAATCAGTAATCCACTAGTCCAATATTCTCTACAATATCAAAAGGTCCCACATACCTAGGCGACAACTTACCCTACTTTCGAATCTGACAATGACCCAACCTTGGCGACACCCAATGGAACACTTTATCACCCACCCTAGACTCAAGAGGTCTACGCCACCAATCTGTATATTACTTATGCCTAATCTAATCCATACCCATACACTTCTTAACCAAATTAACTCTCTCTGAAGTATCTGGCACGAGACTTGGTCCCAAAAACGCAGATTCCCCGGCCTCTAGCCAACACAACAGAGATCTACATGGTCTCCTGTAAAGTTCCTCAAACGGTTCCATATAAATTGTAGCCTGAAAACTATTTTTGTAGGAAAACTCAACTAATGATAGGTTCCTCTCCTAAGAACCACCAATTTCCAAGACACAAGATCTTAACATGTCTTCCAATACATAGATCGTACACTCCGACAGACCGTCCGTCTACGGGTGGAAATCCGTACTCAAAAACATGTGCGTACCAAGTGCCTTATGCAACCCTTGCCAGAAACGCGACGTGATATGCGGATCTCAGTCTGGAACTATGGTGCATGACACCCCATGCAACCGCACTATTTCTCAAACATAGAGCTCGCCCAACTGGTCGACTATAAAGGTCTATTGAATTGGTAAGAAATGAGCCACTTTCTTTAACCGATCCACAACCACCTAGATTTCAGAATTCTTTTACGACATCCTCAGAAGACCCACGAAAAATTCCATTGTTACATAATCCCACTTCTATTCTGAAATGGTAAATAGATGCATCAATCCACCTGGTCATTGATGCTCGGCCTTCACCTATAGACAGGTAAGGCACCGTGCCACAAAGCTTGCTACTTCTTTCTTCATCCTAGGCCACAAAAACTACCTTCGGAGGTCATTGTACATCTTGGTCAAACTAGGATGCACTTCCCACTTTGATGCATTGAACTCACGCATCAAATCTTCCCGCACACACTCTGGCACAACCACACGATCATGAACACAAACAACACCGTCCACACTAACGTCTCACCTACAAGGTAGATCTTCATGTTTATTCTTTTCCCTCATGGCCAAACACTCTGGATCATCCAGATGACCCTCCTTAACTCGACTCAAAAGTGTTGACTCCATCATTAAGGAAGTAAGAGAGACCTGACCACTCTCCTCCTGCACCTCCAGGTGCATCTCTGCAAACAAATCCATCACCTTCAACTTGGTGCTGGACTCCTGAACTACCTAATTTGGAACCTTCCTACTTAGAGCATCAACAACACTATTTCCCTTTCCTGGCATGTACACCAACTCAAAGTCAAATGACTAGAGATATTCAACCCATATTTTCTGCCGAAGATTCAGATCCTGCTATGAGAATATGTAATTTAAACTCTTTTTGTCGGTAAACACAGTATACCGTTCTCCCAACAGATAGTTCCTCCATCACTTCAAGGCATACACTACTACAGCAAACTCAAGATCATGAGTGGGATATTTCCTCTCATGCGGTCTCAACTTCCTTGACCCATAAGCCACAACCCGATCATCCTGCATCAACACAGCCTCAAGTCCGATTTCGGACGCATTACAAAACACACTATACTTCTTACCTGGCTCAGGTAAGATCATGATTGGTGCGGTCATTAAACACTTCTTCAACTATTGAAATGCATTATCAAAGGCCTCATAACACTCGAACTTGATTCCTTTCTTGGTCAGGCCTAAGAGCGGTGCTGCCAAGAGAGAGAAATCCTGAATGTACCTTCGGTATTACCCAACAAAACCCAGAAAACTCCAAAAATCTGAAAAACTCTTGGGATGCTCCCAAGATACAACTGCATGCAATTTATCTGGATCCACTAACACACATTCCTTTGAGATGATGTGTCCCAGAAAATGCACTTCACCTATCTAGAATTGACACTTTGATTTCTTGGCGTATAGCTGATGCTTTCTTAGCATACCCAAGACGATGTTAAGATGTTGGGAATGATCGTCGTGAGTTTTAGATTACACATAGATATCGTCAAAAAAGAAAACCACAAACCAATCTAGATAGGGATAAAATTTCGAGTTCATCAAAGCCATAAACACCACTGGTACATTGGTCAAGCCAAAAGGCATTACCAAAAACTCAAACAACCTATTCCGACTCCAGAAAGCTGTCCGCGGTACGTCAAAAGATCTCACCCTTATCTGGTGATATCCTGACCTTAGATAAATATTAGAAAACATTGATACACCCCTCAACTGATTGAATAGTTCATCAATTCTAGGAAGAGGGTACCGATTCGTCACTGTCATCTGGTTCAACTTTCGATAGTCAACACACATCCTCAATGACCAATCGAACTTCTTTGAAATAAGCACGGGAGATCCCCAAGGAGACATACTAGGATGGATAAAACCCATACGCTCCAACTCCTCAAGCTGAACCTTTAGTTTCGGGAGTTCTACTGGTGCCATTTGGTATGGTGGAATAGAAACTGGCTCTGCTCCCAACAGCAACTCGATTGTGAACTCAACATTTCTCTCGGGTGGTAACCCCAATAAATCCTCAAGAAACACATCATAAAACTGATCCACCACATGAGAGAAATTTTATTGATCTCCTCCCTCATCATCATCAAGCATGAGACATTCCACATGAGCCATGCGTCCACTCATCTGTTGAAAAAACAGCACCACACGCCCTCCTCGAACTTCCCATTCGCCACTGTGGACATAAACGTCACCCTCAAGTGACCTGAATGATACTCTGTGACGATAACTGTCTATTTTCACCCGATACAAAAGCAAAAAATCCATTCCCATGATTATGTCAAAATCTGACATCTCGAGAATGGACAAGTCCCACAGAAAACGATACCCACCAAATTCCAAGTAACATCCCTTGCACTGCTTGATATCCTCAACCCGCACTCCCAACGGGGTGTCAATTGACATAACTCCACACAACCTCTCCACAGGTAAACACATCGCTACCACAAGTTGAGAAGAGAAAAAAGATTTTGAGGCACTTGTGTGAAAAAACACACTAGAAAAGGTAGAATCTACAAGGATCATACCTCAAAACAGTTGACGGTCCAGCCTCGCCATCACCTGGCGCAAACTGAACTGCCTGAAGCTGACATGCCCCTCTACCCTGGGCTCTAGCCTGAACACCCTGCACTACACTGCCCTATTGGCATGAGTGATATTTCCCTGGAGTTCCACGTCCACCGCCCCTGCCAGTATGGCCCGTGGAACTCCAACTGCCTGCCTGATATGGGGCAACTGATCCCATTCCCATATCTGGTACCTACCTTCCACCATCATACTCGCCCACCTGCTGAGGTTTTCTACAGAACTTCTTCACATTTCCCATACTTCAGCACGAACGGAACTCAACTGTAGGTCGCGGACATTGACCACACATATGCCATGGCCTACCGTACAGATAGCAAAACACCTGATTTCCACTCTGAGAGGATAACCCTCTCTTCCAGCCACATTGCACACTTCTGCCATGCTGTGAGCTCTCATGGAGTCGTTTCCGACCCTCTATAGTTTCACTACTCATCTGCCCCACTGGTACCACAAGCCCACTACCCGAATCCCCCTCTATATTTCCTTCCAAGATCAATGTCTGATCTACTACCACTGTTAACCTCTTCAAGCAGAATATGTTTACTTGAGACCTGATCTCATGTATCAGCTCATCCTGGAAACGCTTTGATACCGTTGCCTCATCCCCTGCTAACACTGGTACAAAGAGTCTCAAATCAGTGAAGCGACTAGCATAGTCCATCACTGATAGAGATCAATGAGTCAGGCTCATAAACACTCTAGCCATCTCTTACCTCAAAGTCTCTGGATTAAAATGCTCCAAAAACCTTTCCTAAAAAACCTTCCACGACATTCTCTCAGCCTGCTCGATTTGAGCCTGAATGTCCCACTAACGCCTAGCCTGGCCCCGCAACATATAAGCGGCCGACTACACTCACTTTTAAACAGGGGTCTCAAGATGATCCAGTATCGTCTGGATAGACTCTGACCAGAACTCTGTTGCCTCTGGCCCACCCTATCCGATGATGGTCGGAGGGTGTTATAGCTGGAACTCCCTAGTCAGCTCAAACATCCTCGGTGCAGCCCACCCTGGGTCTCGATCCATTATCTACATAAGGCGAGCCAGGTTCTCTCGGAACTAGTCTTCTCTACCTTCATTGATCACCACATTTTCGTGCTCTTCTACCAGAGGAGTGTTCTCAGCAACATCCTCCTGTTTCCCAACTGGAAATCAATATCGTGGTGGCATTTCTCTACAATTCCAAGCATGAGATTTAGAATGCGTACCATAAAGCATTCATGAGTCAATCACAAAAGACTCCTTACTAGCCACGACAACACACTTTTCATACACTAACCCAACCACATTTTTTTCAATTTGTTTCAAACCCCATTATTTCATTAAACATCTTTTACCCAGTTGTTTTATTTCATTCTTCTCATTATTTCATTGTTTCATGAAATGCATAATGCACCCTACCTTCCGGCCTCACATACCCATCCCATGTGTGTGCCTAACACGATGCATGCCACCTGTATCCCTAGGTCACTATAATAACGCATGAATGAAAATCCTCATGTCGTTAAGGCGACATGACAAATATCATAAAATAGTCACATTAAACCACATGTGCATCACAAATGGTGAAATATCATCAATGATAACAACACAAAACCAAGAACGACATTTCCCACCCAGGGTGACTTGGGTTTTCCCTCGTACATGGGTTAGCTACTCCCAATCATGAGCTCATTACCATGGACCGACACGTCTTAACCCTTGGCTACCAATCCCAAATAACAAGACATCAAAGAAGTAGAAGAAAGACCTCCTCTGATACCACTTTGTAAGGTCCCAAACCCGAAATCCACTAAACCCGTGTTCGGGACCTAGTGGTCACAAAACCTTAGGTGCGCCTCCCAGTATGCCAAAGGCCGCCGACTAGCAGTGGGGGTCTATGGGGTAATGTGGGGAGACTATACCCCCTTTTTATCAGAGTAAGCTACAAGAGAAATAAACCAAATAGAAGAAATAATAACCAATAAACAAAGAACATGTATATCAACCATTTCCAAAAATAAATATGTCATGTCATACTACATGTTCAAGAGTGTACGAAAACCCAAAATAAGCACAATTTCCACAATTCCCAAAACGGTCCCGAATCCATGTCAGGATCCTCCAGCAAGTGCTACCCATGTCCAATCAACTATCTAACAAGGACCCTTGCCCTTCTCCTAACCTGAAAACATGAAGTCTGCTCGGGTAACCAGTGGCGGCCCGAGAAGGGTGTGAGTAAAAATCAGTAGGCCACCACAAATGGTGTCTACAAGATATCTAATATGAACAGGTAGTGCACGGAAAAGGAAAATTAATGATAATTGCCCAGTAATTATTTAAGGTACCATTAACCAGTTCAAATCCAAATCCATTTCCACTTCCATTACAATTCATTTCACACCAATTATCACCACTTACAATTTATCACATTTCCATGGGTTAATCACATGCAGTATGTTACATGGGTATAAGGCCAACAATCACATCCAAGAGGGTAAACAGATCATTATCCTATCTCACTAGGACTAACTCCCTCATAGCAACCATATCCTTACCTCTAAGCCTCATTCTGGGTGGATGAAACTGTTAGGAGAATAGACTCTCAGTCCCCTTTCCTAACATGTGCATTTAGAATGGAGTTTAGAACCTTAGTCTTATCTCAACCTGTGGGCATAGATCCTCAAGTTATACCCCACTCAACGAAGCCATGTGCACGTGCTTTTATATATAAGTGATCATCAACCATCCAAACCCCTTTTCTTCGGAAAAAACTATTCAAAACACCCCACATGGGAATCCACATCATGCCTTAACCCATTAACACATTACCATTTCACATCATTTAACCATTCACCCAATTCCCATGTGTTATGCCTAACTCACTAAGAATTTTGCAATAGACCCATAACCTATCCATTATGGTCTTTAATTAGTTTACACATTAACCCATATAACTCGTTCATCATTTCCATGATTCAACCATTCATTCCATCATATTTATCAAGGGCTCTACAATTAACTACAACAAGATCACCTGTTTAATAATAATCCCTAAACCCGGGAAAAGCCGACACGTCCCAGGGATGGCCCTAAATTATGCCAAGTCCATCCCAACACATCCCATGAGGATCGTGAGGGTTCTCATTATCCATTTTAAACATCATTATTACCGAACATGCCAAGTTTATTCAAAACATATCCATGGGGAACCAAGAACACATCTAAACATGCGCAAATACCCAAATAACCAAGGGATATAGATTTTAGACCACCTACCTCGAAATCGCGGTTGAACACACTCTCAATCGAGTCCTTATACCTCGATCTGACCAACCATTGGAGCTTCAACCTAAAACTCACCCAAAAGATAGGGTTTTAGAGCTTCGTAACAAGAGGGAGAGAAGATACAAACCCTAAACCAAAAAGAGAAGCAAGGATGAGATTATCCTTACCCGGAGCTTCGATCTGAAATCAATGGTGCACTAAACAGCCAAGAATCGAAGGAGAACCACCCATGGGAAGCTTGGGTCAGCCATGTTCGTCACTAGGGATGAGAGGGGATGAATGGAGTAAAATCCCGAGTTGGGGTTTAAAATCCTGGAGATGAAAACTTGTAATTTTTTCCAACATTAAAAGGCCGCATGGTTTGTCCACACTATTTGACAAACCATGTGAAAACCATGAACCTGCATCTATCTGGAGGAGGAGGGTCGCACAGTTTACCTGGGCAGGCCACACGTTTTGGCTTGGCCATGCACAGGCCGTCTTCCCAGGCCTGTCTTGCCCAGCTTTCCTTTATTTCGTGCCTCGAGCCCTCGAAACACCCCCAAGTCCTCTCAAACATTTAGAAGACATCCCTTGAAGTCTGAAACAAAGGATTCAACCAAAACATAACAAAAACATACCTAACCAAAAACCGGGATCTTATATGTGATCATCAAATCCCCTCTTGTAGGTGTCTTTAAGTATAGGGGTGATTCAATGGTTCCACTAGATGTTATGAGTTTCAAACAAGGGTCCCAGAAATAAAAGAATGACTAGAACAACTTTCAATTAAAACTACAACTATGGTAGAAAACACACAGATCATACTTCTAATCATTCCAGGATTATCATGGTAAAAATACTCTATTTCATGATGCTAGCATAATCCATGTCCACCAACTCCTTGAGCTTTTTCGCGGAACACTTGGGGTTGGTGGTGAAAATATGTCAAAACTATGACCACCTTTTTCAACCCTACCGAATCCTATTCCACATATAATGGCCTCGCACCACCATACTTTTACATCCGCCTCTATCTCAGTGGTCCCTCATTTGTCTCCTGGTTGATCGTACATAGTTTTGGGAAATATAAATCCAGATGTCCTCAACCGCTGCATGAGTAAGATAGTCTATCATTCGGAAAAATCTCTCAACCATGGGTTCCCTACACCACTAATCTTATGTCTTGGGTTCATCCCCTAAATTCCCAAAAAAAAATGGTTACTTGTGACTGTTGTCTGCTACCAACTTTTAAGAATGCATCTACCTGGTGTCTGGTGGTAGCTCCCACCACTAGTGTCTACGCCGCTAAAATTTTATCCACTATAATATATTTTTCTAGTACCCTAGATTATGTGGGAATACAAAGGGATATCATGGATTAATTGATCTCCTTGCATAATCCCTTATCGGAGGTCTGATCCCTAAGAAATGGATCTCTGTACCATATCCATGGAGTAGCGGGAATGTCCAATAAATCTAGCTGAGTAATCCACCATAGTCTGATTGTACTTATTAATATGTAGGATATTTTTTATATAAAATGAGTGTAATATATCCAAAAAATAACACTCCTATGGAGAGTTTCTTGAATCCTATCTAAAAGAGTGTCATCTCATCATGTTTCTGGTTCACTATGCCCCACCATCCCTCGAATGAGCCCCAAAAATATTCCCAGGGATTGGACTTCCATTTGGCCTGAAGGCATCATCACAAGGAGGAATACACATGTAACTGCATCCATCCAATCATCGGCTAACTGAGGGTCTATCTCACATTGAAACCAAGGTGGTCACTACCTCTGGAACTCAGGAAACATGATCAAGATTCATGTATCCTCAACTTGTAGCAATGGTAGTAACTATTTCTTTAAAGGTGGTGGTATCCCTGGTTAACCACCTAAGGGTGATATATTTAGTAAATAATAAGATATTGATGCCTCTTTGCCAGGTGTATCATCCTCATGATCACACAAAATAATTTTGGTTGGATGTCTATGTAGAGGTATCCTAAAATATAACATGTTGTTCCATGGTCAGTAGAGTATACATGGTGGGTTTACTCAATAAGGACATAGGAACACACTGAAATCCTATTTAATGCATTTATCATTCTTCCATACAACCAATGTTTTCTTGTACTTAGTCAAAAGAGGAATTCGGAGTGATCACATATGGATACAACAACTCTCGCACCAAAACTATAATCGATGTCCTGAAATCAGATCTCAAAACACTTAACATTATTTCCCCAAACCAATATCATAGAATATTTATCCTTTATGTAGAACCTACCTCCTCTGATATCAGTCCTTGAATAAATTTACCAAAGGGGCCCATTCCATGAAAATCCCAAGCCACCTTCAATATTAGAGGGGCTGGTGTCTAGAACCAAGTACTCATATCCCACAAATGGGAGGTGTGTACCTAAGTACCTATACACATTCAAAAATATCCAATACCAAATTGATGAAATGAAAAAACACTAAATAAAAAAGCATGCATACCAATAAGATAAAAACAACAGTGTATGACAATAGAAAAGTTAAAAGTAAACAGGGCCAAGATACAAGCCCACCCAAAAAGTTGTCTGGAAATGTGAATGTACAAGTTCTTGAAACTCATCCCCAGAAAATCCAACCACAATGGTAAGTACTAGACAACTATCTGAAGCTATAGGATCACACCTTGACTATCTGGTCTATCTAAGAACTGCCTAGTCATGTTCCACATAGGACTCCCATCAAAGGGTCGATCATCTGCACCAGACACGACACATACAGGAAAATCCCATGCAGGGGTGATTAAAAGAATACACATTATGAGACCCCAAAATAAAAAATTAATATGAAAAATAAATACATGAAGTATAAAACAAATAATATACATAGTAAGATCACATAGGAAAATGTATATAGTATAGAAACCATAATTACTAGACATAATCCAAAAAGAACCCAATATCGATAAGACATGTAGTCCGGATGACACACTCAATCTTGATAAGACACGTAGTCTCAAAAATACACATAGTCTTAGTAAGTCACATAGACATGGTAAGTCACATAGTCTGAGAATGTCACGTATTCTCAAAATTCATAATTATCCACATGATTACACATACAACACACTTTTTCTAAGATAACCTAATCTTAAAGACATTAGTTTATATTAAAAATCCACAAAATTAAATTAGAGTGTCTAAGAAGGATTTCCCATTGTAAGAGTCCAAACTCTACAACTGGATCATCCAAAGGACCCATTGTTTGAATGAAATGGTTTTTTTCAAAAGAATGTCTATCCCGAGTCTGATCCAAGTCCAATCCCACCCATCGGACCATGCCTGAACCCTTGGGAAACTTGATTTGATCCCACGAATGACCTGAGATAGTTCGGACAACCCGTCCCAACCCAGTTTAGTTGTCCCGACACTTTGGTCCTATCCTGTAAGGTTTACTGGACCACAGCCCCCAGGGCCACTTGGTCTAGCCCGTAATGTCGCTGTAGAGTCCCAGTTCCCCTGGTCCGACACACATGCACGTGGGTTGGTCCCCTGTATCCATGCACTCCCAACATGCTCCACGTGCCCCACATCTTTGCTGCCACTACAAGACTCTAACATGACTAAGCATTGGTCCACGTGGCCGATACACCTACCATGTTGCACCAGTCACATTCCACCATGCATTGCTATGCACCTCCATAAACCATTAGCCGCTACCACCTACACTGGTCACTATAGTCTACACTGGTTATTGGTGTCCCTTATTTCACAGGCCTGCCACCTTGCTCTGCTACTCCATTATTTGAAACAGAGACACCTCCGCGGTCTTTGGGTCATGATATTTACTACCTTGGGATCTGATTCATATTTCTGTTACTTTGGGGGGGGGGTCTGATCACAATTGGAGCCTCCCAGTATGTTGAGTCATGTCCACAAGGTTCCAATGGTGAAGAACGCCTAGAATGGGGGGAGGGAGAAGAACATAAATTCCTGGAAGAATGAACCTCATCCTTTGTTCTTGTCAGCCTCTATCTATTCTCGTTAGAAATAAGAATAAATATTCGATAATCTCAAAGATATTTCTCCCCTTTTAAACCCCACATAATTATCAATCTTATGAGAATGATCATACTTCAGAACAACTTATTTGTGGGTTGGTCCGCATTCATCGTTAAATCCAAGAATGGGGAAAATTACCTAGTAAAAAATCACCTACCTAGAGTTTGGATCCTTTTTTGAATAATAATGGGGGTCTCATTTTCGTCGAGCCTCGATCATCCGACGTTTAATGGATATAAATCCTTCTCCACCTTTAATGGGAATTCCATGCTTATGATGATAACCCTGAATTCTCTAACAAGGATTACTAAAAATAAAATGATTGTTGTGTCATCGTGTAATGTTATATACAATAAATCTTCATTTATTTTATTTCATTAAACATCCAAAAATAACTTTACACATTCAACTTGCGCCAGTCAATGTGTGGCCCCTACTAATGTAAATTTTTTGCTCTAAATGCAATAGTGCCCTCAAATTTTTGATTCAGGAACCCATTTAGATGTTGTTCCACGTTTTCAATGGAACAATGTACACATGAAATATTATATTATAATATTCTTTATGTAATTATTCCTGGAATACAGGGCGTCAGAATCACACACCTCCTTATCACCTTGCCTCGTAATAATTCCATATAATTTATAGAAATAATACAAGGAAATTCAGTGATGTTACACATTTTGATATAATATTTTCCCAAAAAAATATCACATCTTCTTTTGATTTAATGATATTTATGTATTTATATTTATAAAATTTTAAAATTAAATCCTGAATACTCGAAGTACATATATTTATAATTTTATATTTTAAATATATTTTTTGATATTTATCCATAACTTATTTAGAGAGTTGGAAACATCCTTATGGGTGGATAACAAACCATTAACCTGAAATTTTACAAGGAGGAGGTGAGATATATATAATATATGATTATATTTTCAATAAAAATTTCATAGGATATTTCCATGATCAATATCATGTTAAAATAGTTATTTATGTTTTATAGAAATAATTTATTAAAAACTAATGGGGGATAAATAATAAGAATAGGAAAACAAAATGAAATGATGATGGACATTAACTCTTTCATTAAGTTTTTCCTTTTCTAGAAACCATAATTTAATAAATGAATGGTGTTTGATTACATTAAAACTAATCTAAGGATTTTAAGGGGACTATGAAGGGGTATATATGATGATATTTTTTCATCATCAAGTGGAATTAAATTTTTTTTTAAAGGGGGATAAGTGGTATATATACATGAGATGAGGGGAATTTTCATGAGAAAATATTGAATTAAATATAATTTCATGATAAAATATTTTAAGTGATAAATTAGTTACATTATGAAATATATTTTTAGAAAATAAAATTATTTTTGAATTTAATAGACATATTAATTATAATTATTATCTTTTATTAAATAAACTGAAGAATGAAATGAAAAATTGTTTATTCAAAGTGACACATTAGACTTTTAGACTTTGTAAAATAAATGTTAGATTTTTAAACATAATTTAAGGGAATATTTAACTTATTAAAATATTTTTGGGTCAATTACCACATTATATAATACATTATGTACCAATTATATCATTAATTATTTCAATTAAAATATATTGTTTATGAGAAAATAATATTTTCAATAATAATCAAATAAAATATAATATCTAATAAAAATATAAAAAACTCACCAATACATATTTTTGATGCACTAATTCAAGTAATTAAAGTAATTTTATCAAAATAATTTAATAATGCAGGATAATTTAAATATTTAGCAAATTTTTTTCATTTTTATGAAATACATTAAATAATAATCAATATAGACAAATTATGATAATTTCTTTACATTTTTATTATCTATATTTATTTAATGGAATTAATTTTTTTTATTTTATTAAATTTCACATGATAAATATTATTTATATTTTAGTTTATTATTTTTCTGTCAAATTACTATTTCAATAGTCTTGTTAATATTCATAACACCCATGATATTATTTCCAATGCACAAATTACTATTAAAAAGATCACATTTCAATTTAAACGGTCATATTAGCTCTTAAAAATACATATTATTTTATTGATTAATCATTGAAATGAATTCCTATTCATGTTTGATACATTAAAATTAAAAACAATTATCTAGTTTTCTTATATTTTCTTTTTTTATTGTCTTATTCATGTGATGAGAAATTCTAACAGATTAGGATGATCTATATTTTATATTTCTAGTTTTTTTCATATTTTTATATAACACGTTATTATTTGGAATTTTAATGGGTTTAGTTGTCAACATAGGTGATAATTTACAATAATGAAATAAGATTTGTTATAATTATCTATTTTTTATATGTGTATAATACTACATAATAAAATGGAATTAGTTTTTATTCAGGAAAAAATTTAATTTATAATTTATTAATAGTTACATCAATCACTTCCTTATTAGTCAAAGATTTAACACACAAAAACACTACAATTACAAAACAACCACTCTATCACAAAGTTATTTCCTGACGAATCATATGTTCATCATTGTATGTCATCTTACTAGCCCCCTAAGTGATGATTCATGAACCACCACATATGTTTATTCTTGTATGTCTAATGATTCTATACATATATGTTATCTAATTGACCGGGTTTTCTATTATAACATAGCTTCATCCTCTTCGAACCTTTTAATCATGCATAGCTTTAATTTTGAATTTGTTTATTCTAGCATGATCATGAAAGATTTTGAGGTAACATTACAGAAGAACTAAAATCATTTAATCATTCATATGTTATCCTATCACCCATGCCATTATCCATTCATATATTTTATCTCTATTGGGTTATTATGGAATTGATTCAGTAATTCATAGATTATTCATATATGTGAAAGTTCTGCATGATTTAAATCATTTGAAATCTCATTTATGTTCCCATAATTAGGATTCTATTTTAAAAAACCCAACCATACACTTATTTAATGATAATTTTGTCACATTTAATATAACACAACTAAATTTTATGTGATTTAATCTTACATGATCAGGGTTCTGGATAATTCAATCGTCCATAAAATCCACATTCACCATAACACTTATAGAATGTAAAATTATTACTATTAAAATATATTATATAGAATATCAACCAAATCTTAAATACATATGAAATTTTAAAAAATCATAATTACATATGAAATTTACACTATAATTTATTATCATTTCATCATAAAAATAGTAAAAATATAAAAAATTAACTTATTAAAAATAAAATTTACAATGATAAATTATATAGAAATTTGATCTATCAATTCCCCACATAGTTTTATAATTTATTTTCTTCAAGAACAACCGTCTGCATCATCCCCATAAAATTGTATCCAACCATGGTTTAAATACCATATCTAATATATTTGATTAATTTACAACAATTATTAATTATCAATTTTCCAACATTTCAATTATGTAAAACAATAATTAAACACTTTTATTTTAAATTCCATTATAAATAAATAAAAATTATTTTAACTTCTATTTAGAGTATTTGACATAATATTAATATTAATGAAGACCTATGATCTTTATTATAATAATATAGTTGTCTATTATCCGTCAAAAAAATTTAATTGGTTCCTAATCTCATGTATATACATACTATAAATAAAAATGAAATACATCTCAACACCCTGAACTAAATTAATAATGTAAATATAAAAAGGATTTTTATAAATCTTTTAATTACTCCATGTTTAATTATTCGGTTAGAAATTACGTGAAATAATAACTCATAAGGAATGAAAAATTAAAATTATATCCTTGATTTATATTATAGGGAAATTTATAAAGTATAGCAAAAAATACCCCTCAACATCACATCAAGAAAATATCATTCCTCCTGAACCACTTATCCTTATCGGTTTGAAATACCAAAATTTGGATAAAAATATTTATTTTATCTCAAATAAATAAGCATATTATTATATTTTCAAATTCTCCATCACTTTCATTTTTTTCCAAACATATTCTGAACTACATAAGTACAATTACATAAATATTTTTTTCCCAATATCCATAATTCTAATAGACACATCAGTTAGTCTAATTCATGGAACTCCAACCTTGTGGTATAATGGACCACCACAATCCCTCTGTAAATATACTACTAATAATTAAAAAAATATGGAATAACATCTATGAATTAGGATATAAATAATTAGTCAAAATTTAATGTTACTTTATACCAAGGTAGTCGTTTGACCCTATTGGATTCATAAATGGTCAAACATAGGGTAGGTATCATGAACTAATGTATAAAATATAAATTATTTGATATATTCAGTCATTTTAATTGGGTTTTATCTCATCATCCTTCAATTATATAAAAAATAAAATTCTTAATATTGATGAATTCTAAAGTATCTTTAGAGAAAAAGAGTACTAAAAAATATTCCATAACAGATTGGAATACCTTACAAGAATGGGAATCAATTTTTTTAAAATATCTCATGGAACGAATAATAATAATAAATTGGTAAACCAACACATTAAAACCCATTATATATATTATTTAGTGAAATTTATTTTTTATAGCTCTATAGTTTTATATAATAATGTTTCATCAAATAAATATTCTCATGATTTTATTTATATATCTATCCACTATATTACTAATTATATCATATCAAAAATGATTTTAAGTGTAATACATGGTTGTATTCATAAAAAATTATATATTATATGTCAATATAGTAATAAAATATTTATTTGATACATATATTTTCATATATTAAAATAATATGAAAAATTAAAGGAATGTAGAATATATAGAATTTAATATTTCAAATACTATCCTTTAACATTATTATATAATGAATTATTTATTTCTCAATGTCTCATTATCTTATTTCTTCCAAAAATATCATAATGGGAAGAAAAAATAATAATAAAAAATTAAATGTACAATATCCATTCCATTTATGTTAAAAAAATATAAGGTTAATTGAATCTGTATCTTCAAAAAATTTAAAATTAAATTTGTAGGAATGAAATAAAAATTCAAAATGACTCACGTAATCTCTTTTTTAAGGACAATTTACATAGTACTATATCACTATGTATTTCATTATAATTTTTTATAAAAATTATTTATCTAGATAAAATAAATTTCTAAGATGAAGTTCATCTATATATATGGGTCAACTTTATTTCAATGAGGAATTCATCACTCTTCCTTGAGTTAGAGTTTTTTTACATTTATATGACCAATCCACTAATTTTTAATCAATCTTATAAAATTAATGATTAATTAATTGATTATAAAAACATTTTTTCCTTAATGTAAAGCTAATTAATTAGTTGATTTTCTAAATAACAATCTGTTAAATAATCCTTGTTTTTACCTTATTTTCATAATTTTAATATTTTGTATTCCTTCACAAGAAAAACATATATTTTTTATAATTAATGGAAGAATCATCCTTAAAAAATTAGTTTATACCTTTAGTTATATTCTATCCATTTCCCTCCAAATTCTACATTTGTTGATTATCATAAACCAAAACATTCTCACGTAACCCACATAGATAATAACCAAATTTGAATTTCAATCAAGACCCTTCCCATTTCTCTATATTTCTTTTAAATAAAATAGGTTATTTTTATTCATCCATATCAAGAATAATAAATTCAAAATGAAAATTAATTTTATCCACCTTATATAAATATTCTCCTACGACTCATTAAGGATATAGTGTTATTTTATCCATCAATTTTACTAAAAAATTAGTTTGCTTAATATCCACCAATCTCATGATTTTGAATGTAATGTATGAATTGATGTTCAAGCTGGATCCTACATCATAGAACAATTTTCCTTAACTGTAAATATAAAATTTTTAATAATTGTAAAATGGATAAAATAATATTTTTTTATTTGGTATAATACTTGAATTTTTTATGAATAATATCTTATGAGTGATATTGTTTCCATATTTTCATACTTCCCATTATTTTAAGCCCAATCATTATTAATATTTTTTCTATAGGTAAATTATCTAAAGATAGTCCGAATATAATATAAATCTAAATCATATTTTTTTATAAATATACTCTCACTCCCCCAATTTCCCATTTCTTTATCCTTTTCAAGAATGGTTGTGCAAGATTTTGGGTGTTTTATTTTAATATATTTCTTTATTTTATTCTTGAATTTCCCTAGCCATTTTCTTGTCATCCTATTTAAATTGTTATCCAATATGATTCACAAAATATTATCTATTTGATATAACAAATATAATGATATTTCTTACACTAATTAATGTCATGACCATCAATTTTCAACATGAATTTACCACAATTTCAGCAGACAAGAGTACTAGAGGCCTATCCTTGAGTTGGATTCCAATTTTAAAATAATTGAACACAATATTTCACAAGGTATCCTTTTAATAAATGTAATTCAAATTCAACTAATTGATAAAAATATCTTGTCACAGTTGTGAATATTTAAAAGGTATCTATTAGAGAATTAATTTGAATCTAATTTGATAGTTATTATTTATTAGAACCCAACTACCCTGTGTTGAAATACTCTTTTTTATGTTCTATTATAAAACCCTTATGTTTATTTTTATTTTAATAATAAGAATATATAATATCCTTGGTGTATATACATTATAGTTTTAAATATCCATTATCAAGTACATAATTTTTAGTACATTTATTTGTGATTCCAAACAAAAACTATTGTCAATTAGATAAACTCATATATTTTAAACAATCTTTTCTTTTCCATTAAATGTTATTTCTCAAAATATAACTACTACAGGAATCCAAAATTGACCAACAACCTTAAAAAATCCCCAATATAATTATTTTAATAACAACCACATATCTATAAAATGATGAATTTACTACACTAAAAAATATTTAAACCTCACTCATATAGAGTAATGTGATTTTTCCTTAAAGAAACTAAAAAAATAACTATCTACATGACTATTAATAGATTATATGGGAGAAAAAATCATGTAAGGAATTATATTTTTATATTATATCGTTTAATGATGAAATGTAGTTCCAAAATTTAAATTCACTGTATTTATTTAATTATTAAACTATATATAGTATTAGCCTTACCATGTAATTGGAGATGGATTTATTTTGTAATGTGTCAGAAAATTCAAGAAAATATCCAATGTTTATTTTTTGGACTTCACATGGTATCCCAATGAATTCAATTGATTTTGAAACCATTTTTGTGATCTCTTAATTTACCATAATGCAATTTTCTGATAATATATGCAGTAAAGTAAATATTAATACCTCTATATATATGGTAGACTATACTCTATGAATTTACTTTGCCTTAGATCTTATCATTGAACAATATTATCTTACTATTATTCATGAGCCACTACCCTTATGAGATATTAATTATTTAAATCCTTATAATGATATATAACACATGATTATTATTGAATATTCCATTTTCACTTGCCTTAGTAGAGTACCTATTCATCCAAATATTTAACTTGGAATTTACAACATGAGTAGGAAATGAGAAATAAATAAAATAAAATATAAAATAAATTTCATATAAAAATGAATAATTAATATATAATTCTAAAATTACAATCCCATATAATGATACAAAAATAAAGAAATCCCAATATATGTAATAAATAATAATGGGGAATTGTTTTTATAAATTTAGTTACTACTATTAATAACTACTGAAAATAATTTTTTGTAATGTTTCTAGTCTATGGTTATAACATGAAAAAAAAAATTCACATGGAAAAAATATTAAAAAATTATAATAATTACTATAATGAACTTTTAAATGGAAACTATGATTGATAGAGGAACATAATGATTCATTTAATTAAATATCATGATTTAGTGATGAAAAATGAATAAATTAAAAGCCCTTTAATTTTTATAATTGGTTCTAAGAAATTATTTTGTTGTTAACTTATTCACTAACTCATAAACTCAAAATTTTAAATAGACATGTGTAGTGGATCATTTAACAGATAGGTAATACAAAATAATATTTTGGAAGTTTAAATTCCCCAGTGGTCATTAAATAATCTACTAAATGTTAAATAATTTAAAAATTATCTCCTTCATCAAGTAGATATATAAATTCCTACAAAATAGAATGAACGATATTTAAATTTAAATTACATAAATAAAATATACAATAGTATTTAAAAAAGTGAAACTCAACTGAATATATTCACCCTTCATTAAGTATATTAAAAAGGAAGACAATTAAACCTACATGATAACAATGAGATGGTATTTCATAATAATAAAAACACCAACCCCACTATACCCTTAGGTATACTATATAAATGATTACATGTTAGATGATTAACTTATTTGTTTAGGGATAAAAAATCCATTATTTATATATAAAGACATAAATCATTATATCTCTATATACTATTTATTGTTTTTATTGTTTATCCTTAACTTAAAAATCTATAAATATCACCACTACAGAGAATTCAAACCATCTACCAGATATCCTAAAAATAAATACAATGTCATCACAATAATTATAAACCCAATTGAAAAACTAGCTGTAATATATATAAAAACTATGAATACTTTATCATAGATTTTGGTTCAATTAGATAGAATTCCATATTTTACATTCCTTTATCTTTCATGGTTACTAAACAACCCTCGTAAGAACTTATCTATATACTTATATATATATTTCACATATTCATCAACCAGATATTTATGATGCAATAAATTAATAATGGTGAAACAAACAATCTCACACTGTTGATGTTTTTTCATAATTTTTTTAAAACTAACAAGTTTTTCACCATTATAGTGAATAATAATATACTACATCATAGGGTTATTTGTGAATTTAAAATTATTACATACATAAAATTTAAACTATTATATGTGCCTTTTATCCATTATGTAACCACCTTTTTCTTCATCAATTTTATTATATGTGGACCTGTTTTCATCTTGGGTAATTCTATTTCAAGAATAGTGGATACTGTGACAAATTTATGTGAGCACCAAAATCATTGAGTTATTCACTAGTGATCATAACACCCAATTTATTATATTCCAAATTTATTCGTTTAATTGTGGCTATATGTCTTTAAATATTATTTCTACGTGATACTTTTTTTGTGATTTTTACCATAAAAAAATTCCCTACCCATTAATCTATCCTGATTTTTGAATAATCACTCAACACATTATATATCTTTATTATCTTATATTTAATCTGATACATCATACTTCAACATGGTTTAATCATACAGAATCTAGGTAATGGATTATTAAATAACTCATAACCTTCTCTTGAGCTACATCAACTTTTAATTAAGGGTAAATATAATTATATTATGTTATAGAAAACATATTCATTATTTTTAAATCTATTTAAAATCCATTAAAAATATAATAACAAATAAAAAACATTAAAATCCATGATAACTCTGTAAAAATCCATCATAACTGACTAAAAAATAAAAAAACATAAAAAATACACAATTATAAAAAAACATAAAAATCCATCATAACCATTAAAAAAGCATAACAAACATTCATAACTCTGTAAATTAAATTTATAAACATTAAAAAAGTTAAAAATAGATAAAGTAGAAAAATATAACTGAGTAATAAAAAAATTATTAATATTATATCCTAGTTATACTTTATTTATAAAATCCACCCACACATAAACACTAAATTTTACACAATTAAAAAATATTTCTATCATCACCAATAGTATACATACTAAAATGTTTTAATAATCATATCAAATAAAAAATTATTAATGAAGAATAAAAAATTAAACCATCACTTGAAAAATATTTTTCCTATTGATTTTAAAAAAATCAACCCATGTGTTTTACATTTCTCCATAAATAAATGGAAGTTATTGTTATTTTTATTCACATATTTCATCCTATTTAAAATATTTATTTAATTATGTGATTTTATATACCTAAATATTTTATCTCTTCACAAAATAAGATATAATTATAATAATTTCCAATGTCATGTATATAAAATATAAAGAAATTTTCAGTATATTTCAATCCCCAGTTAGAAATTATACTAAAAAATTAATGGGCACTTACATTATGGTGGAAATTAATATGAGTGTAATGGTTGGATATGAATTTATATTGAATATTAATATATATGAATTTAAACAAAATAATAAATTATTAATTTATAACTTATTATAATGAATAATTCATATTTAATAATACAACCTTAACATCCCTTAATAGAATCATGTCTTATCTATAATATCATCTACTAAATTGGATCACTATATTGCTTAAAAAAATGATATATACTAATCCTCTTTTATATTGCACGAGGCAGTGTTCTCAAAATAGATAATGGTACTTAGGCACATGTTGATATGTTCCAAAAATAATATCTATTCTCTGAATCCAACACTGAGAAGATATCTAAAAATACACACATAAAAAACATTCAATAAGAATATATATTCCTAATTTAACAAAATAGATTAAATTTCATGTAAAATACCATGTACAAATATGTTCACTGAATTTCATGTGAAAGGTGTTACCCTAACTTACTTAGTAGTAGACCACCCATATCAAATCATATATGAAATTTCATTAGGTGTATGATCATGATCAATTAAATCATTAAAATATTTATAAGGAAAAAAATTAAAATCATACACTTTTAAAAAAAGGATTAGAGAAATCATATCTATATAATGATAGATAAAAAACTAAATTAAATTACACTATATAAAATAGGATTATTTGGAAAATAATTTCTTTTGAGTTGAGTGATTTCTATATAAGATGTTCATATAAAGAAACTATGAATCGCATCCCAAGAATAGAAAATATTTTAACACACATATAATCAAATAAATAAAATTGAATTAGTAGATTTATGTATATTGAGTTGGGAAAAAACATCCATCCCATTAGGAAAATGGAAAAGGTTAATGATTAAATGAAAAATTATTTCAAATTTCAGATAGGTAATGATGTGGAATATGTGGATATCGTTTAATGAATTTTATATTTTGTCAACGATTTCAATAATAATGTATTTTTCTTTTGTGGAAATTGATTTATGGCCCCTTCCTTACCTTAAACCAGTTCACCGATATAGGGTGGAAACTCAAGGGATATATATAACACAATATACCAGTCTATATTGAATATTAACCCTTCTATCAATGATAATAATCATTCATGGAATGAAAATGATACGATTTACTAGACATGTGAGGGTAAAAATAAATATTCTATAATAATAAAATGTTTTAAACTAAAGTCATATAATATAATGTAAGTATTGAATATCAAGTAAAATATGTTGAAACCCTAGGCATATCATAGATTTTATATTTTTTATGTAAAATCATGTCTGAAAATAGGAATTGATGTGGGTGTGTACATATTGTTAACAAATCTTCATCCAAATAAGGGAATAAAAAAACAAGGATATCCCATTGTGTGAATGATTAGTAAAAAAATAAAATTATTTGGATGGACCTATTCCATTATCACTCAATGCAGTAGAAATATGTTGTCAAATTAGAACAAACGTAACCTATCCCAAAATGTATCTAACACTTATAATGTAAATAACTAGTATACATAATTTGTATGCGATGTGAGAGAATAATTATTATATTATTAGTATCCCAAAAAAACTCAGTATGTGATTGAAATATCTTTGAGTTATTATATATTCTAAATTTAGAACATTCTATTTTAAAGTATAGGTCTTATAAATATATTTTTCATATAAAACAAATTTATTGAAACAAAATATTATTTTTTAAATTATAAATGATATAAAATTAATTTTGTTAGTTTCTGTAATTATCAATGAAGTAATGTAAAACATATTAGTAAATTATAAAATGAGCATTTAAATAAAATTATGGAAAGACTTTTTTTATAAAATCAATAATGTATCTATGACTTGATGAAATAGTGCTATGTTAAGGTGTTAAAAATAATGTTTTTAGTTTATTTTGAAACCAATTTCATGGAACATTACATTTTTAGGTACAACATCAATTCCATCCACCTCAAACTAACCCAGAAGTCAACCCTCCCCTAATATGACAGTTGAAAAATGTTAAGTTTGGATTTTCAATATGTAACTTATTCAGTTTAAAGAAGAAATTAATAATTAAAATAACATTAATATTTAACATTGTAATAATGGATACCAATATCTATAATTTTCCATAGAATTTTTTTTATTAACATAATTCAAAAAATTTAAAATTTTACATGACATAAAATTCCATAATATTGTATTGGTAAAATCATAATGGTATGTAGGGGAAAACAATCTCTAACATTTTTTCTCACAAACTCAATGGATTAAATTATATATAATAAATGGTCTATAATGAATTTTATCATAAACATTTTTTAATTTTAAAATTATTTACAATAACATAAATATATATTTAAGGCATAATTATAAATATATATCTTTTTTTCTTTGAAGTTCATGTACAAACCTTTTTATATTTTAAAAATTTATTTTAAAATGGTCATGTTCTCTAACCTACATTTCATGATGATATGAAAGGGGGTTAGAGGAAATAAATTTATGAGGTTAATAATACATAAAAAGTCTAAAATATTTGATGTTATCAACATCAAATAAATATAAAAAAAATTGTTTATATGTTAAAATTATATATCCTATCTAAAAATATTAAATTATAATAATAAAACTAATGAGTGAAATTTAAACAAAATTTTCAATTTAACTATGAAATAATTTTGTAGAAACACTAATTTATTAATGCGTTAAGATATTAATAAAAACAACATATTTATATCATTTAAAAAATTATATTATAATATAATAGCTCAAATAATATTAAGGGATATTAATCCAATGAATGACTGAAGGAGTTTCAAATGGGTTTGTACAAATGACCAAATAGAGTGTGAAGAATTAGAGTTTGTAACTTTTTATCCAATTCCAAAACATTTTAGCCCTTTATTTTTATCTATCCACATTTATGGGGAGTAAACCTATTTATTTATCTTCTCAAATTACTATATCACACAAAAAATTTCTTACACACACACAAATTAAGGATATCAACATATTTATAAGGGTATTCTTTCAAAATGAATGGATAAAACATAGGGTAAATTATAAATCACTGAGAACTCAAAACCCAATAGTATTGACCAAGGAAAAATGAATAGGGAATATACTAAACTAATTTTAATAGTATATTGATTGGGTACAAAATATTTTGAGGTTTATATATGTCCATCCTTGACATTTTTATCAGTTAAAAAAACAAATAAATAGAATGTCACCATTTGAAAACATTATATTTTTAATGATTTACACTAAGGTATTATTATTCTAATATAGCATGTTCAAGAAAATGAATGAAAATAATTCTTCTATTTTTATATGGTTTCACACATAATTAATTCTTAATGTTCATGTTAGTATGTCTATGTTATACCTTTAAAGGATAGAGGTGACATTCCTTCCACACACGACATGAACATTGTTTTAACTTTATCTACTAAATAGTTATTATTCAACATAATATGAATATATGTATACCTCACTATTCATTTTATCCTAAAAAACATAATTATTTATTCATGATAATGACTTGGTTTAATTATTTTCTATATTTGAAACAAAAAAAATTTCTATATAATTTTATACTAGTTCGATGAATTATTGATTGATAATGGTAAACTATATTTATATTGGATTCAATATAAATTAATCTCATTTATACTAATTATTAATATCTACATTCAATGTTCAATTCTACTTAAAAAATACACAAATCATAAAATGTAAAAAAATTATGACTCCTATAAAATGATTTTCTAAAAAAAGTTCAAAAAACAAACTCAAAAATGAAAAAACTATGATGGGTTAACATATTTATAAACCTCATCCCCTGAATCATTATTTTAAAACATATTATTTATCACATTAAATAATTAAGGTAACCATCATTGTGATTTTTTTTACATTTATGTTTGACTTTCCCAACATTTATTGATTTTAAAAATCACTCTTATGTGAATTAAAAATAAGTGGACCACTCACATGTGAGTTATTCATATATTATATACTCATATATAGTAACTATATATATATATATATTAATATTCCAATCATCTTTACATTAATTCTACTTAAGTAAAACTCCATTCATGAATCATAAAAAAAAGATTCCCATTAAGTAAATTTTTCTTCTTAAATACTCGTTCATATATCTTTAGTGACTCTAATGAACATCACTTTAAGTAATTATTTCACAACACTCATTCCATTAGGAACATTATAGGGATGGTATCTAAGATGAGAATGACCCTCAAAGTCATCTTATAATAGTCCACGGGTTCAAGAATAACAATGATGTTGTAGATTGCATAAAATTGAGAGGCATTGCTCCCAATATATAATGATTGATTCAATATACAAGATGCAATACTATAGTCAACTCAAAAGCATAAATAAATAACCAATCATGATATAGAAAGTAAATTTCATATATAATAGAATCTAACTAAATAAATTCCTTAGATGTGATCAAGATCTCTAAAGTATCAAGAATAACCACTTAGAGCTAATAACCCCCAGTTGATCATTAAAAATCGACTGCATTCCAAAAAAAATTATATAAGTACATATACAGTGATAGTATAGGTATACATAGTTTTATCCTACAAAAATTAAATCATGAAAATATGAAATAACTACACTAAGTAATAGTGGATAAAAAAAATGAAACCAATCCTTCACCTAAATAGAAAAAATAGATCCCATCCCCATTAAGGGATAATTACCACGTAGTGTAAAAATGTAACTAAATCAATAAAACCCAAATATATGATAAATTTAATCCACTCACACTGCAACATTGGTATGATTTTTTCATTGACTAATACAAAATTCACTGTGATACAATACAGTTCAAAAAAATATTTCATCCCATGTACATATAGCATCTTTAATCCTTCACCAAATGAAAAATATCATTTCTTGTCTAATCCATGATAAATATTAATCCATTAAGCCGCCATAACATGTCTACTATACAATATAAATCAAAACATCATAACCCAAAATTTAATACTATAGTAACAATAGCATTTACAAAAAATTAATTATTTAAGCTATAACACAATCCCACTATAGTGCATATATATATAGTAAAATTATGATCCACCACAAATTTTTTTCATTTACCAAATATATTAATTGAATACCACCAAGATACTCTTTAAGATATAGATACAATGATGAAGGAGTGTTTAATAATCAATATTAATCCATCTATTCCCTTGAAAACTTTGATATTGCTGAAAAAAGTTACAACCAAATGCATTTTTGTTTCAGATTCCCACATAACTCAGGTGGTAGAGAATATGAAATAAAAAATTTTAAAAATTGTAAATCTTATCAGTTGACTAATGAAAATAACTAAAACATTTATTGATTTGAAATTATCATCTCATGTGATTATCAATAACAAATTCTACAAACATGGAGATACAATTCATATATGAACATAATAATCAAGAATCATTATTAATATTAATTTAGTTTTAGAATTTCTCAAGTTATTAAAATCCATTAAAAAATAAAATTATTTTTTATTCATTTATTTCCATTAAAAATAATATTATATATAATTAACCCAAAAATTTCAAATTTTCCATACCATTATCAGAGAGAATTAATCCAACCATAACATGGTTCTTATTTATGATTATGTTTATCAGCTCATATTTTAGATATTATAGGACCTAACAAGTATCAAAACAAAACCAAATTTAATACCTCTAAAAAATCCAACTATAAACAAATTTTGGAAATTCATATAAAAAATACCAGGAAATTTAGAAACCAAATAGTAAAAGATGATAAATAATGAATATAATTTCACTCAAGATGTAAAAGTAAAACAATCAATATTCTGAAAAACAATATTCCATATAGAAATCTAATCTCTCAACTAATTTCATTTATACCCAAAATATAATTCATATCAATGAATAAGAAATAATAAAGCCCCTTTCACAACTCGTTCCATCTACCACAATCCTAACATACCAATATTTCAAAATAAAATACATAAAATCATAAAAACTCTCTTATGTCCACGAACACTAATACATGAAAATAAAATGTATTTTTATTAGAAATAAATACAGGTGTAACCATGGAAATAATGTTAATAACACATGACTAACAATATTGCAATAATATTATTGTTGAGCTCCTAAAATTCTCAAACACAATAATCATTGGAAACAACATTTTACCATTCCATCAATAATTAACAAAATCATTATGAATTTTTTATATAAAGAAACCAATCATCAAATGCTGAAAATATATAATAAAGGAAAAAAAATATTCTTTAAACAACACTATCATATTCAACTATTTTTAATTATTTTTGATATTTAAATTCAAAATAAACTTACATTATTAATTTATTATTCATAAATATTGTGTTCTTTAAATAAATTAATATATATAAATCATTATAATTAACAATTACAATAAAAAAATTTAAAAAACATGCCATGAAGAAAAAAATAAAATGGCATAACAAATATATCATAACCATATAAGATAACAATAATCTTCCAATTCATTATAAATATATGTTATTATATTCACTTCTTTGAATCCACCATTAATCAAATAATCTAATGAATTATAATCAATAACGGTCAAATAAACAAATAATGGTCACAAATACCATACTAGGATATGAAAAATTCAAAATTAATCAAGGAAGAAGAAAAAAATAATAATATATATCCAACCACCTTTATCATAGGGAATCCAATTATTCCTAAGGATACCATGACCTAAGGAGTAATTCATTAGTCACCAATATAGAAAATCTAAAAAATATATAATATGTATATCATGGAAAGAAAGAATAACTAACAATGTAGAGGGAAAACACAACTCAGATTACTAGTTAGTGAACTCCATAAACTAGGTGCAATAACCTAGAATAGGAGACTCAATGTATCCAATAGAGGGCCAGGGGTCACCTATGTTTTTATGTAGAAGATGGAAAATAAGAAAATTTAAAATTCACATGATAATATATAAAGACTATACATTAACTACTCCTTGAATAATCCCATTTGAAAAATTATAAACACATACGAATGTTCACATAAGCATCCCAAGGATAAAGGACGATATATCTTGATGGTTAAAATATAAACCCTTAATGTAGAATCCATTTTTCAATCCCCATTAATCTCTCCAATATCCAATAACCTTAGGTTTGGGCTATAAACAAATATAAATCTATACCCTATATCTACTCTCAATTTGGTAGACATAAGGACTTGACCCATTATTAATCCACAACCCATCCCAAATATAATTCCATGATTACACTTTAAGGGGAAATATTGAAAATTCACCAATAAATATATATAATGAAACCTAATGATACACCAAAACTACCCCACATCATCATAACCACTAAAAAAATCCTGATCCACTATTTCAAAAGAACCAAGGATATATTATAGGTTCCTTTGAAGAAAATAAAGAAACTACATCGTACCATCCCTTTCAACTATCCTCCTCCTACAATTTAAATTTTATATAAACACCACTTCTACTCTATAGAAATTTCATTGAAACTTCTGATAACCACAAAACATTATGAAATGCCTCATGGAAAACAGAACTCTCATAACAAAGACCTCTTAACAATTCTTCTCCTCATGAATTTAACCAAAAACCAGATAATTAATGAGTTGGGAAAAAACACTTCCATACACCTCTCAAGGATCTCTATATATCATGACCCAAAAAAAATTCATTAGATCATGTGATATTAACATTAGATAAAATCAATAATTTTATATGAAAATAAAAGATAAAATTAAGATCTCATAAAATATCCAATATCAAATAAAATGGGATTTTGATTGTGGATCCACAACACTTTCTCCAAAATAAACTCATCCAGGTCACCATGTCACCACAATAAAATAACCATGGGGTTAAAATAAGTATGAATCTCTTTAACCTAATGGACATAGATCTCATTAATCCATTTCATTACGGTCTCATTTTTCTTGAATAATTTATTTATATGGTTAATGTTATGGGAATCATTACTAAGATATAGAAAATTATATGAAAAAATATGCTCGTCATGAATCTATATAATTTATGGGGGAATTTATTACTAACACATATTAGCTCCAATGTGTGTAGTCCAATTGGATTTTATAAAAAATGAGGCAAATAAAATTATGGAAATGTTTAAACATTTACTACCCTTGACAATGAGATACCTTAACAAACACTTGATCTCCAACATCAAACTCCACTCACATCCTTATATGATTATCCTAGAAAAATTGAATATCCTTTTATACTTTTATTTTCACATTGATACCATGTTCCTTCAATACTATTATTTATAATAATTTATGTATTTATATAGATTAATCTCCAAAACTACTACGATAAAATGGATATCAGAAATGTTGGCCATACAACACCCAAAAAATGGGGCAAAGAAATGGTAATGTGATGACATTAATTTTATGAAAACACCACAATGGATATGTGTCACACCCATAAACCTCCAAAATCCAGAACACATGAGTGAAACATGTCATCTAAAATAACATTTCTTTTCACTATTTTATCATTTATATGTGTATAAAAAATAAATTATGATTTATATGAGATCCAATAAAATTTGGGAGATCTTTCTAAAACATATGTGTAACATAATAATTTCTATTATAGTATACCATCTTTGTAAATCCATGAAGTCTCACTACATCATTTACATACTAAATTGATAAAATTTCCACAATACTATGCTCCATAATCATTAATAATTATATGACTTCCTTAACTAATATATGGTCTCTAATATCAATAAAATTTCTCCTTGGGATTGAGAGAAACCAATAATCAAATCCATCACCATGTCCTATTGATAGGATATATTAACTCAATATGAAATCGATTCATAGAATTCAAAACATGTATATCTAATAATGTGACAAAAAATTTCGACAAACCAATTTATCAATGACAATCAAAACTGACCGCCCCATGTGAAATACATCGTAACCACACTAGGATATATACTGTGGGAGAACTGTGAAACTAATGGAGATCCAAATATTCCATCACCAATGGAATTATATCCATTATTACAATTAAACATTAAGAAAATATCCATTTGAACATTCCTTAGAAGCATCTTCAGAAGCCTATCAGTCTCACTAGACCATCATCATAGATTCCCCTACATAGAAGAACCTGACCTACTAACCCAATTACAATTACACCATCATCTAGTAAAAAAACTATCGACACTAAAATACCCTAATATCATAGTGCATTGTTGAAATTTCCTCTACCTATTTCAAATAATTACCCAAAACATCACATAAAAACATCCTACATAATGAACCTACTGAAACATTCCCTTCCTTGCTATATAGAAATTTTAGAATTAATAAACTTTTATGATTTCCATCCACTATAATTTATAAAAATTAAAATTTACATTGAGGTAAATACACTCATTGATTGTTTTATATGTTAACGCCTCTTAGTAGTCACTAATGAAGAATGTATCCCATTACATTTGATAAAAAATAACCTCTCATATGAGATAACTACCCTCTTATATATTATGAAAAACCAAGTGAAGACATGATGTTTAAAAATAATCCTCGAACAAAACACTCTCCTTCAAAAAAATAATGAATAGAAGAACATGAAAGAAACTCCTTAATTAGCTTGAATGCTTCCTACCAAGGCTAGAAAACAATAAATCATGATCCTTTTTGATAAAATATTTCATAAAAATAGAAATACTAGAGGAGTTGGGTATGATATTTTATAATTTAACACAAAACCATTGAAACATTTCACATCATCAATATTATTTTTTGATTCCATATAACGATCCAAATCAATAGTTGAGAGATTTATGAGTACTCCTTGTTAAGACACGATACTTCCCATGAAATATATCACATATTCCAAGAACATACAATTTGATATCCTCATTAAAATATGAGGACACCAAATGATATACAATATAACTCATATATTATCTTCATAACCATCCTCAGATATACAAAACACAAGGATTTTGTTCATAAAAAACAATAAAATGAATCATTAAATTCACAGAGCATAGAATTAGATGATCCAAAGAACATGTCAGCCGTAACCACAATAACAAATGAAAATAAAATTTAATCATGATTCTCATAACTACATATGTAATATGTCATTGGATTATCCCACAACTTATAAGGTTTAATCCAATTGGGGATAATAATATCACAATAACACCTAGTTGCAACTCTAGATGATACTCTATCTCGTGTAAATGGGTTATAGTCTCCTCCTTTTCTAGAAATACATCATGGTACTCTTGTAAAACCATAGGAAACACCTCATGTTGATCCAATAGTAACTGAAATATGTTTTAAACAATCATATAATACAAGAAAATAGTAATATTTAATTCAATTTGAAGATATAAATAATAAATAAACACAACCTGATCTACATAATAATAATACAATATAGCACTCAACTCATATTTTTTTGGAAAATATTATTGTACTGAATATGTCTAATAAACTCCATATGTGATTTCATATGGTTTTATTAGAAAACGCAGGAAATATTCCAAAAAGTAATGATTCCCAGAAATTATATCAAAATATCTACTCACATCATACATACTACATTGACCTACTAATAACATAGATAATCAAAATAGAACTGGAAGATAGTCCACCTCAAGAATTTTTCATTTAAGGATTTCATGGATCCTTAATTGAACAATGCAGACATCCTTGTACAATATAATATGATTTTATGTCAAATCTGACCTGATCACCTGAGACTAGAAATTATAATCATCATATATAATACATCAATATCCATGACATTTATTAACATTATAAGGGAAACCTCCATGGAAATTAATGATGAAGAAAATGGAAATCATCAAGAAAAAATATTCCCAACCTATCACCTCTCTAATAATAAAAAATATCAAACCATGCTATAACTAGATTAGAGGAAAATAATAGAATTAATGAACCAGAAGAGGTACACCATCACCATACTAACATCATATGAAGACTAGGAACTCAATCATCTAATGCCTATGAAAAAAATATAAATGAAAAAAATATTAATATGATGACATGTGTTTTATGAGATATAATATCATGTGAAATTGAGTAATGGATGATTGAACTAACACCTCACATTATGGATAATATTTTTAATAATAAATTATGAACATCACAATACATCTCTAATATATGATGATTCCTAAAATCTCATAATATGTAATGATCAAGTCCTAACATGTTCCCTCTCAATTACCTCCACATTTTCAAATTCCATGAGATAAATCTTCATCATGAATTGGTTGAACTGATTCTATTTCTCAAGATATGAGACCCCCATGAAATGACTCACCCTATTATCATATCTAGTAATACTTTCTTACTATAATTGGAGATATTTTTCAACTATATACTAAACCTGAAAACACTTGAATTCATCTAGTAAAGATTATATATCCCCTCACATCATCATACCATACTTTTCACAGAAAAGATATTTAACTATAAAAAATCATTAATATTCTCCCAAGAAATGACCAACTCCTTATGATCCCATGAAATATACACCACCAAATCATAGATCCCTTATAGAGAATAGACATAAACAATGAAACCAAATGATCCCATTGAAAATGGTTCAATCTAAATTAAATCTCTATATCCTCCAACCAATCCACACTCTACTGATTAGAAATAGTTCCCTAATAAATGTATAGATGATGGTGAGAAAAATCATAGATCTTTCCCCTTTAAACATCAATGTTATAATAATACAGTCTATAATTATTTTTTGAAACCTCTTGATGAAAAAACTCAGTGTGAACTAGTTGAGGATTTCAACGTGTCTCAAAAAATAAAAAATAACAAATAATAAGGAATCATAAATACAAAATATATAAGTTTTAAGCAGAATTATCTAATTAAATTTCTTTATGATTTCAATTTTCTACCCAATTTAAACAGGGTTATTGAAAATCATTATTCATGGATGGTACCTAGGTAACTAACCTATAATAAAATTAAATTTTATTATAATGATTAAAATATTGTAATACCCATGCGCTGGATTATAAGGGGACTAAAAAACCATGTCATTATCAGTCTCCCATTCTTACATCATTGTTATGTTGTGCTACTATAACCCTACCAACCCATGAAATATTCACCAGTTTCTATATCTAAACATTATCCTCTCTCTCCAACATCATTTTATATAAAACTATTACATGACCCCCACCACTATAACCCATCCTGTTATAGTAGTACAATTGGAATGACTTATGACTTCCACCTCCAATAGAACATTTGAAAAGTTCTAGTAATGAGGGTATATAATGTGTAGAAATAAGATCCATTACCCATAATATATAAATTTAAGGATAAGAGACAAGATTGGACCCACATATCAACTCTGAATCATATAGAAATAACCAATCCCAATACATATTGGAAATTTCATACATTAAACAAAATAAAGGAAATATAATAAAAATACTCAGAATCATCCAAAATATACAATAACACATGAATAGCCACTCTAAGAAAGTATATTCTAATTAAATAACCAAACTACTCTCATTTTCTATATATTATATATATATATATGCGGTGATATTTTCTATATACATAATATTATCCTGCCTGCAACCCCTCTAAAAAATGTAAAATATTTATACTAAACCACACTGAATAGAAAATGATTCTATATTTTTACTTAAAAATGTGAAAGTAATTCCTAACCTAAATAAGTATCACATATCATGTTTCAGAAAGAAGAAACCAAATATTTATTACATATATATGAAAATAGTTCCAAGCTATAATTTTCCTACCACTTTATTTTTTTTTTGCCAGAAAATAAAACATCATGGGTGAAAATCTCCTCCATAAGACAACATGCACCACATGATCAAATATAAAATCTGATAATACACATTAGGACAAAATATCAACTATCATCACATCCTTAAGAAAGAGAAATCTTGGAATCCACTATATCTCATGTATCATTAATTAGACCTCAATCTATCGTTGTCTATGAAAGCACATCAGGAGCTACCATGGTCACTTCAAATGGAATACATGTATGTGATACAACATCAATCCATTGCAGTATACCCACACATGAATGTTTAATTGATATCCATTACAAACTTTTTATACTCATAAAAACTATCATAGGATATTATGTCTCGAATACTCCTCAACAACACAGTACAGTGAAGGAGGATCAAGGAAGAAGAATAATCCAATAATTTAATCACATACGAATCTAGATTATAATGAAAAATGTTATAGATAAAAACATTTGGGAATTAGTTAGTCACGTAATAAGACTGGTGGAGAATATCAAAATTTGATAAATAATTCATATAAAATGAAAAAAAATATAAAATAATTTACTAAACCTTATAGGAAACATCAAAAATAGTCTCACATGACACTTGGCTACCACAACTATGGTATAGAAAGAATATTTTATATAAAAATATAAGCATTAATATTCAACATCATAAATAGTTTCTATTTACTGATTAAAATTTACTAATAATTAATTATACCCATTATTGTTCTATATTATTCATTTCATCCCATTGTAATTCATCAGGCATTATAAATGACATTACCCTTTCATGTTTTCCTCTCCTTTTAGAGAGAAATAATCCAACCCTACCATGATTCTCATTTATAATTCAATTTATTATCCCACAATCCAAGTATTCTATGACTCTAAATGTAAACACACTAGGGGTAATACTGTTACATTTTATAATTCAATATCAATATGAAGTTATAAATAAAAAACAACCATATGGAAAACTAGAAACCGTGTCGAAAACAAAAATTAAAATAGGAAATCCCAACTTTCTACCCATTCTAGTCAACCAAAAAACAACATAAAAAATATGGTCAATTTAAATCCCATATATTGTTCTATTTTATATATTAAAACCTCAATATTATCTTAAAAAATAGGCCAAAGACAAACCACTATCTGAAATTTTACCATCCACCCCATTCCAAACATTATAACCATTAGAAAAACAATATTTATATAAAACCAAGGCTCTACAATCCTAGATCATATATATATATTTAAAATAAACTCAAGGGAAATCATAAAACACAACCTCACGAATATAAAACTAGATATCAGTTCATAACAACAATGTTAGACTCCCAATACCACCAAACATGTTATTCTGAAAAAACAACCAATTTCAAAACCATATGTCATTAACTGATTCGCTATTAACAGATCTCACCTAAAAGAATCCAATCACGGGTAGCTAAAAATAGATAAGAAATAAAAATAAACATTATTTAGTAAATATTATTATATATTAATATTTCATTGAATGCAGAAAATAATTATATTCTAATACCACTATCATTATTCACATAAATTTTTTATATTATTGTTTTTTAACAAATTTCATGATTATAAATAATATTAATGAACTAAAATGATCATTTCTAATAGATAAAACACTATCTACTGAATATAGAGATGCATAATGAAACAATATCACCACATATTGCCATAATACACTTGAAATTAAATATTAATTCCAATTGCGATCATCATTTTGATAATATTCCACTCTTACTCAAAGAAAATAATGCATGGTAATCTCATATTAGTAGATAAAACAAATAATTTTCACATAGCACCTATATTAATATTGAACATTATATATTATATGAGAATAAATAGATGAATAAACACTCTTCATCTACTAATTATATAATGAATATAATTATTTCTAAAGACAGAATGTCACATGGAATATTTCGTAAATTAGAAAAATAAATCCCATGTAACAATAAGAAAAAATAGCTATAGAGTGGAGGGGGAATGATGGTGAGAATAAAAAATATATAATTGATAAAAAAAACCATGTATAAGCATTAAATTATATCCATAATCTATAGAATATATAATAGAATAGTTCACAGGATGAATCTAAAATAGGTCTCTATATCGCATATGCCTTGAAAGAGAAGAGACAATATTTCATGATTTCAAATGAAGTTATGAAATATTAATTGGCTGGAAATTAGTAACACAACGAATCAACCCACATAACCATGCTAAAACCACTTGTGTTTTCATCAATACTATGGTATAACAATGGATGCTATATAGAAAGGGTTCAAATCCAATTACATCATTCTAGCATCAATTATGAAATAACCACTTTATCCACAAAATAATATATCCTTATTATTTGGTTGTGTTAAAAACAAATTTACCACACTCAATATTCCAAAAAATAAGAATGAAAACTTTCTCAACTCTTAATGACTACATGAGGTAGCACCATACCCACACCACAATAACCCCTTATAAGAAAAATATAGGAAAGAGACCCATTGATAACAATGTTACACCCAATTTCTCTGTCACACCTATTTCCACATTGAAAGAACCACAAAACCAATTTTTTCGAGCCACCATGTTTTATGTACCATGGAAATTAAAAATGGTATATCTTCAAAACCACACAACATAATTGAAAATCTTACAATTCTGTGTCAAATGCATCTCCAACTCGCTAAAATTTCATCTCAACACCACATCCATGATTTCATCAATTCCATAAGACCATTAATCACCATAAAATACAAAGGAATGTCTTGGAAAAAAATTCCCCATATAGTTAAAGTATATTATTAAATATTAATAGAAATAAACATATACATTATTCCTAAAATACATTATAAAATTTCAATAAATCATAACAATTAAATTTTATAAATCCATTATTTTTCTTTAATGATCTCAATGAAAATATTCAAATGACCTTAGTCTCTTTATTTAGTTAAAAAATAAACTTAGCATTTTTATTTTATTATGGTGAAGTCATTAAAACATTAACGAATCACAATATCCTTCTATTGAATTCATTATGTATCATTGAAATGTAACGAATATATATCTACCAATGATCCTTCAAGAGTATGTTTTGTAACATTAATATGCATGGTTTAAAACAAGTTAATGAAGAAGACTGCAAAATTATTTAATATTGGGATAATGAATTTGTGTTTCAATAATGAGTAGTATAGATCTTCATTGATCCTATATTGTTTTTAGGGAAGAATTTGTTAATTAAAAAAAGTGATCCCTATGATTTCTATTGAAAACAATTTTTATATGCTCCTTCCATGGTCTATTTTTTTAACTCATATTGTATCTATACCTTGCACTCATCATTGACCCATGTTGACTGCTCTATCCTCATGTTAGTTTAGACTCACATAGGCCTTCATAAATTCTATCCTAGATATATTTACATTACACTCGAATGATAAATTTTAATATCTTATAAGCATAGTCAGTTCCCGCAATAGAGTTGGATATGTGGTTTCATGATTATTTATATGCCTTAGTAAAATTTATATAGCATAAAAAAAATTCAAGATAAAACCAACAATATTTTATATGTTTTAATTTCATTTCATTTTATATAAATGTTAATTACTGAAATATCAATATATACATTAATCAGAAAATTGTAATGAGGAAATTATTTAAATTTCCTCAAATATATATATTGATGAATAATCATAATAACTTATATTTGAATCCTGAAATCATCAAACACATTTTCCATAAATATTAAAATATTACCATGTATACCAAGGAAAAAATCCTACATATTTCATATAAATAAGGATAGTAAGCATCAAAAAAATACTTCCATGACAAGAATTACAATATTTATTCACATAATATAGTTGACACACTTCTGAGGATATTTTCTTCTATACGATTCTTATGATTATTTGTCCAACTACCTGTTTAAATAGTTGGTTCCCTATAATGAACTATTTAGTCATTTTTTTACCGTATCATTTATAAAATTATATATACAAGATGACATCATACCATTATAGTGTGAGATTTTCTACGTCCACTATTGTAATGGTATTGTATGAAGATTAATTATCATATCGAGATTTCAGAGTAGATCCCAGGCTATAATGAGAACCACAATATACCATGACATTAATCTTAAATATATGTTATATGTTCTAGATAAATCTCACTGATTAGACATAGTAAATGTTTGAATATCAGAAGATAGGGGATCATAATCATTGGGACTTCTTCTCATGAAGTTCACACTTGGTGATCTCTAGAAGTGAGACCATGAGGAAAAACACTCCAATAGGAACACCACATGTTTCAGGGGTCATTGGATGTTCCTATCTACAATCATATGTAATGGTCTCATGAATTGATATCATTAACAATGTATTTCATTTGATAGTGTAATTTGATTCAAGATAAAAACCATGGAAATGAAGTCATGGAAAGGTAGTTTTATTTGGGTGCGTCATTGGTGGCATGACATTGGTTGAATGGTCAAGAATGTATTTTTTGTTTCCGAGTTATGGAAGTAATATATTTTAGGATGTGTTGATAAGGATTAACGTACCTTCATAAGACCATGTCCATGGTAGTCGATGGTAAATACATCCTGTTAAATCAATAATCAACTAATCAAGAAAAGGGAGATTACATGTGAGTGCGTCTAGATTTAAGAGATATTATAGAAAAATAAATTATATTACATATAAAACATTTGTGGGATAGTTTTCTATGCTATGATTATCATTATCTCTTTATAGGACATGATGGTTTGCTAGATCCCGCTCTTGGTCCTTGAAAACGTTTTACTGTTGTTGAGATAAGGTCCAAGAGGGTCACACACAATAAAGTATTCAGGAATATACCCTATTCAGTTGAATAAGAGTTTTGGATATGGCGGGTCCCACCACTAGGGTTTGGGATTTTTCCAATGGAAAATGATCACCAATGCAATAAATAAATTTATTTTATTTAAGTTTATAATGAATATCATTTAATTTATTTATTAAATGTATTTATGAGTTTTAAGTGAATAGATGAAAAAATATTAATTGACAAATATTAAATTATTCAAGGATCAATTAATATTTATCGGAACGAAAAATCATGTTTTGGAATCAATTATTATCACGTAATATATATTAATATATTACATGTGAGTGATAATAATATTTATGACTCATATTATTAGTCATAAAATGTTGTTAACATTTCATTGATTATTCAGGTGTCGGGTTGGAATTTCTAGGTAATTACATGACACTATAAATATAATAGGAGTGGAAATTTCCCAAGACTATTCATGAAAATTCCCTCTATTCTCTTATCTCCCATGTTCTAGAGAGATAAGATCTTGATCTAAGGATCTCAGATCTAGATCTCTCTAAGGAATCGTTAAAAGAGCGATGCTATGATCATTGTAGCTTCAAAGGCTTCGTTGGATTTATGTGCTAGCACCCGGACATCAACGAACGGAGTTCCCATAGCTTCTTGAAGATCATGTGGACGATCCAGGGGAGTTCGATGTCCAATTATTCGAGAAAAAATATCTAACGACAAGAAGAAATTGTGTGCGTATTTAGAATTAAACTAGTCATTTTCCGATTTATATTTTTTTGTGTAAAACCCTTCACACAAGATCCATAGCTTAAACCGAGAAGCTGTTTACCAATATCAATAATATTACATTGATCTAAGATGATTTTTTTTAAAATATCAACCTTTTTGGTCTTCCACTGTGTGCATGTTTCCTTCAGGTTTTATTAGATAGATAAGTGTTGATTTTAAGACAAGAAAAATTAAATATGAATTAATTTTAAAAGAAGGCTTTGTTACAGTTCCAACGTTGATGATGGAATGTGAATCTGATAGCGGATGACCAATCTACGACCATTCGAAGTTTTAAAATCGGCTGAACACTTACTTTATGGACATCCGACTACCAGAATTGTATTTTCGGTGAATCTTAATGATAATAATTTTTATAATAGTTTAATTATAATAATAATAGTTTTATAATAATAATAATTTTATTATAATTATAATTTTATTATAATAATATTTTATTATATTAATATTTTATTATTATAACTTTTGATAATTTCTAGTCTATGTATTGACTTAAAAAATCAATAACAAAATAAGAGGGGTGACCTAATTTCCAGGTCTCCAAGAACATAAAAATGGGTGGACGAATAAAAAAATAAAAATGCGAGGAGACCCGCAAAAGTAGGTCTTGTAAAAAAATAGCATAAAAAATAAATTGAGGGATTTAGGGTTTGGGTGACGACAACCCATGAGTTTTTTTAAATACATTTAAAAAAAATTGAAAAAGAGCTTAAGTTAATTTTTTTTAAAAATACGCTACAAAGGCAGAATCAGAGATGCCAGCTTTGTGTTGAAGTGCAAAGGCAGCATCTACGATGCTGCCTTTTGGGATAAGTGTAAAGGCATCAACCCTGTTGCCGCATTTCTACTAAAACAAACAAAAAAACTATTTTTTTTGTCTTAAAAATTTTTATTATTATTTTTATTTGTTTTGTTTTCTTATTGTTTATATATATATATATATAAATATTCTGTGAGATTCTGGTTCTCTATTTCTTGCGCAGAACATTCTTCATTTCCAATGTGAGATTCTATTTCATGTATGTGACTTTGAAAGAATATAAAATATAAACAATAAGACCAATATAAATGAAACATAAAACATGAATTAAACATATAAAAAATAGTTGAAAACAAAAAAAAATTCAAAAAAATGATGATAAAAAATAATTTATAAGCTTTCCAAACCACACACTTGAAACTTAAAAAGTTTCAAGTATGTGACTTTAGAAGCCTATAAAATATAAACTACAAGACCAATATAAATAAAACATAATAAATTGATTAAATATATAAAAAATTGATGAAAATACAAATAATTTCGTAAAAAATGTTAATGGAAAATAATTTATAAGTTTTCAAAGACTCCTACATTAAACATAAAAATGTTTCAAGCACGTGACCTCGAATAACTATAAAATATAAATTATAAAACCGATATAAATGAAACTTAAAACATTTATTAAACATATAAAAAATAGTTGAAAATAAAAATAATATCTTAAAAAATGTTAAAGGAAAATAATTTATAAGCTTTCAAAACCACCTACATGAAACATAAATATGTTTCAATTACGTGACTTTGTTGGCCTATATAATATAAACCATAAGACTAATATGAAATAAATTTTAAACATTGCTTAAAAATATAACTAATTGTCCAAAATTAAAATAATTTCTTAAAAAATATTAGTGAAAATTTATTTATAACTTATCATATTCACCTATTTGAAACTTAAAAATGTTTCAAGTACGTGACTTTGTGGGCCTATATAATTTAAACTATTAGAGCGATATGAATGAAATTTTAAAAATCGATTAAACATAAAACTAGTAGTCCAAAATAAAAATAATTTTTTAAAAAATCATGGTGAAAATTTATTTATAATCTATCATATCCACCTAATTGAAAAGTAAAAATGTTTCAAGTACGTGACTTTACTGACCTATATAATATAAACTATACGATCGATATGAAGGAAATTTTAAACATCGCTTAAATTGAAACTAAATTCACCCCCCTCTTGGGATTCCACTCCGACTGACATGTAATTATGGTATTTTGATTTCAGTAGACATAAAATATGTAAACAATAGTGTACAATAAATGCCTATGTCTGTGGTAAGGAGATTCTGTCCCACATGGTGGTCTGTGAAGAGGACGTCCACATCGAGTGTGTAGTTGAGTTTGATGACTTGGGGAAGGATGATCCTCGGGCACTGGAACATTGACTGTCACATCCTCCATCTGTGTGTCTGTGGGAGGAGCTGTCAACTACATCTCGTATGGCCATCTGGATCCTTCTCCCACTAGGGTGGTAGAAGGACCTGCCTCCATCGCAGTGTGGAAAAAAGCATGCGATGGAGCTATACCCTAAGAGGGTTATGGCTCTAGAATCCAAGGTTGTGAAGGATCTGGAACCCAAGATAGAGAGAACTGCATATATCCAATCTGGAAATATAGATCCCATGCCACCTATGGAACATCCTGAATCGGATGATCTGGGACTACTATAGGGCCAACCTCTACCTGTGGAACAGGTGAGGCCTCACGTGAAGTAAGAAGCTATCTGCGTCGTAGTGTCCGTGGCTCCTCAGCACTAGCAGCAGCTGTAGGATGTGCCTCTGGGGCAGAAACCTCCTCTCTCTGGGCCGGACACAGGAAGATTCTCCCGGAAAGCTCACGAAAAGATTTCCTCGCCTCCAGTGTTGTAGCATGGACGACTGCCCGGATAAATAACCCCTCCTCTACATCACTCATACAAACAATATTCCATGTGTGACATTCCTATAAATAGATTCAAAAGGAATTAGAACACAATTCAGTAAATAAACTAATGAAAATTTATTGACTTACCATCCTCTGCATCTCTATGCTGGCTTGGGTAAGATACAATATAGACTTCAGTCTATACCACGGCTTAAAGTCAACCTGCTCTGAAAGAGAGAATCTATTAGTAGGAACACCCTGAATACGTAACTCAGCAAATCTATTCTAGCAGTCGATAAAACTGGCATGTACTTGCGACCAGTCATCATCCTGCCTCGCTGTTAGCTGCATCCCATGAAGCCAGTCTGTCTATATCGATGGTAATTGAATCGGATGAGTACAGAAAAATTGGCGCATGACCCTGTCAGGCTACAGCCACTAAATAATATGGAAGTTAATGAGGGGTACTACATCCATAGCATACTCAATCCCAATACTGTATTATGCTGGAAAATGGTCCAAAATACTCCAGTATGGAAGCCATTAAATCTGAATTGACAAGTGATTTTGTTAAAAAAACACCTAACTAAAAACCAAAATTTATGTTATTATTAAATATGTTAGACAGTGAGTATATACATACCTAATTAGGTAAAAGAAAGTCTAAATGTAGATGATATACACCCAAATGCGGTCTCAGAACCATGTCAAAATTGTGTCACTAAAACCACCTATAAAATACATCATCGATAGTGAAAAATAATGAGAAATTATAGTCAACAACTCATTGTAGAATCAGAAACCAATAGAAATGACTTATCATACCAGTGTCCATGTGTAGTGTCATGCAGTACCTCCATCTCGACCGACGGACCAACAAGGTCAGGGCAGAATGCTTAGATGCACTTCCATGCCCACATCTGAATAAGGATGACACATCCTCCAAGACCTGTATGGTACATGTGGGATAGCTTGCATAATGATTTGTATGTGTATGAAAAGAAGTCTGATCCCTAGCGGTACATCCCGAACTGATCAAAGTCCTCTAATAGGGGTAGATACATCATTTGCACATGCATCCCCGAGTGATCAGTACACATGTTCCCACCAATGAGAAGTAAGATATATGCATGGTCATAACACATGATGGTCTACTCATCGTCATCATCCTGTAAATGTGGAATTTTCAACTACAACCAAGGCATAGATATGGACGATCCATCTTTATCCCTACAGTCGGACAAAATATCAACGCCTAACAAGTGCTGAGTAAGGTCTGGCCAAGCTGTACGAGTGATTCCAATAACAGGTCTCCCCTGCATAGGTAGACCGAGTAGCACTGCAACATCCTCTAGGGTGATGGCCATCTCTCCCTCAAGCAGGTGGAATGTGTGTGTCTCTGGTCTCCATCTCTCAACGAGGGAAGGAAGTAGGTAATGGTTTACAACTGTGAAATCTGATATGGTAAGACCATAGAATCCAGAAAGGCACAAGTAAGGTCTAATGGCATGTGGAGGCTTCATGTGGTGAAAATGGTGCGCTCGACACACCTTAACCAGTCGATCTGGATGACCCTCTAACAAAGCCTGTGAAATATAGGTACGCTGCTGAGTGAGTAGTACGGTATCAACCATTTGAATATAAACAAATGTAATGAGTCATAAGTTTAAAATGTAAATATAATGTTATGGATTGGATTTAGCTAAACCATGTCAATTAGTAATGACATTTTTGGAATTTATCTAAGTGTATGTATTCAATAACTTCTTCTAATCATTATGATACTATAATTTCGTTATAGAATAGTTTACTAAAATATCCTACATGTTTAGTTTAGGGTTTAGGTTTGAGGGTTTATGGTTAAATTTTTTAATATTAACGTTCAGGAAACATGTTTATGGGTTAATAACATTTAATTTACAATATGGGTTAAGTGTTTCACTTTAAGATTTATGAAATAAATTCTATTATATCAGATTTAAAGTTATTTCTTGAAAGAATGAATATAAATATGAAATAAGTTCTATTATATAATATATTGTTTCTTGAATTTGGTTACACATATTTTGGGGTAGCTTTATGATTAACTACTTATGGATGGGATTAAGATAAACCATGTCAATTAATAATGACGTTTTTGGAATTTATCTAAGTGTATGTATTCAATAACTTGTGCTAATCATTATTATACTATAATTTCATTATAGAATAGTTTACTAAAATATCTTACATGTTTAGGTTTGGGTTTAGGTTTGCGGGTTTAGGGTTAAAAATTATAATATTAACATTCAAGAAACAAGTTTATGGGTTAATAACTTTTACTTTACAATGTGGGTTATGTGTTCCACTTTTGAATTTATGAAATAAATTCTATTTTCTCAGATTTAATGTTGTTTCTTGAAATAAAGAATATTAATGTGAAATAAGTTCTATTATATAATATATTGTGTCATGAATTTGGTTACACATATTTTGGGGGAGCATTATGATTAAATACTTATGGATTGGATTAACAAAAATCATGTCAATTAGTAATGATGTTTTTGGAATTTATCTAAGTGTATGTATTCAATAACTTGTTCCAATCATTATGATACTATAATTTCATTATAGAATAAACTACTAAAATATATTTCATGTTTAGGTTGGGGTTTAGGATTGAGGGTTTAGGGTTAAATTTTTTAATATTAACGTTCAGGAAACATGTTTATGGATTAATGACTTTTACTTCACAAAGTGGGTTAAGTGTTTTTCCTCCATATTTATGAAATGAATTCTATTATCTTAGATTTAAAGTTATTTCTTGAAAGTAAGAATATTACTATGAAATATGTTCTATTATCTAATATATTGTTTCTTGAATTTTGTTACACATATTTTCGGGGAGATTTATGATTAACTACTTTTGGATTGGATTAAGATAAACCATGTCAATTAGTAATAAATAGATAACAACATTTATTTTACAATATGGGAATGTCACAATAAAGATAGCATATCATTATGGATGAGACTGTGAACTCGACCAAAAAATGTTAGGGCATCATTTTTGGTTATGACCTTCTTTATGACATATAGTGCATCACAAAATCTGTCCTTGTTATTGAGGCCAGTCTATCTCATTATGCATCCTACTCACCTTCATTCTCCCATGAGGACGTAACCGATTCATGTCAGGTATCACTATCAGCTGGCCTTAAGGCATTGAGAAATAATGATACTCCCTAGTAGGTGTCCATGGTGAAGCATAACAGTTAGAAATTGTAATGACCCGAATCCGGAGCCCCTCCACTGGTCCCCGTACCTGGTTCGCCACATGACATAAAGCACATTTCCCCAAATGCCAGAGGCTGCCGAATAGCAGCGAGGTCCTTGGTAAGTTATTGGGGAAACTATGCCCTCATTTGATAAGGTATACAAGGTAAGGAAAACAACAATAAAAAGCGGAAGCAGTAAACAATACGCAACAACTGAAACCAGACAGCGGAAGCAATGAATGTATACCAATGATGATAATGATGCAGCAAGTACAAGTATCTAAGGAAAGTAGAAAACACAACAACGTGCTAAAATACAACTGAACAAAAGTACTAAAGCAACAGGAAATGAAAACAGATGAGCAACACCTCCGAATCGCTAGCCTCGTCTCGGTTCTATGATCCCCACCTCCCATGCAATAAAGAACCTAAAGTAGAAGGGCACTTTCCCTTATCTGTACCTGCACCAACATAGTCTGCTTGGGCCAAAAAGCATGGCCCAAACAGGGTGTGAGATACAATCCCAGTAGGCAATCACCAAAATATTTGTGCCTAACAGTCAATGAATACATGGAAAGTAAAGTACAGAAATAGTAACAAGAAAATACACAGCATTCACAGTCCACAGTTCTAGCATATAATTTACACAATTAAACAAATAGTAACAAGATGAAAACAGGTAACCCTCTGGGTAGCTCTCACAGCCTAACACCTATGGTTCATCCTACAAGTACTAGCAACCCTCTAGGAGGAACACACAGTCTCACCCCTATTGTTCAGCTATGAAATTAATAGACACTCTGAGGATGAACTCATCGTCAACTCCCCCTATAGTATCGTTTCGTGCTAAAGGCTCTCTGGGGAAGCACTCAACGTCTCATTCCCCCTATGGCCCGCGTCGAGGAACTATAGACTCTCTGAGGAAGAACTCATCATCAATTCCCCCTGTGGTCTCACATCGTATTAGAAGACACTCTAGAGAAGGACTTATGTCAATTCTCCATATGGTCTGCTACACTAGCTACTCACAGTCATGTGTGGAAAATAACAAGATCAGCACGCATACATTGTCCATGTAAACCTCAAGAACTACTTGGCTATCAGTCTAAGGATCCACAGCAAATAAAAAGCAACAGTTCCACTATCCTAAAACTAGGCATGGATATTGGAAAATGATAAACAGTACAACGAGCATGGAAAAACATCCTGAGCACAAACAAATTACTCTATTCACAACCATAAACCTCTACTACAACAATCAAGAAAAACAGGCAACAACAGGGGAAAAACAAGAAACCCACAATTCCCTGCCCAAAATAATTTTGGGAATTTTCACAAATTATCCATTAACATCCAATAGAATGGAAAAAACCACCTACCTTGATCCTAGGAGATCGTTATACATGAACCACGGTGACTGATTCCCCTTATAACGGCGTAGATCTGAGAAAACGCACAAAATGCTCAACCCACGATAACTCGAAAATGATGAGGAATCAGAAAACAAAGATCAAGAAGAAGGAAGAAATCACCATTGCGATTCCAATGCAATCGACTCTGCTCGAATAAGAGAACAGATGAAGAGGCGGTAGCTCATAGAATATTTGACCGTACGGGTCACTCTCAGATGAATAGGACCTAGATGGAGGTGTTTATGTGTGTCAGGCATGACCCCGGTTCATTTAGTGAAAACAAAAAAGTACACGGTGTGTAATTTTAGAGTACACTGCGTGTAGTGGGTATTTTGTGTACTCCGACAAAAATGGCCGTCACGTCACCCCTACACACCATGTGTGTGGCCTGGACACAGCCACCATATGGCTTCGAGCGGGAAAAGAGTACACAGCGTGTACTCAGGAAGTACACGACGTGTACTTCGAAAATTTCCAGAAAGTTCATTTTTCTTAATAACTCCAGAAAAATGAAAAACATACCTGAAACGAAGATCTGGGTTCTCACAAACTCCCCCCCCCCCCCCTTAAAGAAATCCGTCCTTGAATTTCCCTAACGTGGAGTAGAAGAAGAAACCCCGAACAGCTCCGGCCACTGCGATCGTACATCGTCTTCCCTCTCCAAGGTCTCGTCTTGTACTTGCACATGCTGCCATAGAACCCATACAAGATGGATAGACCACCCACAGATAACCTTCATACTACGATCGACAATCCAGATAGGATGATCCTCAAATGATGCATCTGCTTCAAGCTCAACTTCCTCAGGTTGAAAGACATGAGACAAGTCTGAAAAGTAGCGTCGGAGCTGAGATACGTGGAAGGCTTCATGCATGGCCCAGTACCACTAAGGTAACTATAGCCGATAAGCAACTGGCCCCACCTTCTCCAAGACCTCAAACGACCCAACGTACCATGGTGAAAGCTTACCCTGTCTCTGAATCCTCTTATGCCCCAACCTCGGTGCGACACACAGGAAAACCTGATCCCCGACCTCGAACTCCAGAGGTCGTCTCCACTGATCAGCATACGACTTCTGTCGAGACTGTACTGTATCCATCCTCTTCTGAATCACCTCTATCTTCTTTGAGGTCTCCTAAATGAGACGAGGTCCCAGCAAAGCTTCCTCTCCTACCTCCAGGCATCATAAGGGTGATCGGCATGGCCTACTGTACAAAGTCTCGTATCGTGTCATCTAAATGGTGGCCTGGAAACTGTTATAGTAGGCGAACTCCACCAGAGGAATATGCTTCTCCCAAGAACCGACAAAGTCTAGAATGCAAGCTCAGAGAATATCCTCAAGCACCTAGATCGCGCGGTCAGACTGGTCATCAGTCTTGGGATGGTTCGCCGTACTCAAAAGTACCTGTGTACCCAAAGCCTTCTGAAGTCCTTGCTAGAACCAAGAAGTAAAGCTTGCATCCCTGTATGAAAAAATGGAGTGTGGAACTCTATGCAAAAGAACAATCTCTCGGATGTAAAGTCATCCCAGATCATCGACACTAAACATCTCCTTGATCAGAAAGAAGTGGGAAACCTTCGTGAACCTATCGATGACAACCAAAACAACATCGTTTCCTCGAGGCGATCTCAGCAACCCGGTCACGAAGTCCATCGCAACATCATTCCAATTCCACTCCAGAATGGGTAACTGCTGTAAAATGCCTGTTGGTCGGTAATGCTCTACTTTCACCAACTGACAATTAGAACATCTCATGACAAAACCAGAAACATCTTTCTTCATACTTGGCCACCAGTACTGGCGATGAATATCCTGATACATCTTGGTGACGCCAGGATGAACTGCCCAAACAGAGGAATGAAAATCCTGTATCAGCTCCTCGCGTATGTCCGCTGGCCCCCATACGCGTCCCTGGAAACGCAAGACCTCATCCTCACTCACTGTCCATCCAGGAAGAGGGTCCTCTCCTGACACACTCTTCCTCAAGACTAAGCCTTCTGAGTCTGATAGCTACCTCATCCGTACCCAATCAAGTATTGTCAAGGTAACAGCTACAGAGGATAGGAAAGTTTTTTTATGTCTATCAAGCACCTCCAGATGCATCTCAGAGAACAGAGCCATGAGTTTCCACTCACTGGTGGCCTCCTGAACTGCCTGAACATGATATCTCCTTCTCAACGCATCTTCCACTGTGTTCCCCTTACCTGGTGTATAGGAAATCACAAAATCAAATGACTGAAGATACTCGACCCACCAGCACTGTCTCAGATTCAGATCACACTGAGTGAAGACATACTTGAGAATCTTGTGGTTAGTGAAGACCACAAAGTGCTCTCCCAGTAGGTAGTGTCTCCAAAAGCGTAGGGCATGGACAACAGCTGCCAACTCCAGATCATGCATCGAGTAGTTCCTCTCATGTGGCCTCAACTGCCAAGACCCGTACGCAACGACTCCATATCCTTGCATAAGAACAACTCCTAGCCCGATACCTGAAGCATCACAATAAACAGTTTAGCTCTTGCCTGGCTCTGGCAAGACTAGTATCAGTGCTGATTTCAACCTTCCTTTCAGCTCCTGAAAGGCTGACTCATAAGAATCCGACCATAAGAACATCATACCTTTATTGGTCACACCTGTCAAAGGTGCTTCTAGAAGAGAAAAGACGTAAATGAATCATTTGTAGTATCCAACCAGACCTAAAAAACTTTGTACCTCAAAAACGTTCTTCGGCTGCTCCCAGGAAACTAAAACTCGCATTTTCTCTAGGTCAACAGATACTCCTGCCTCTAAGATGATGTGACCCAAGAAGTGAATCTGATCCATACAGAAGTGTCACTTTGAGAGTTTAACATAAATTCAATGCTCTCTCAGTGTACTCAGAATTATCTCAATATGGGTAGTATGGTCGTGTCGAGTGTAAGATTACACCAAGATATCGTCCACGAAGACCACGATGAAGGAGTAAAAATAAGGATGGAACACTCGGTTCATCAGTGCCATGAAAACTGCTGGTGCGTTCGTGAGACCGAACAGCATGACTGTATACTCATAAAGACCATACCTGCTCCTGAAGGCCATCAGAGGTATATCTGATGGTATAACGTGCATCTGATGATAACCAGACCTCAAGTCGATCTTAAAGAACGCCCAGTCTCCTCGAATCTCATCAAATAGGTCATCGATCCTCGGCAAAGAAATATCGGTTCTTGACTGTCAACTGGTTCAGTTTCCGATAGTCCACACAAAGCTGAAGGGTATCGTCTGACTTTTTCGCAAACAGGATAGGCGAACCCCAAGGAGAAGTACCGGGTTGGATGAAACACTTTGTCTGCAACTCCTCCAATTTCTTCTTCAGCTCTTGCAACTCAGGTGTGGCCATCCTATAAGGAGTAATGGACACTGGTGCTGCTCCTGGCATGAGCTCAATAGTAATGTCTACCTCACGCTCCGGAGGCAAACCCGAAATGTCCTCTAAAAAGGAATCCCTGAAATGATCCACCACTGGAGGAATGTCCAACTGTGAAGTCCCCTGATCATCCAGATAAAGACTAGCAATTTGGGCTGTCACCCTTCCTAGCCCATGATTCTTGAGTCTTTCTTGACTCGCCCAAACGTCCCATTCACCTCTATGAATAAAAGACTCACCCTCTGGTGAAATGAAACTCTCTCTACGACGATAACAGTCGACGATGGACTAGAATTGAACCAACCAGTACACCCTGAGGATGACTTCATATCCTGTCATATCTAGGAAATAGATATCCCATAAGAAACGATATCATGCATCCTCAAGAGGGTACTCTCTACACTGTCATACACTATTTGTCCTCGTCCCCAAAGGTGTGTCTAGTGTCCACGAGTCGACAGAAGAAAAGAGGCAGAGCCCAAGTCTCTCCATGATAGAAACAGTGATAAAGCTATGTGTAGCACCAGTATCGAAAAGGGATGAAGATAAAACTGAGGCCACTAAAATCGTACCTCGAACTGTAGAAGGGTCGGGGTCCTACTCTGGATAAATCTGCTCCATGGTGAAAGATTGGTCTGCACCGCGGACCTGCGCCCCTGGCTGACCACTCTGAGCTGAGCCTCACTACTGGTGCTGAGGGACTGGTGGCTGACCGCCATGGCCTCAACCTCTACCTCGGCCCGAACGGCCAAAATAACTCCAATTCCCTGACTTCTGAGAAACTGGTGGTGCTACTCCTGAACGAGGAGTCATGGAAGAACCCCGGTCACCAGCTGCTAGTGAGAAAACTTGGCAGAAACATTTGAGGTGACCCAACATGTCGCATGATCGGCACTCCATGGGGTCCCTTTGGCACTGCGGCCTCGTGTTCCCTGACCGGTCACACTGGTAGCATGTCACCTAGCTGCCTAAGGATGCATCACGCTTCCTCGGATCACCGCACATAGACTCTCTACGGAATTTATTGCAGTCATCATCAGGAAAACTATCCCTAGAAGCAGAACTTCTCTGGCTCACAGCTTCAGAGTCTCTCAGATTGCACTCCTCAATTAGGTCTTGTTTGACGATGGAAGTGATGGATATCAGCAGGAAGATGTTAACCTGCGAGCGGATCTCCATCCTGAGACCATCCTAAAACTTCTTTGCTAAGAACACCCCACTTCCATCCCGAAGAGGTGTGAAATGTAGCAGCTTGGTGAAACGAGAGAAATACTCCATAACAGAAAGATTACCCTGCTCTAAGATTATGAACACCCGAGCTCGGTCATCCCTCAGGGTCTCCGGATAAAAGTATTCATAGAAAGCATGCTGGAAGTCCTCCCTAGCCATAGCCTGTTGTTGACCCCCCTATGAGATGACATCCCACCACTTCATGGTGGAGTCTCGTAGAATGTATGTAGAGAGCTTGACCCGCCTCTCTGGAGGTTTCTCTAGATGCTCGAAGATAGTCAGCATGTCTTCCAGCCATGACTCTGCAGCCTAAGGTCCTCCTTCCCCCGAGAAAGTAGGAGGATGCTGCTGCTGGAAAACCTATATCAAGTCTGCCATATTCGCGGCAGGAGGTGGCGCTCCCTGGAAGTCATGTATCATCCTCATGAAACCTTCCATGAACTACGCATCAGTGCCTGCAACTGGTATAATAGTCGGTGCCAAGGTTGTCCCGACTGGAGGATTGACAGGGCGTCCCTGATCAGCCATATCTGGAATCTGATCACTGCCTGGAGACAGACGTATGACCGGAGGATGTCTCTGAGGAATAGCTCTAAAAGATCAAAAGAACACCATATATTAGGGGAATAAGGAAAGAGAACACAATAGTACAAAATGGGAACATGGAAAGAAAAACACCCAAGATTAAAAAACACGACTACACGGTGTGTATAAAAACTACATGGCGTGTCTTCTTATTCCACTAACATGGGCGTGTGCTCCTGCCCTACAAGTCATGAACACCTCAAACTAAAAGGTGTGTTGACCCCACACATGGCATGTGCTTTAAACTATTCCCCTGCATGAGTCCCTTACATGGATAACCCAAACGGTTTTCTTAAACTGAGACTACAAGGCGTGTTCCCTGCGAAAACGTCATGTAGTGGTCGAAGCTCTGGTGGCCCGTGTTGTTAAACACACGGTCGTCTACACGGCTGAACCTTACATGACGTGCTCTGAATAAACATGGAGTGTATAGGCAAGTTGACACCATCCCGTGTTGTTCGTGACACGGCTGGGTACCTGGCAAGACTACACGGCGTGTTCTGTTACAACACGGTGTGTGCTACTCGAGCTTCCCCGACCCGTGTTGTTAGTGACACAGCTGGGTACACGGCTCATTGCTACACTGTGTGTTCCTACCATACACAGCATGTTACTAAAGATACTTTCACAACACCATGTTCTGCTCACATGGTTAGTGACATGGCCTGGAAACTACACAGCGTGTATCCAAAAAGTACACGCCGTGTATTCTGGGTTTTTCTGGGCAGTAGCTCAGAAACTGCACAGAACCCCAGAAGCACAAAAAAATCAAAGCAAAGAGGTTCCAAATTCCAATTCATGAGGGCCCATACTCCTCGCGAATCAAATCTTGTCATCTCCTATAGTCACATAAAAGGGAAAATAAACAGATTTCTAACATAACAACATGGGTTCTATCAAGAATCTATCACAACAGCATGCAAAATCTACATGAAGACTATTACAACATCATGCAATCGATAATTCACCCTAGATGGAATGGCAAGAATGCATGGAATGTGATTTATACGAGTGCCTATATGATGCATGAGATGACATACCCTCATCTCATTGGTTTGCGATATAAATTGGACCGAAATCTCAAAACAATAATAGAATAAGTCATGTGAATCACTCTAGGTGAAATCAGATCAACCATAAAATCTCAAAACCATAACTGCAATTAACGAGGTATTATGGCTTTTCCCTGTACACGGGTTAGCTACTCCCGAGCATAGATTAATTCCAAGTACCGAGTCCGTCCTATCCCTGACTAAAGTCTCCAAACAGTAATGCAAGAGAAAATAACTCCTCTAATACCACTTTGTGATGACCCAAATCCAGAGCCCCTCCCCTGGTGCCCCGCACCAAGTTCGCCACATGACCTTAAGCGCATTTCCCCAAATGCCAGAGGCTGCCGACTACCAGCGAGGGCCTTGGTAAGTTATTGGAGAAACTATTCCCTCATTCGATAAGGTATACATGGTAAGGAAAATAAAAATAAACAACGGAAGCAGTAAACAATACGCAACAACTGAAACCAGACAGCGGAAGCAATGAATGTATAGAAATGATGATAATGATGCAGCAAGTATAAGTTTCTAAGGAAAGAATCAAACACAACAACGTGCTGATATACAACTAAACACAAGTACTAAAGCAACAAAAAAAGAAAATAGATGAGAAACTCCTTAGCATCGCATGCCTCGGCTCGGTCCTATGCTCCCCAGCTCCAGTGAAATCAAGAACCTGAAGTAGAAGGGTGCATTCCCTTATCTATACCTATAACAACATAGTGTGCTTGGGCCCAAAAGCATTTCCCAAATAGGGTGTGAGATATAATCCAAGTAGAACATCACCCAAATATTTGTGCCTAACAGTCAACGAATACATGGCAAGTAAAGTACAAAAACAGTAACAGGAAAATACACAGCAGTCATAGTCCACAGTTCTAGATTATAAAGTACACAAGTAAACAACTAGTAACAAGAAGAAAATAGGTAACCCTCTTGGTAGCTCTCACAGCCTAACCCCTATGGTTCATCTTACAAGTACTAGAAACCCTCTAAGAGGCACACACAGTCTCACCCCTCTGGTTCAGCTATGAAATTAATAGACTCTCTGAGGAATCACTCACCGTCAATTCCCCCTATAGTCTCATATTGTGCTAAAGTCTCTCTGGGGAAGCACTCAACGTCTCATTCCCCCTGTGGCCCGCGTCGAGGAACTACAGACTCTCTGAGAAAGCACTCACCGTCAATTCCCCCTATGGTCTCACATCGTATTAAAAGTCACTCTGGAGAAGCCCTTACGTCAATTCTCCCTATGTTTTGCTACACTAGGTACTCACAGTCCTGTGTGGAAAAGAAAATGCTCAGCATGCGTACAACGTCCAAGTAAACCTCAAGAACTACTTGGCTATCAGTCTAAGGCTCCACAGCAAATACAAAGAAATAGTTCCACTATCATACAACTAGGCATGGAAACTGGAAAATGCCAAACAGTACAACGAGCATGGAAAAGCAACCTGAGTATAAACAAATTACTCTATTCACAAACATAAACCTCTACTACAGCAATCAAGCAAAACATGAAACAGTAGAGGCAAAACAGGAAACCCACAATTCCCCACCCAAGGGAATTTGTGGAATTTGCAAAAAATATCCATTGACATCCTACAGAAAAGTACAAAACACATACCTCAATCCTAGGAGATCAATATACGTGAACCTCAATGATTTATCACCCTTAAAACATCGTAGATCTGAGAAAACGCACAAAATGATCAACCCATGATAACTCGAAAACGTGGAGGAATTAGAAAACAAAGCTCAGGCAGAAGGAAGAACCCACCGCTGTGATTCCAATGCAATCGACCGTGATCGAATAGGATAATGGACGAAGAGGTGGGAGCTTGTTGAAGATTCGGTTGTACAAGTCTCTCTCGGACGAACGAAACCTAGAAGGAGGTGTTTCTGTGCGTCAGGCGTGACCTCGGTTCATTTAGTGAAAAAAAAGAAAGTACACGACATTTACATTTAGAGTACATGGAATGTACTAGGTCTTTTCCATACTCCGCCAAAAATGGCCTCCACGTCACCCCTACACCCCGTGTGTGAGGCCTGGACATGGCCAACACATGACTTTGAGCGGGAAAAGAGTACACGATGTGTACTCAAAAAGTACATGACGCGTACTTCGAAAATTTCCAAAAAGTTCATTTTTCTTATAAACTCCAGAAAAAGGAAAAACATACCTGAAATGAAGATATAGGTTCTTACAGCAATGGTATCCATCCGGTACACTGGATCAATAAATGCTTCTCATGAGATGTTCACAGAGGCACATGATGTGATGGCGTGTGTACATGGAAACCATAAGGCCTAAACGTTTCCACATTTACATTGCCTTGTTTCCAGTAATACCTCCTTTTTTCACCGACACGATTTGCGATGGGGTCTCAATGCTCTTGAATTTCAAGTCGGGAGTCTTTTCTTCGAAAGAGACAGACGTGATAACTAGAAGCTTCTTCAATATTCTTTTCAATCTCTCATTGAAAGTGTCTTCTGTTTCTTATCCCCTATTGTATTCCATCTGATGCTAGTTTTTGTCTATCCACAAATTACTTCACGCATTGATATAATGTATCCTGAACTAAGTCGGTTATAGTTAGCTTGTGAAGCCCTTTGATGATACCATTGATGCACTCCACAATGTTTGTCGTCATGTGTTCGTACCTCTTCCCCCCCCCCCCCCCCCCGTCGTATGCCAATGTCCATTTCTATTTTGGAATCTGAGTCATATAATCATAAACCTATTGATTAGCCTAACGAATTGGTTCAAAACGTTCTTCAAATTTCCATTATTCCGACTCATATTCTACAAATCATAGACGATATTTCACATAAATTGATTTTATCTTTATATTGAAATAGTAAAACAGAACGAATAGAATGCGTACCATGCCTCGTGATTTCCTTCTTCATCGGTTCATTGTGGAATTTTTTATGCACATTGCTAGAAATTTGTTTAATGCAGAACCAATGATGTGCATTTGGGTATCTCCATGTATCAGGATCTGCATTTATTGCCTCATTAATTTCTCTATGGCGATCAGATATCAAACAAACACCCTGAATGATGGTGAAATGGTTACTGATACATGCCATAATCCAACTCCATGATTCATTGTATTCTTTCTCTACAATGGAAAAGGCAAGAAGAAAAGGTGAAAAATTTCTATCTTGGGCTGCTATAATCAACAATACGCCCTTGTATTTTCCATATAGAAATGTTCCATCAATCGGAATAAACTGTTTGCAAAAACGAAATGCGGAGATTCAGGGAAGGAATGCCCAGAACAACCGATGAAATTGAACATGAAATGGATCAAGTCGGTTATCATGACACACATGTTCGTTTGTATCTAGATGGAACAAAAATTGGTTATGATGCCTCAGTATGTTTGGAAATTGCGACAACACCCGATATGGGTCAACCCAATCACCATATACCTTCACAATTGCCTTCTGTTTCGCCATCCATGCCTTATTATAGGAAATCTTATAATCAAATGTCTGTTGAATCCTCTGTTGTACAAGGGCTATTGGAACATCTTGACATGTCCTAATCATCTCAATAATAATAGATGACACAAAATCTACATCCAATGAGGTATGATCTTTAGTGAGGCATGGCTAAACGCAAGTATGAGCCGCCTCAATCCTTGAGATTCTCCAACCTCCAAATGTAATGTCCAGAATCGCCCTTAAGTGAAATATTCAATCGTCCCCACACTTCTCACACTCAATAAAATATTTAATAAGTCATTATTCGTGAACTACATAGTTGAAGTGTCTCTCAAAATAAAATCTTTTTAACATGCTTTTAAGGCATATTTACTAGGAAAATTACTTCCAATATATAAGGTTTTGTCCACCTCACTAAACCTATCTGGTACAACACCATGGAACTCAGTTGCTGGTGTGAGAATAGTATAGTCTAATTCATCCATGTGTGTCATTGCTTCTGACCAAGATGAAAATAGTGGTGGATGACTTATTGTAGGTCGAGGTTGATGTAGAACTACTACATTTCTCAAAACCTCCTCTCTATCTTCCGTCGGTCCTTCCTCATCAGCACTCTTGTCACCATCTGATCTATCATTAATAAACTCATCATCGGACATCGGATTGACATGTATATCAGGGGGATCATTTACGTTGTCCTATTCTGCTGCATCATTTGGAATACGCTCAATTTCATGGGGTGGGTTGTCTTCAACCACTCTTGTAATTCTATGTCTTCATACAGGTGGACGTTGTTGTTGTACAATAGAAACATCAACGTATAATTCTATCATGGTACCATACAACTGTTGAGAAAATAAACTAATTTCTTGGACCCACTGCACATCATCAACAAATGGAAAACTAAATGCCACATAGTTTTCAGAAATTTCAAATGACTATAGCTCATAGACCTGATCTCTTGATCAGGTCCCATATTTAGGAAACATGAACTATCTCTTGAAGGTCACCAATGGTTACACAATTAGCTGTACTAACCACTGTAATTGGTTGTGTACTGTAAGAAGCTCCTTTCTCAGTTTGAATAATCTCCCCATAGTAGTAAACATAGGAAAACATGACTCTCTACGTCAAAAATGTTTCTTTCATCAAAATTGTGATAGTGTAACAAATATTAACAATTTTTTAACCATATGATGTCTATTAGAATGTAATTTTAGGGTGCCTTTATATACCATAAACTAAGATATTGATGTATGACCATATGATATTTATTAGAATGTAATTTTATGGGGCCTTTTTATTTAATGTGTTTGTTCTTCTTCATTTCACTTTATATGTTCATCAGTATCGTTAGCTAATCTATATACAGATCCATTTTTTAATCCTATGTTATTTATTAATTATTCTTTAATTAATTATGTGTAATAGTAACGATTATTTATAAATGATATAATCATTACATTTTAAAACATTTTCTTCTCCATTTAATTTTTAAGAATTATAATTGTCATTTAAAACTGATTTTATTCATACAGTATTTAACTAATCAGTCATTATTTAATAAATATTTTATCATTATTAATTTATTCTTTAATTATTTATTATTTAAGCGTTAATCATATTATATTCATTATTTAATTATAATTAACTAGTAATAACTTTAATTTATTAATGCTTATGTCCTTATTTGAGTCTATAACATTATATTTATCATTTTATCATTGATAAATTTTCTTATTTGATATTTATTCTCTTCGATATTTTAGTAGTTTATAAATAAAATAAGAATCATCTTAAGCATATTCTGTGGGAGTGTTAAACTAGGATGATGCACGACCCGTTATCATGCACCAGTTCCCGTTCGAGTCTAGCTCAAAGCGTTGTTTTCAGGTTTTACACCTATGTACATCTGTGCCAGAGTCGCATTCACTGGCTTGAATCTAGACAAGAATTTAATTGTTTAGATAACCACACGATCTTTAAGCTACCAAAATTTCAGAACACCTAAGTTAATCTATAATTAATCTATACTACCTCACAATAATAATTTCAAAATATATATAACTAATTATAGAAAATAAATAACCAAATATTAAATACTACATAAACTACTTCAAAAATGAAATATTGAAAAATAAAATAAATTTTTTAATTAAATAAAAACATCAAATTAAATAAATAAACATACCTTTAAATGAAGCTTTATAAAAACCCGCACAACAAATGAATTTTTTAGTGAGAGAGAGAGTATTTAGGAGAGATAAAGGCAATGATATAGTAAGAAGAGGGGGGGGGGCTGCCCTTTTATAGAGAGTTCAGGCCAAGGAGGCATCATGGAGGCTGTCTTTCACCTCTGCGTAAGGCCAAAGGCAGCATTGCAGAATTTGCCTTTCACCTTACCTAGATGTGAAAGACACCCTACTCCCAGCCGCCTTTTCCATTTCATCAATCTGAGCAAAAGTTGACATGGGGGAGTAAAGGTGGCATCGAGGATGCCACCTTTGTAGAGTCTTTTTTAAAAAAAAAAATAACCTAAGAATTTTTTCAAACAGAAATTTCTTCAAAAAATGTATTTAAAAAATATATCGCCCCCCGTGTCCCACGACGCATGAGACCTGCGGCGCCTCCCAGTGAAGACACAACATAAAAAACATTAGATTTATTTGGGGGCCTACCGGCCCCTCTATTGTATTCCACCTGAAGCAGCAATCAGCGGTCTCTACAGGGAGTCCTCCTCCTCGCTACCACTGCGGCGGAAGTGAGCCGCCACACCCCAATGATATCCCCTCCCTCACACACCAGGCGCACGCCAGTGCCGCTCCCAGATGTCAAGGCCACTCTCTCAAAGCCTTTGCTCTTAGACAATACCGCTTCTCTTTCCCTGTGGAGCATGTAGGAGTAGTGTGCACCACCCAGTGCTGGTTCACCTTCCTTGCAAAGAGCTTCCACCCCAGCCAGGCTGGGGACCCTCCAGGATCCTCTTCCACTAACTTGCAGAAACAAGAAATCTACCTCTTGGTGTGTCGTACCTCACCAGGCCAAAGTCGCGGCCACCTCTCGTGCTCTGCTTCCTTGTCGGAGACGCCTCGATCCGGGACCATCCTCTGCCCCGCTATGGGCTGGACCTCCTCCTGGTGTCCACGAACGTCCCTGCCTAAGCTAAAAATGCCGACATCAATATCCACTCCATGTTCCAGCCTCTAGTAAAGCCAGGAGAGACCACCGAATCCATATTACCGCCATCACTCCGCACATGCAAGAACACCGGCACCCACAACAACTTTCCACACTCAGCCACCCCCTATGGCACCCCGTAGGGCCACCAGTCTGGTCTCCTTCGGCCAAGTGCATCACATAGGTGGCCTTCGACACCATCTTACTCAAACCCTCATGCGCACAATGTTTTCTGCACTTGGTTCTCACCATCGTGGCCACCATGGATGATCTCAGCTAGCTCTCTTTTCCAGGGACCTCCCATGTTTTGGCCGCCGCATGGTCCTATTAGCGGGCATGTAACTCAATCTTCCCCAAAATTGGTTCTGGTGGGTTCGCCCAGCCCAGATCATGCTCGGGTGGACCGGACTGATGTAGGACACCCCTGCATGGGGTCGGGACAACCCAGACTCGGCCTGTGTAGGTTCAACCTCACCCGCACAAGCCCTTCCCAATGTTTTATAGGACTGTGTTTTTTTAATTTAATCAAAATTAAATAAAATAACTGATTTACTTTTAGTTGAAAATTAAATAAATTAAGAATTAATTTTTGGTTATTAAAATTTAATGCGACGTAATTAATTTAATTTTGCGAATAATTAAATTAATTAATTAATTTAATTTTTAGTTTTAAAATTAAATTAATTAATTGGGACTGAACGTTGTTATAATATTGAATTTAAAATTTATTTTGAAAATTTTCAATTCTATTAAGTTCCCTCAACATTATTTAATGCAAGTTTAATTATTATTCTGCATTTAGTTTATATAGGTGAGTTAATTCATATGATGGTCATGAGTTGGAGACCTTATAATGTATATTTTGTGTGTATATTTAATTATATATTTAATTTTTGCATGGTATTGTAATAATTAGATTATTTAATTTAAAGGTGATCTGTGTATCGTATCTAAGTCATTATATGTATAAGGTCATGTGCACCCATTCTCAGAGTTGTATTTTTAAACCCCGAGACCACATCACCTACATGAATGTATTGTGGTATAATGACGAGATGATCAATGATGCATTTCGTGCTAGCTCATAACGGTGCACTAGACAGTAGATGTGATGCATTGGAGGGGAAGATTCTACAATATGATTTGCAAGATACGTGACTGAAGGTATTACCCTTAGGGATTAGGTTGGTCCATTATTCACTCAACAGATCAACCATTTATTCCAAATCATGATTATGTTTTCATTTTCTTTCTGCATGGTTTATTATTTTGTTAATTTGTAGTTAGAGAGGAATCAAATAGAATAATAATAAAAAAGTATGTAAGATATAATGAACATGTGACACAATATTTTTTTTTATTTCATGCATAGTCAGTTGTGAGTGAGATCACATAATATGTACTTATAAATATAGAACATGATTTCTTTAATCACAATAAAAATAACAAAACCCCCAAAGATATAGTAAATCATAACCACCTATCGTCATTCAAATTTGGAAAAAAACTGGCTGTTTGAGGTGTCTGTCAAGCCATAGATGAGGTTTCCTCTTACTACTGGGGAGTCCTTATAAGAATTATGGGACAACTGAACTGAATTTCTAGTTAGTATTTTCCATAACTAACATTATATCATATTAGAGGCAAGAGTTGAGTAAATCATGTTCTAATTTTAGAGGTTGGGACTTCACTCAACAGATCCTGATACCACAAGTTAAAATGGGCGTCCAGCCGAAAACCCACCTTGAACCCTCAATGTAGTGGCATAGCCATATCCTGTAGACTATGAAGGGTGGTTTCATGATCCTTTCCACTAGAATACTCTAGCGATAGACTATTCTGATTTTATCACAGAAGGTACATAGAATGTGATAAAATAGTGGGAGACATTAAATTATTTAAGTAATTATTCAAAATGTCTTAACTGGTAATCATGATAAAAGAACTAATCTACTAAAATTAATTTTTCAGAAAAATGAAATTTTATAACACAAGGTAAAAAACAGCGATATTATAATAGAAAAAGTAAATGTTCACATTAGAATGAGTATCCAAGAATAATATGGGTGCTTGAACATAATATTATGATTTAAGAAACTCAAGGTGTCAATGTCACATATAATGTTAAACTACCTCAAAAAGCGAGGTTGAAATTGATTAAATGAGACTAATGTATAAAGCATATGGTAGTTATGTCCTTATTCTTCCATCAATGTTTGATGCTAGTTGTGGTTGCTACACCAAAACATGGATGATATAACATGAAGACTCATCTCCAAGATGTTTATAAAGATAATACGAGGAAATGACATGAATAAGGCGATGGTTACACCGACATGTGTAAATTGAAATATTGTTCATGATATTTAAATGAATCCCTTCCTCATATCATTTTCAACCCTTTACTCAGGTCTCATTTTAAGTTAAAAAACAAATAAGTATTGAGTAAATGCAACATTACATACTTAGGAATGGTTTTCGAAGTGAATAATACTATCAACGAATGTTTTATCATTAAATTCTTATGGCGAATAAATGGAAAGACAATGAGAGAAGGAAAAAAGGAAAGTAATGCCAATGTCACATTCATGACATCCTTCAATTAATGAGGTATTAACAAAGGTTGTTTTCATTTCACATTATAAAATAATACTAAGGAATTTTAAATGAAATAAAGTGATTTAAAGAAGCAATTTTACGCTTCTACATTAGGTATATTCATCAATGTAATGATTCATTTTAACTAACTGGTTATTTAATAATATATGATATTTACACCTGTGTATTTATACATAGTTAACATGCAAGTATAGAAATATTACGAGAAGTTAGGTGTATTCTTTATGTGGTTGTGAAAGGGTGATACCTAGGCCATTGGTGGGAAGTATACGACTTCTTTAATTTCCAAGTGAAAGATTCCTGTTGAACTATTATTGAGTATAACCACAAACATTATTCTCATGTGTCCTTGGAAGAAAGGATACATTCATTCATGTTCTGGAATGAATGTTGTTTTTGGTATTTAAAACTCAATCACTAGTTCCGAAATACATGAATCATAGGCAATTAATGATGAATATAAATGTAAGAATTATACCTAATTGTGACAAGATAATTATTTTTCAAGTAATACTAATAGTGGAGTTCATGAAAATACCAAGTATGATATTTAGGATCGACACAACTAAATATTTTTTGTATTATCTACGTCTTTAGTTTGTACAAAGGATCCTTTAGAAATAAATGCATGTCACAAATCATTTAAAAATAGGTCAAAAAGTAAGAATAAATAATTACAAGTATAAGATAGAGGTATATATACTTAATAAGATTCCTTTATGTAATTAAGAAATAATAATGTGAAGTATATGCGTGGTCAGGAGGTATGGGTTGCTTCGGGATAGGATACCAAATAATATATTGACCAATAAATCATCAATCATGATAATGTAGCATGGGTAGTTCATAAACACACATTACCTTATCGACATCACGACATTGATGTTAATGAAGATGATTGATGATGAAGTATTACATATTAAATTTGATAAAAAAAGGGGGAATGGAGTAATTCTTAAGTGCATATTTTATAAATTAGAGTACTGATGTAAGTAATATCAATGATTCAACATGTAGAAAATTCCATTATATTTTATGACGCGCTTCACAAATAATGGTGTAATCCCATAATCATATGAAAACTATAATGACAAATAGATATCATACAAGTCATAGTATGATGTAAATACATTATGTCATAAGGAAATTTGTTTGGATGTAATGAGTTTTTTAGGACATAAACAAACTCGCATCAGTACAAATTTGTTTTCATTTAGCATATTAATCCTAACAGTTTCTTATGATATTACATAAACCCCTGTGATAGAATAATAGTTAGTCTAGTAATAGTCTATACTTTTATATAAGGGTTTATATCTCTATTAGAGATAGCAGGATCTATATTGACTTGGGTTTAGTCAATGCTCAAGATGCACAAATTATTGTCATAAGAACTTGTTCCACAAGCGTATGTGGAAGATAGTATGTTCTAGAAGACACATATAGTGTAGGAAGGACAAAACCATGGTGATGGTTTTTATATTCATCTTGGTCATTGATCTATTATTAAATTTGAAATATATTTCCTACAAATAAGCGGTGCATGAAAATTATCTAAAATAGATAAGACCAACTAAAATTAAATTAATGGATTCCATGTATGAAAGTGAAAAGGGGATTATTATTTTGAATCTTGTGGTTGGTATTCAAGCAAGTTGATAAATGGATGGTACAATATTGGTACCAATATGTCCCGTTTGGTTTGGCCAAATCATTATGCCAAATACATTAGAATTTTATTTATCATAGATAATATCTATGATAAAATTATTTAGCATTTGATTTCATGCCCACCAATCGTGGATGGTGTTTATATGACACAACCAAAAAGGGATGGTTAGGTCCCAGAATGCTAGTAAAGATTGAAAGTTACTGAAATATTATTTAGGATTAATGAAAGCAACATGATCATAGAATATATATTTGAATCAAATTATTTCTATGTGTCTACCAAAAGTTAGTGGGAGGGCCAATGATTTCCATACATAATATGTTCGGAAAGATATAGAAAAAATACAACGCTCTTACAGTTAGTTAAGACCAAAATGAAATTTATTCTCCATTGATTGAATTAAATTAAAAACCTTTGTTCTATAGAACATGATCTACTAAGGTAGATCTATAGGATGATTGGTCATATTCAATAATACATATAGTTTCATTGTATTGAAAAATAAAAGTTGGAACAATTCAAGAGATGAATTGTTTCCAGTGTCACATGGCATAATCACTCAATGTTGACATGTCTCGGAAATGGGAATAGATAAATGTGGTGAGTTACAATCCATACATCAAATAAATGGATCAATCAAAAATGAAATGATATGCAAAAGTACCGATATTTCCAAGGTATAGTTTACAATAGGCAAATATTAGTTATATCTGTGAGAACTGCATGGGATGCTGTCAGGACTATGTAATTGTACTTCAGAAAGTACAAAAGATATGGAATCTATAAGTGGATAAGAAGGATAATATTATGTGGGGATAAAAACTAGTTTTCCAAAGATCAATGTGATCTACTATCATAGTTAGGATGAACACAATGAGAGATTAATGATCATTTAAGCCAGTGGTAGCCATACTTTCAACGACTGAGTACGTTACAGATTCTAAGGAAGTTAAGAAGTAGTTAAATGCAATGATGTTTTCCAGTTCATGGAATCACACCTACTGAGAAAAGTATTATCATAATGTAAATTATGATATTCTTCCTAGTCAAGAAGTCATGTTATGACTATGGACAATTGGGATATACTCAGGATACCATCTCTTGAGAATTTTTACTCAACTAGACAAGGTCGTAATAGCAGAATAGCCATGTGGAAAAACTGTGATAGACCCAATAGCTATTACCATTACTCAATAGAAAAATGATGTTTATCATGTGAGTAGCTAACAAGTTTGGTTAGAATGTTGGATATAGTGAATGTGGGAGTGTTGAAATAGTTGGCGCCATAGACCCAAATATTCAATGCTTTTGATTCCAATATCATATGCACAGTTAGCTATACATGATGTCATTTTACCATTATAGTGTATACTTTTCTAAATTCACTATTGAAATGGTAATTTACAATGATTAATTTTCATGTCGAGAGCTTAAAGAAGATCCCAGGATATAATGAGAACCTCAAGATACTATGACATTAATCTTAAATATATGTTCTATAGTCTAGATACATTTCATTGATTGGACACAGTAGATATCTGACTATCAGATGATTAGGGCTCATAAGCATTAAGACTTCTTCTCATGAAGTTCGCACTTGGTGATCTATTGTAATGGCTCGGACCTCTCTAGTATATTACTTTTCTCGAATCTAGTGTTAGAGGTGTTTGGGTGGTTAAGGTGTCTTATCCCTAACACTTTTCAAAATTTCCAATTCTGTTAAAACTACAATGGTACCCTAATGTGAATAGTGTCATTGGTAGACTCATATGAATAGTGCAATGATAGCCTTATGTGAATAGTGTCATTGGTAGACTCATATGAACAGTGCAATGATAAACTTATGTGAATAGTGTCATGAAAAGCCTTAGGTGAATAGTTCAATAGTAACATTTATTTCCTTTCCCAAATTTTGAGTTCATGAAATGTGTTTCCGGAATGGTAAGGTTCCAATGGTATCATCATTCCTTTGAAAAATTTTGAGATCATGAACATGGTTTCCAAAACGGTGAGGTTCTAGTGGTAGCATTTTTCTTTTCCAAATTCTGAGTTCATGAACAGTGTTTCTAGAACGGTGAGGTTCCAAGGGTATAATCATTCCTTTTCCAAATTTTGAGTTCATGAACAGTGTTTCCAGAATGTTGAGGTTCGATTGGTAGCCTCTTTCCTTTTCCAAATTTCAGGTTCATGAATAGTGTTTCTAGAATGGTGAGGTTCCAATGGTATCCTATTTTTTTCCATATTTTGAGTTCATGAACATTATTTCTAGAATGGTGAGGTTTTAATGGTAGCCTCTTCCCTATGAAAAATTTCAGGTTCATGAACAGTGTTCCCATAACGATGAAGTTCTAATGTTAGTCTTTTTCCTTTTCCAAAATTTGAGTTCATGAACAATGCTTCCAAAATGGTGAGGTTCAAACGGTAGCCTCTTTCATTTTCCAAATTTCAGGTTCATAACAGTGTTTCCAGAAAGGTTAGTTTTCAATGGTAGCCTCTTTCCTTTGCCAAATTTTTAGTTCATGAACAGTGTTTCAAGAACAGTGAGTTTCCAACATTATCCTTTTTCCTATTCCATGTTTTAGCTTCATGAATAGTGTTTCTAGAATGGTGAGGCTCCAATGGTGGCCTCTTTCATTTTCCAAATTTCGTGTTCATGAATAGCGTTTCCAGCTTCCTACACTTTCACCCCTTTGACATTTCCTTTGACATAAAATACATTTAAAGCCTTGTTTTAAAGACTCTAAGGCTGATTCAAAGGCCATAACTACTATATTAATTTTCTTATGTCTCAAGAATATTTTACATGGTCAAAATTCATCGTTTAATGCGATCCGATTTCAATTGAAAATACAATGTATCTTAAACCGCTACTCTGTTAAATCTTCTAAAGGGAAGAGATATATTCCTCCCTAGTTCTTCCTCCATATTCTTTGGTGTGAGATTCTAGAACCATACATTCCTTCATATAGGATTTGTGCAATCAAACCTTCCTCCATTGATTGGTTCCCATCTTTTTTTCATACATCCAATCATTATCGATCAATCATCGATATAAGGTATGTTATATCATCATTATTTTGGGTTCATATGTTTATGATTTTATATTCACTTTTATGGAATGATACCTCCATGTTCCTAAGGGGATTTTCTTGAATGATTATCTATGTGGTGGTGTCTCTCCACCCTCGAGTGGATACAATTGTCAGAGGGGGAGGAGATCGTAAAAATTTGTGTGGTTCATTATCACAACCTGTCCTTGGGGCCCGTGTCGTGACTACCCCAAGGTCACCTTCCATAGGCCAGGGGCTGGAGACTAGCACCAAAGGCGTAAATCCTGATAAATGGGAAGGCATTGCCTTTATATGAGAAAAGAAACACAACAGAGTATGAAAGTTGTAGTAAACACTATGTAAACTGAGTACAAAAGTAAGTGATGAAAAGAAAATGGGCCAGAATGCAAACCCAACTGAAAGTACAGTACAACTGAAAAGAAAGTACAACAATAGTAAAGTAAATTAGAAACCACTGAGTCATCCTCCGGCTATCCCACTTGAAGGGTGGGTATAGATGGTCTCCTCAGCTCCTTGGGTCCGGCCGTCCACTTCATGTACGTCCTACCTGATAGTCCACCTCCCGATATTGTTCTCCTCCACAAGCCTCAACCACGCTAAGCGTTGTCCGTCGTCTGTAACCAACAGAACGTTGTACGGGCATATCCCGTACAGGGGTGATTATACGATACTCAGTAGGGACCCCGACACCCCCGAAGGCCTCCCAGAATCCAAAAACGATAAACTACAAAGGAAAGGTACAATCACGAAGTATCAACCAACTCTACATAGGTATATTCCTAAACATATACCTAAGTCATCAATTCCAGTTCGGCTCCAACTCACGAGCCCAAGTACAACCCAGTCCACACAGGTGAGCACAACCCAATCCACACAGGAAAGCAAGTCAATCATATCGAGGATAATGATTGAAAGTCAAGACTCATCTCACAGTGGTATGCTACTCACGAAGAGGGGTGGAGATGATAGATGTAGCTTCTTAATCATCTCCCCTGCCGAATAGAAGTAGGATCCAAGTACAAAAGTCATCGCTGATGAACCCACGTAGGATCCTAGTATATTAACCATCATTGTCGAACCAACATAGGATCCAAGGACAGTCACCCTTACTACCGAACCCACGTAGGATCTAAGTACAGTAGTCCTCGCTGCCGAACCCACGTAGGATCCAAGTATAGTCGTCATCGTCGTCGCAATCGCAGCCAGCTCTAGGGTTCCTGCACACAGCATGCTCGATTCTAGGAGAGTCCGATCCACAAGCCAAGAGTGTCGATACATCAACTGTCATGAATTCCAGAGTTCATGTATCACAATGTTCCGTCTTGTTAATAAGAACTCAATGCGACATACATCATGTCAATCAGACACCCGGTCTGAGAGTTATTGGGTTTTTCGTCCAAGGGGCCCGGTTGGTTTTTAAGCTAAAAAAACCCGACCGTACTCCATCTGCGTCCAAACCTCATGTGGAGTAATCCAAAAGAACCATCACACTAATAGAAATTCAACATAACTGCTGGCACGTCATTCAAAAATCTCGTTGTTAAGTTATAGGTGTTTCCACTCCAAGGGCCCGGTTGGTTTCGGGTTCAAACCAACTGGCCCTTACCCAAACATCGCCGAAACTTCGAGTGTAATATTCAGAAACGACCGTGTTGATCGAAGAATACCTATGCAAATGACGTTGCATCAATTGAAAGTTCATAGCCCATGATATGAGCATTTTAACAAACATGGTCCGAAAATAGGGTGTTTGGGCCCGGTCTGACCCAACCCAATACCCCCTGGGTCGGCCCGAACCGGATCGACCCATCCTGAGTCCGGGTCTGGCTCGATTGGGCATGGCCCGGCCCGGTGCTGGCAGCCCGGCCCGGTGTGGGCGGCCCGACTTTCGAGCCGGCCGCGGCTCGGCTTTTGGCCGAGCGGGGTGCGAATGGGGCGCGACCCCCTTTTTTGGAAATGGTGCCCCCCCCCCGGTGGGGTCCGCCCTATGTAGGTAAAATGGGGGGGGGGTGTTACACACCCCCCTGCTTCGGGTAACGGTCGTCCATTAAGGCTGGCTGGTTGTGAGTCACCGTGGGACCCACGGTTGTCCCGCCACCTGGAGCGCAGGCGGTCGGCATAGCCGGCCGCCCTTGGGTGTCCGTCGTAGCCTTTAGGCATGGCTCTTGTCTGACCGGCGCGACGTGATAGTGCTGCACCCCTCCGCCATGAGACTCTATGGCCGTGGACCCTTCAGCCTCACCGGCGTGGCACAACGGCGCCGCACACCACCACCGCATCCCGCTCCTGGCCGCAGCCTCCTTTAGCCTCCCCACCTCAGTGCGACGGCTCCGCACACCATTGCTGCGGCCCGCTCCGGACGAGGTTCTCTTTGTTCCCGCGCAGTGCAAGGACACTGCGCTGCCTTCACCAAAAACATCAACGAAGGTCAACAAGGAAAAGTGGAGGAGAATTTGGTCGTGTTTGTGTGGTCCGATCTCCTCTCGTTATGTCGATAAAATTTGGCCAAATTAAATGAGATACTTTAACAACATAACAAAGAACAATTTGTATTCATTAAAATTGAACTTAACACCTACCTCAACAAATGATGATGAACATCGGCATCGCAGTTGATGGCATCACATGGTGAGGTTTCATAGACATCGACGGAGAGCGTCCGAGGAGGAAGCAACATCTCCTATTTTTATCATAGAGAGAACAAGCGTGATGTCGTTGGTGAATTCTTGCATCGTTGATTCCTTCCTTACCATGGAGGAGGAAAATGAAGGAGAAACCTGGGCCACTGAGTTGATGTTTTTCGTCAGAGTCTTGGCGTTCTTCAATAAAGGAGGTGTTTTTCTTCTTGTCTCTAGAGTTCTCTCCCCTTTCTCCAAACACAACAAGCCCACCAATAAAAATAAAATAAGGAATCCCCTTATTTTATTATTTTTCCATGCATTTCAAAATTAAAAAATTCAAATCCTCTTTATTAATTAAATGTTGAGTTGTATAATCTAATTAAGAGGTAGGTTGGAAAATTAAATTGTAAGTGGATGAGTTACATAAATAAAAGGGGGTTAACAAGTTTAAAGGGGGAGAGATAAGGGGTTTGGGAATGTGAATGGTTGGGGCTCGTGTGGCCCCCCCTCACAAATATCCTAACATGAGTAGTTAGAAACTTGTGGGTCCCACCCCAACTTCCCCATGTAGATTAAAATCACTTAAGTAAATGAAATAAAATTGTAACACAATTTCGTTTTACTTTTTATTTAATCCACATTTTTAAACAACACCTCCTAAGTAGACGCATCGTCAGTAAAGGTCCTCTTAAGCAATTACAGGCGCTGTGGTTCCATCTGTGCCCTCAAATTTCTATTCCGAGCACTGGTTCAAAAGATAGTAAAACCCGCTCGTTCGTTCACGGAACGTACCCGAGCTAAACTTCGGAAATTGATTTCGGGCACAACGGGCCTCATAATCAGCTGCCGTCAGAAACTGTGAACTCGTAAACTCCCAAATAATTTAAGAAAATATTTTACATGAAATTTGCGGGACGTTACATTACTCACACATCATGGATTTACGTCCCCATAAAGTAACATAAAAAATAGGGAAACAAATGAGGGAATTGTGCATGAATCTGATCCTCCTGCTCCCATGTGATCTCCTAGAGGTTTCGTGCTGCCACCTAATGCGCACTAGAGGAATCGACCCTCCACATATGACCCGCTCCTTTCGATCCTCGATCTCCACCAGAACCTCTGAAAAAGTCTCCCCCTCATCGATGTCCAGCTCCCCATGGTCGATGATATGCGTCGGGTCGTGCACATATCTCCTCATCTAAGATACGTGGAAGATGTCATGCACCCGGTGCAACTGAGGTGGAAGAACCAGGCAATAAGTTACCCCGCCTATCCTGCTGAGTACCTGGAATGGTCTGATGAAGCACAAAGATAACTTGCCGCCCCGACCAAATCTCTGTAACCCACGTCGAGGTGAGACCCGTAAGAAAACATGGTCTCCATCCTCGAACTCTAGTGGTCTACATATCCTATCAGCATAGGACTTCTTTCAGCTCTGTGAAGTCCTCATCCTCTCTTGGATGATCTACACCTTCTCTGTCATAGCTTGGATCATCTCTAGTTTTATGAGTTCTGACTCCCTAGGGTCTGTCTAGCACAGAGGTGATATGCAAGGTCGGCAGTACAATGCCTCGTATGGTGCCATCCCGATGGTGGAGTGGTAGCTTTTGTTGTACTCAGACTCCACCAAGGGTAGGTTATCCTCCTAGCTGCGACCAAAGTCAAGGACATGTGCAAAAAGCATGTCTTCGAGTGTCTGAATGGTCCTCTCTGTCTGGCCATCCGTCTAAGGGTGAAAGGCGGTGCCCATGCGTAGTTACATCCCAGATTCCTCCTACAACCCCTTCCAAAGTCGGGAAGTAAAATGAGCATCTCGATCGGAGACGATAAATGATGGTACACCATGAAACCGTAAAATCTCCTGAATGTAGAGGTGTCCCAAGCTCTCCATTGAGCTCTGCTTTCTGATAGGTAAGAAGTGGTTCATCTTGGTGATTAGGTCGACAATTACCCAGATGGAGTCGTGTCCCTTGAAAGTACGTGGAAGTCCTATCACGAAATACATAGATATCTCATCCCACTTCCACTCTGGGACCTCTAAGGGATGTACCAAGCCTACTGGTACCTAGTGCTCCGCCTTCACCTACTGGCATGTGAGGCATCGTGAAATGAATTCAACCACAACCTTCTTCATACCTAGCCACCAGTACTATCGTCTGAGGTCCTGGTACATCTTCGCTACTCCAGGATGTACCTCTAGAGGGGAAGTGTTAAACTCCCTCAGCACCTCCTCCCGTAATGCAGCCGGTACGATGGTACGTCCCCTGAAAAGGATGACGTGTTCTCCTCCTATAGAAAATCCATCAGGTGCCTATCCTGAGGATATATGTCAACGTCGCGTATCACAATCAACATCCCCACGCTGTGCCTCTCTAACCTACTGAAGTTGTGTAGGAGTGACTGTGAGTGACTGTAGAAAGGCTGCTCCATCTCTATCCACGTAGGATATCTACAACGCGGCTAGCTGCTTCGTCGCCTCTCCAAGTAGCTGAATGCCCGACCTCTTGCTGAGAGCATTAGCTACTAAGTTCCCCTTACCAGGAGTATATATTATCTCAATGTTATAGTCCTGGAGGAACTCGAGCCATTTCCGCTATCTCGGGTTCAGGTCCTTATGCGAGAAGATGTACCTGAGACTCTGGTGGTTAGAGTAGACTGTAAAGCGCTCACCCATCAGATAGTCCCACAACATCTTCAAGGCGAAGACCACTACTGCTAAATCCATGTCATTGGTAGCATAATTTTTCTCGTGTTCCCTAAACTTTCATGAACCATAGGCGATCACTGCCCCCTCCTGCATCATGACACACCCAAGTCCGGTCCCTGATGCATCGCAGTAAACTACGTACCCTACCCCCTCCTCTAGTAGCCTCAATATGGGTGCACTGGTCAATCTCTGTCTCAGCTCTTGGAAGATCTGCTAACATCTATCTGACCACACTAAGGGTTTCCACTTCTTCTTCAAAGATGAAATCCGTTCCGCAACTCTGGAGAGGTCTGGCACAAATCTTCGATAGTACCCAGCCAGACCTAGGAAACACCGCACCTCTATCATGCTCCTGGGTGGCTCCCAAGCTAACACTGCCTCGATCTTTGCAGGATCCACCACAACTCCTGCCTTAGAGATGACGTTCCCCAAGAAGTGGACCTCTTGAATCCATAACTGAAACTTCAAGAGCATACCATAAAGCTGGTGCATTTGGAGTGTGTCCAGTACAACTCACAAGTGGTAGGCGTGCTCCTCCTCAGTAGTCGAGTAAATCAGTATGTCGTCGATGAAGACTATGACAAATTGATCGAGGTAAGGCTGGAAGATCCTCTTCATGTGACTCATGAACACTGCTGGAGTGTTGGTTATGCTGAAAGGCATAACCAAGAACTCATAGTGGCCATATCGACACCTGAAAGCCATCTTCTACACATCCTCATCTCGAACTCTGAGCTGATGATAGTCTGGCCTGAGGTCTATCTTCGAGAACAAGTGCACTCCCTTGAGCTGATCGAATAGATCATCTATCCTTGAAAGTGGATACTTGTTCATCACAGTTACCTAGTTCAGGTGACGGTAGTTGACACACAGTCGCAAGCTCTCGTTCACCTTCTTGGCGAACAAAATTGGGGAAGCCCAGGGTGAAACACTGGGTTGGATGAATCCCTTTCTCTACAAGTCCTCCAGCTGTACCCATTGCTCTCGAAACTCAGTGGGATCCATCCGATATGCTGGAGTAGATATCGGGGTTGTCCCAAGGTACAGGTCAATATAGAAGTATACCTCTCTATGAAGAGGTAGTCCTGGAACATCGTCAGGAAAAATATCCGCATACTGATCCACCACAACAGGAAAACTCAGGCTCTTCACATCAACTGCTCCCAGTATGAGACTAGCCAACTGATGAGTGATCGGCTGTCCTCTCCTCTGTGTGAGTCCATCCTGCACTTCAAAGGCTCCCTTCTCACTGGTGAAGGTGAACCTTCTCCCATCGGTGCAGACAGACCGCACCTTGCACCTAATACATTCGATCTCAGTATGGACCGTAGATAACCAATCCATGCCCATGATGGCGTCGTAAGGTCTCGAAGCCGCTACAAGAAGATCCTAGCCAATGATCTTGCCTCCTAGAGTAATCTCACACTTCCTGCACTAGTGCGTAATCGTCGAGTCTACTCCAGTAGGAGTCTCTAGACGTAAGGATCGAGCCAACAGCTCCGCCAGAATCTCTGAGCTCCGAACAAGGGTAGCGACAATGAAATAATGACTCACTCTAGTGTCTATAAGAACTGCAGCAAGGGTGTAGTTGACATAGATAGTACCTTGAATAATCTCAGGTGTGCTGTGGTCATAGGCCTCCACTGCCAGAACTTGATCTTGACTTTGTCCACCAGCTCCCTGTGATCGGGGTGGACCTCCTTGTGGTGGTGGTGGAAGGGAACCGAAGCGTAGTGCACCACATGTTGCTCGCCCAGCTCCCCTGACTCGTCCTCCAGCTCCTTGTGGACCACCACAGTCGAACCTATGCCTCTTCCTAGGTGGTATTTCAACCATCTGCTGCTCTTCTGCATGGCGGGTCGGGCAGTCATGAGCCATGTGGCCCTACCCGCCGCATGCATAGTACTGCCTGCCTCGTGTATGACTGGCTCTGCTACGAGTTATCCGCACCTACAAACCAGTATCCTGAGGTCTCCCACCTGATGGTATATTCCGCTTAGACCTCTACGATTTATGTCTACTGCTAGCTGTAGAAGAATCCACTACGTGTTGCCCTATGGTAGGCCTTGCTGCTGGTATAGGCTCAGCCAGAAAGCTCTCCACAAGAAGGGCTCGCTCCAGTACTCCTGCATGCATCGTAATACTGAGTGAGATCATCAATGCCCTGATCACATGCCTTAGTCCCTTCTCGAAGGTCCGGGCCCGAAAGAATGGGTCTCGTACCATGTCCGTGGAGTAGTGAAAGAGATCAATTAATCTCGCTGAGTACTGGACTACTGTCATGCTGCCCTGCCGCAGTTGTAGTAACTCTTGAATGCACACCGCACGGAGGGTGGCTGGAACGAACTCCAAGGAAAAGAGGCTCACGAATTCCATCCAAAGTAGGGATCCAGAGTCATGCACCAGGAGCATCATGCTCCACCATCTACCTACTGCCACATGTAAGAGATGTGCCACAATGATCACCATATGATTTGCTGTTGTCCCTACCAATCTGAAGACTTGAAGAATAGCCTCCAGCCAATCCTCTGCTTCTTGAGGGTCCGTCTCTCCATGGAACCTCGACAGCCTCTGACACTGAAACTCAAGCAGTGCAATCAGGTGACGTTCACTCTCCGCAGCTGGGGATGGTGGTATCCGTGGCTCAGCGGGTAGAGGTACCGCCGGTGCCTCCACTTTAATGGGGCCCTGCGCCGAGGCCACATCGCTCGGTGGGCTGCCATCTCTCAAGAAGCTCAAAACCCTAGCTGGCTGTCGTTGTGGGGCCATCCTGAAATGAATCAAGTGTCCCACGGTTAATACAGTATACCTGGTGTGCTGACACAAAGTAATCACAAAAAAACTTTTGAAACACACATGAAATCAATTTTTTCGTGCACTTAGTCGGAAATCAGAAGTCATGGTCCTGGTGTATGGATACGTCGGCCGCCGCACCAACAATGGACTCCCTGGACTGATAACCACACTCAATACTCTAAAAATTGTTTATTCACATAGAATAAATTATCAGAGTCTTGAGTTCTGTGGTAGAACTGACTCCTCTGATACAAATATTTCACGACCTGTCCTCGGGGCTCGTGCCGTGACTACCCCAAACCCGCCTTCCATAGGCCAGGTGATGTAGACTAGTAACAAAATCGTAAATCCCGATAAATGGGAAGGCATTGCCTTTATATAATAAAATAAATACAACAGAGTATGCATGCTGTAGTAAACACTATGTAAACTAAGTACGAAAGTAAGTGATGAAAAGTAAATGGGCCAGAATACAAACCCAACTGAAATAACAGTAGAACTGAAAAGAAAGTACAACAACACTAAAGTAAATCAACAACCACCGAGTCGTCCTCCGGATATCCCACCTGAAGGGTGGGTACAAATGTTCTCCTCAACTCCACGAGTCTGGTCATCTTCTCCATGTACGTCCCGCTTGATAGTCCACCTCCAGATATTGTTCCTCTCCACAAGCCTCAACCACGCTCAGCGCTGTCCGTCATCTGCAACCAACACAACGTAGTGCAGGCATAGCCCGTGCAGGGGTGAGTATACGATACTCAGTAGGGACCCCAAGATCCCCATAGCCCTCCCAGAATCCACAAAGGATAAACCACAAAGGAAAGGTACAATCACGAAGTATCAACCAACTCTACTTAGGTATATGCCCATACATATACCTAAGTCATCAATTCAAGTTCGGCTCCAACTCACGAGCCCAAGTACAACCCAGTCCACACAAGAAAGCACAACCCAATACACATAGGAAATCAATTCAATCATATCGATGATAATGATTGAAAGTCAAGAATCATCTCACACGAGTATAATACTCAAGAAGAAGGGTGGAGGTGATAGATGTAGCTTCTAAATCATCTCCCCTGCCGAACCCACGTAGGATCCCAATAAAGAAGTCATCGCTGTTGAACCCACATAGGATCCTAGTATAGTAACCATCACTGCCGAACCCACGTAGGATCCAAGTATAGTCGTCCTCACTGCCAAACCCATGTAGGATCCAAGTACAGTCATCCTCGCTGCTGAACCCCTGTAGGATCCAAGTACAGTCATCATCGTCGTCGCAGTCACATCCATCTCTAGGGTTCCCGCACACATCATGCTAGATTCCAGGAGGGTCCGCTCCACGAGCCAAGAGGGTTGATACATAAACTGTCACGAAGTCCAGAGTTGAGGTATCAAAAAGTTCCATCTCGTCAATAGGAACACAACGCGACAAACAGTCCGTCAATCGGACACCCGGTCTGAGATTTTTTGGCTTTTCCGTCCTAGGGGCCCAATTAGTTTTTAAGCTAAAACAATCTGACCATACTCCAACTGCGTTCAATCCTCATGTGGAGTAAGCCAAAAGAACCATCACACTAATTTTAATTCGATGTAACTGACGGCACATCATTTAGACGTTCGGTCGTTAAGTTATAGGTGAATCCACTCCAAGGGCCCGGTTGGTTTGGGATCGAACTAACCCGAACGTACCCAAAATTCACCAAAACCTCGAGTGTATCATAACTAAAAGACTGTCTTGATCCAAGGATCCCTATCAAAACTGATGGTTCATCGATCAGAGGTACGTAGCCCAAGATATGAGTGTTGTAACGAACCTGGTCCAAAAATAGGGGGTTTGTGCCCGGTCCGACCCGGCCCAATACCCCCTGGGTCGGCCCGAACCGGGTCAACCCATCCCGGGTTCGGGTCCGGCCTGATTGGGCGCGGCCTGGCCCGGCTGGTGCATCCCGGCCCGACCCGGCACTGGTGGCCAGGACCGACACGTGCGGCCCGGCCTGGCGAGGCCTGCGGCCCGGCTTCCGAGCCAGCCGCAGCTCGGCTTTTGGCCGAGCGGGGTGCGAAGGTGGCGCGAACCCCTTTGTTTCTGAAATGGTGGCCCCCCAGGTGTGGTCCGCCCTATGCAGGTCAAAGGGGGGGGGGGGGGTTACACACCCCCCTGCTTCGGGTAACGGTCGACCATTAAGTCCGGCTGATTGTGAGCTGCGGCGGGACCCGCGATGGTCCCACCTCCTAGAGCACCAGCGGCCGGCACAACCGCCCTCCCATGGGTGTCCGCCATGGTGCGACGGTGCCACGACCCTCCGCCACGACCCGCTTCGGTCGTGGTCCCTTTAGTCTCACCGGCGCGGCGTGATAGTGCCACCCACCACCGCTATGGACCACTCCTGGTCGTGGCCTCCTTCGGCCTCACCGGCATGGCGTGACGGCTCCGTGAACCTTCATCGTGGCCCACTCTGGCCACAGTTCTCTTCATTCCCACGCAGTGCAACGACACCGCACCACCTTTTCCACAAACATCAACGAAGGTCAACAAGGAAAAGGGGAGGAGAATTCGGCTGTGTATGTGCGGTCCGATCTCCTCCGGTTACGTCGATAACATGTGGCCAAATTAAACAAGGTACTTTAACGACAAAACAAATCACAATTTTAATTCATTAAAATTAAACATAACCCCTACCTTAACAAACGATGGTGAATGTCAGCGTCGCGGTTGACGGCGTCACGTGGTGGGGTTTTGTAGACGTCAATGGAGAGCGTCTGAGGAGGAAGCGGCGTCTCCTCTTTTTATCACGGAGAGAACAAGTGTGAAGTCTTTGGTGAATTCCCAATGTTGTTGTTTACTTCCTTTCCGCGAAGGAGGAAAAGGAAGGAGAGAAACGGGCCGCCGAGTCGATGTTCTTCGTCGGAGTCTTGGCATTCATCAACAAAGGAGATGATGTTCTTCAAGTCTCAAGAGTTCTCTCCCCTTTCTCCAAACACAACAAGCCCACCAAAAAAAATAAAATAAGGCATCCCATTATTTTATTATTTTTCCATGCATTTTAAAATTAAAAAATCCAAATCCTCCTAATTAATTAAACGTTGAGTTGTTTAATCTAATTAAGACGTAGGTTGGCAAATTAAATTGGAAGTGGAAGAGTTACATAAATAAAAGGGGGGTTAACAAGTTTAAATAGGGAGAGTTAAGGGCTTAGGGAATGTGAATGGTTGGGACTCATGTGGGCCCCACCTCACAAATAACCTAACATGAGTAGATAGAAACTTGTGGGACCCACCCCAACTTCCCCATGTAGATTAAAACCACTTAAGAAAAAGAAATAATATTGTAACACAATTTTATTTTACTTTTCATTAAATCCACATTTTTAAAAAACTCCTCCTGAGCAGACACATCTTCGGTAAAGGTCCTCTTAAGCAATTACTGGCGCCGCGGTTCCCTCAGTGCCCTCAGATATCAGTTCCAAGCACCGGTTCAAAATATAGAAAACCCTCTCATTCGTTCACTGAATGTACCTGAGCTAAACTTTGTAAATTGATTTCGGGCACACCGGGCCTCAGAATCAGGTGCCGTTAGAAACTGTGAACTCGTAAAATCACAAAGAATTTAAGAAAATCTTTTCCTTGAAATTTACGGGTCTTTACATTCATTATCATATAAATAATGTAAATAAACATTTGAGTTGGGGGACTCATTGCTTCTATTTTCTTCTATACGCAACTGTAGAGTTAGCATGTATTATACCACTAAATCACAATGGAATTGACATAATAAATATTTGAACCGGATAAATAAATTGATATCGATCGTATATTATTTCATCTTGATTTGCTAGATATTGTGATATCTAAGATTTATTTGTTTATATTTTCGTTCTTGATGGAAATTGCTAAAGAACGTAAATCCTGAATTAATTGATAATTGTTTGGATAAAGATAATGTGGCATGTGAATGAATTCGATGATTGTTGTTGTAATTTGATGTTAATAAAATTTATACAGTATGCATGTTTAATCAATTTCTGATAGACTATTTTTTAGGTTTCCCAAAGTCGGAAACTATGAATAATAAATCACTTAATTCAAGATGGATTAAAGAGCGAGTTGTTTGATGAAAGATAATTCTTTTTCAGGTTCTGAGTTACCTGATTTATTGTTTAAGGGCCAAGATACTAATTATTATGATGGTTTTTTTCCTGCTTCTTGTATCGGGATGAGAGCCTGGATGGCTATTGTGATATGCGTGAGCGTTAAGGTTTATTGTTTGTGGAATAAATTGATGCATAGAGTGCCGAGATGCATCAGTTTATGCATGTGGGTGTTAGGTAGGACATTGGGAATGATGGAATGGGTTGGATGTGAATGTTTGGATTCTTTCTGATCTTGTTGGTTGGTTATCTTCTCTACATTCTCCACTGCTCAAGGCTTCTTGTTTTACTTACCCTCCTTCCAAAAAGGTAAAGATTCAAGGGGTATACCACATGCTTTCCATATTTAGATTCCTGAGAGAGGATGGGTCTATTATTTTTCTATAGGTGGAAAAGACTTGATGGGCAGTTCGTCTACTCATTGTGTTGATCCCCCTTGTGTATAATAGCTTAGAATGGTTTTCTAGAATGCATGGAAATATGGGAAAATAATGTTTTAAATAAATGAATGAATATATGATGTTATCCCAAGGGGTTTGAGCTTGCTGGGACACATTGTTGAGGTTATAATTTAAAGGGACAATGGACTTTTGGTGTGATGCTAATGAAATGCAATGTGGAATTGTTAATGGATAGTTAATGTTTAAGTAATTAATTAACATAAAGTAAAAATGATAAAAAGGGAATGAAGTAATGTAATAAATCTATTTAAATGGTTGTGTTCTTATAGGATACCTAGTCTTATAAGTGGCAGCTGGGAGTTCGAGAGACGTTAGCTGAAGATAAGTCTAAGACTAGGTTATGCACATAGTGTAGGTGTGAGCTATAATATATCGTGTACTTCATGTGTATCTATATTGTACTCCACCCAGCCAGTAAGGGAAAATGACACCCTGGGGATTCTGATCCCTAGTGGGCTATTTTCCCCAACATTTTGGTGGGATGATGGATGGATGACTACCCCCTTTAGCCCCACTCTCCTCTCTTGGTAGTTTCTTGTGTTGGTAGGCACAACGATTAGTTTTCCCCATATTTGCGTGTAGAGGGCCATAATGGATTTATGTTATTCACACACAAATATTCTGGATATAGTTTTCTATGGACTATTATAGGTGTAATGTGTATAGGCTATGATGGCTTGAGGATCCTTACTCAGTGTTTCAGATATAATGGCATGAGGTTTAATACCCGATGTATGATACGCGTTATGCAAGCTATGGTGGCTCCCAAAAACTACCTGGTAACTTTTGTTACGTGGATGTGGTGGTTTTGTTTAATGTGGTGAATGTTGTGGTTCTTTGCCTGGGTGTGTGCGGGAAAACCATTTTAGAGAGAGATTCTTAAGACGTGCAACATTGGAGAAAAGCGGTAAAATAGTGGGGATGTAGTAGCAGGGTACCCTTGATATTCTTTATTATATTATATACACTTGTATGTGTTACTTGGTGAGAGTATCCATGGTGAGGCTAGGAACTTTTTATACCCGTTTAAGTGATGAGTTATTTTCATTTGTTTTTCACTATGATTTAACAAGATTACATAACTTTTACACAAGAGGATACAGGGAGGATCCTACTAAGTATACTGTTATTCTCATCGTATATATATATAAACTATTTTTCAGGTCAATTGGAGAAGGTTGGAGATGAAGCTGGTATCTACTAGCTTAGCATTGCATGAGCTATTTGTGCTTTGTGGTCACTAATGTTTTCTTTTGGGATTTATTTGATATTGTTGTTTGAGTTGGAGTTGGTTGGTGTGTGTCTTACCTCTCTCCTTTGCATGTTTTTTCTTATAGGGTAATGCCTTCTATTAGTGTTTTTACTATAACTTTAGTTCTAGTCGCCAATCCATGGCCTACTGGATGCAGGAATCGGGGGTCATTATCTCCCTTCTCACACTACCGGCCAAAGAGGGGTACACCTTGTGGGGAGGGGGCCATGAAAAAGTGGTATCAGAGGTCTGGTTGTGTGATAGGATGGTGTTTGGTGTTACTCACATGTGAGATTTCATGGGTTGGTAGGGAAATTGTGTCATTCATGTTTAGAAAGTGATGTAAACACTATAGATCTACTAAGACATAGGCGTTCAGGGCCCCTTATGATATGATCCACATACCTATAATTTTACAATGGATACTAAACATGGTTATACTAGTTGTAGGGTAGATACCTAGGAAAGGATCATGCATCATTCTTCTTTGTTCCTATGTTTGAATGGGTATACTTTGGGATAGGTTAACCTAAAATTAATAAAACAAAACAATTAATTAATTAATGTCGAGTCTTCCATATTCTAGGTTTAAGATCTCTAACAATTTTTTATTTTGTAGGTATGGCTCTAGGTCTACGTACTCATCAGAATCACATTGAAGATGTCCAACATGTTATGATAGAAGATCGACATAGGGTAGAGGTTGACGATGAAAACACATGGAGAAGGACACTCTAAGAATTTCAGCACCAGATTCTGTAGAAGTACGGGAGCTCCATTTTAGATTCCTTCACAAAAGATTGGTTGGAGGAGGTTGAGATAGGATTTAGTTTGATCCATTCTTATAAGGAACACTGGGTGTCCTTGGTTGTGATGATGTTGCATGGAACAGTGAGGCAGTGGTGGTTCTTGTTCCTCGGGGATCGTGAGGAGCCAACGATCTCATGGGAGGAGTTTTGAGAAACGTTTAGAGTCGAGTTTATTTCTTATAATGAGAAGGCATCTAGTCACAAGGAAATTATTACCCTTCGACAGAGGAGTTATAGTGTGTGAATGTTTGGAATTTTTTTCAGGAAACATTTTCGATATGCTTCAGACCTATTGCCTGATGAGGAGGCCAGGGCAAGGCATTTCGAGGTGGATTTTCTTCAAGAGATTTAGCACAGGGTCTGCACATTTATACTGAATACATATCTTGAGGTGATGGAATGGATAGAGGTCATTGAGAGGACATTGGATAGAAACGGATCATTATTATAGAGGAGTCGTCATGAATCTTCATGAAGCAGAGCTGTGGTCTGGGGTTCGAAGAGTTTTTGTTCGGCCGAAGGTAGCTCCCAACCCTCCGCATTTTGTTTCTCTAGGGGTGGCGGCTCTCAAGCCTATACCAAGTGATCAGGAATTTTTTTTTCTTTTGGTGGTCGAGGTCGTTAGCAGTGAGAGTGCCTGACATTTCAGAGCAGTCATCATGCACCAAGTGATCCACTCCAGGTTCTTTTGTTGAGGTAGTTCCATTCGAGGCAGCAGCAACAGGTTGCACCAGAATTAGATCAGAAGAGGCTATATGAGGTAGGATAAGGACAACCCAGTGATTCTCCCCATCCTTAGAGTGAAGAGAGAGACCCTGGAGGTGGTCGTCATTAGGGATAGAGAGGTCGTGGAGGAGGTCGTGGTCCGCTTCATTCTTTAGCGTTGCGATTTACAGGTGAGCCAAACATCGTTCAAGGTACAATTTTCTTCATTTTCACCATTTTTGTATGCCTTGTTTTATTCATGAGAGACACGGTCCTTCATATCACATACCCTTGTCCATGCTTTGGGACTTGAGGTAGAGAGGCTTCTAATTCCCTTAGCGTTTACTATGCCAGTTGGAGGTCGAGATGACTTCTTTGAAGAATGCAGAGACTATGAGCTAGTGTTAGGGAAACACCTCTCTTGGGGAGATTTTCTATGTTTAAAAATAACACAATATGATGCCATCCTCGACATGAAATGGTTGTATTCAGTGAAGGATATCATGGATTGCTTCAGGAGGTAGGTTGTCTTCTTCGATGCGGATGGAGAACCAGTGGTGTTTGTTGGTGAGCAAGACCCTTAGATGGGTCAGAGGTTTATTTCGTCCTTATCATCCATGATGTTTGAGTCGATGATGAGTTCTTAAGAGGTTCAGATGTTGGAATTTCCTAGGCTTGAAGAAGAGTTCCCTGGTGTCTTTATAGAAGAGATTGCAGCATTACCCCCTCGACGAGAGATCATTATTAGGATCAAGCTACAACCAGGAGAATCTCCTATATATGTTTATCTATATAGTATGGACCCTTATGAGTTACGAGAGCTATGTGTAATGCTTGATGGTATTTTATAGTGTGGCTTGGTTCATCCGAGTGTGTCATCGGGGGGTGCACTAGTCTTGTTCGTGAAGAAGGATGACAATAGTTTTCCATTGTGTGTCAATTATCGTCTCATTAAATAAGTGAAAATGAAGAATATCTATCCACTTATGTAGATTTATGATTTATTCAATCAAATGAAGTGTTCATGTTGGTTCTCAAATATCGAATAGCTGTCAGGATATCATCATATGCATGTGAAGGATGAAGATATCCCGAAGACTGCTTTCCATTATCGTCATGGGCATTACGAGTTCATTGTAATGGCGTTCGGCAGGATGAATCCTCCAACCGTGTTTATGAAATTGATGAAATATATGTTTTGTGAGTTCATAGATTAGTTTTTGGTGGTTTTCATCAATGAAATTCTTCTATACTCCATGTATAAGGAGGCACATGCACATCATCAACAGGCTGTTTTGGGAGTTCTTCATCAACATCAGATGTTTGGGAAGTTGTCGATGTGTGAGTTTTGGGATCGATACATCCTTTTATTTGGTCATGTTGTGTCTCATCTAGGATTAGTTATGGATACATTGAAGATAGAAGCTATTGTGTCTTGGGCAGCCCCCAAGATAGTGTCAGATGTTCGAGGATTCTTTGGTCTTTCAAGCTACTACAAAATGTTCATAGTTGATTTTTCTTGAGTTGAGACTCCTCTGAAATCATTCACCAAGAAGGATAAGGTGTTCATATGGGATGATTAGTGTCAGAAATCTTTCGAGTATCTAAATATGTAGTTAGAATGTGATCCAGTTCTTTTTCTTCTAGCATAGGAAGTTCAGTTTGATGTTTTCTACTATGCTTTATATTTGAGGATAGGTTGTGTTCTTGATGTAGCAAAGATCAGTTTTTTCTTATGTCTCTTAGAAGTTTCATACCCATGAATGTAACTATGCCACCCATGATCTTAAGTTGGCATCCATGGTGTTTTCTCTGAAGTTGTGGAAACATTACCTCATTGGAGAGCGCTTTGTGATTTTCTCAGATCATAAGATACTGATGTATGTGTTCTCCTAGTACGACATAAACTTGTGAAAACATCAGTGGATGGAGATCTTACAAGAATATGAATTCGAAATATCGTATTCCTCTATAAAGGGGAATGTTTTAGCTGATGCGCTAAGCAGGAAGTCACATAGTGATGCAGTGTGTGAATCTGGAAGTTCATATAGAGTTATGGAATAACTTTCATCATTGTATCTAGAAATGGGAGAAGTTTGGGGAAGAGGTTGACCTTTTTAGATGATGGTGCAGTCATCTCTGGTGTAGTAGGTGGAAGAGTCCCAGATGGGGGATCTAAAGGTGGAGGTCTGGAGAGACTTAGTTGTTTGTGGCGAGGCCGCTGAATTTTGGACTGAGTATAAACAACGCCGAGTGTTGTATCATGGAAGGATATTTGTTCCTTTGGCGATAAGTGATACGGTTCTCAAATAGTTCCATAGATTATATTTACTTGTGCCTAATAAAGTGACAATGATGTACTGAGCCTTGAGGATTCGGTTTTGGGGGTCTGGGTTGAAGCGTTCGGTTGGAGAGTTTGTGTCTCATTGGTTGGTTTTCCAGAAGATCAAGGCTGAGCACCGTTTCCCTGGTGGTTTTCTCCTACTATTAAATATTTCTTAGTGGAAGTTAGAGGACATATCAATGGACATTGTTACTGGTTTACCTAATGATCATGGAGGAAAGGATGCTATTTGGGTGGTAGTGGATCATTTAAAAAAAAACCATCCCACTTCATAGCAATCAAGGAGTCTAGAACAATGGATGTTTTGTCAAGGAAATATCTGGAGGAGGTGGTGAGACTTGATGGAGTCCCAAGGAAGATCATTTTCGATGATGATCCTTATTATACCTCTAGGGTTTGGAGAGGTCTCCAGCTTGCTTTTGGTTTTCAAATTTTCCTTAGCATTGATTTGTCATCATGAAATGGATGATCAGATAGAGCGAACCATCCAGAATCATGAAGACATGATACGGTCTTGTCTCATGGATTTTGGAGGTTCGTGGATAAAGCACTTACCATTGGTGGAGTTCTCTTACAAAAAATGTTTTCACTCCACCATCGGTATGGTTCAATTTGAATCCTTGTATGGATGATCTTTCCATTCTTCGTTGTGCTGGATTGGGGTTAGAGAGTCAGTAATTCTCAAACCAGAACTTGTGCAAGAAGACAACATAGATGGTTTAGTTGATTCGCGAGAGGATGGAGACAATGCCTGATTTCCAGAAATCATATGCCTATCAAAGGAGGAGACCCTTAGAGTTTGATGTTGGGGATCATGTGTTTTTGAAGGTGAATCCCCATTGTGGACAGCAAAGGTTTGGTCATGGGATTATGCTTTCTCCCCAGTTTGTTGGGACTTTTGAGATTTTGGCTCATGTTGGAGCCATATCATATCAAGTAGCACTTCCCCCATAAATAAGATGAATACAAGATGTTTTCCATGTATCACAGCTCTGTCTATCTTCATGATGACTCACACATCATTGATTTGGGAGATATCAATGTTGATGTTGATGCAACCTTTGAGGAGTGTCCTGTGGAGATCCATGACTGCAAAGAGATGGTGCTGCATGGGAATTCTATCCCATTGGTTCATTTCATGTGGTGACACGGTGGTGTAGAGGAGAGTACCTAGGAACGTGAGTCACAAATATGTGCTCAATACCTAGAGTTTTTATATGTTTAACTCTTTTCATGTAACGATGTCTATTTTGTGTTTATAGAAATTTTGTGTTCATAAGATGGATTTATTTTTGGTACTTCTTGGGGCATGCTCTCTTTTCAGAGGTATCTAAATGGGTGGTTTTTAGGACCCCATTTATGTTTCCTTTGAGGTGGGGTTTGAATTCTCAAGGACAATAATGTTTTGAAATGTATCTGATGCAATGTACCAGACCTCTCTAGTCTATTAAATTACTAGAATCTAGTGTTCTAGGTGTTCAGGTGGTCCAGGTGAATTAATACCAACACCTTTCAAAATTTCAAATTCTTTGAATAGTACAATGGTAACTTTATGTAAACATAGTCATCAGTAGGATTATGTGTCCAGTGCAATAGAATCTTTATGTGAATAGTATAATCGGAAGCCTTAGGTGAACAGTGGAACAATTTCCTTATATGAACAGTGTCATCGGTAGCCTTATGTGAACAGTTCAATGGTAACCTCTATTTCTTTTGCCAAATTTTGATTTCATGAACAATTTTTCCAGAATTGTGAGGTTCTAATGGTTGCCTCTTTCCTTTGACAAATTTTGAGATTTTAAATTGTGTTTCCAGAATAGTGAGGTTCCAATGGTAGCCTATTTCCTTTTCCATGTTTTTAGTTCATGAACAGTGTTTTTAGCATGGTGAGTTTCTAATGGTAGCCTCTATCCTTTGCCAAATTTTTTTAGTTCATGAATAGTGTTTCCAGAATGGTGAGGTTCCAATGGTAGCCTCTTTCCTTTGAAAAATTTCAGGTTCATGAACAATGTTTCTATAATAGTGAGGTTCCAACGGTAGCCTCTTTCCTTTTCCAAATTTCAGGTTTATGAACAGTGTTCCCAAAATGGTGAGGATCCAACAATAGTATTTTTCCTTTTCCAAATTTCAGGTTCATGAGTAGTGTTCCAGAATGGTGAGGTTTCAACTATAGACTATATCATTTTCTAAATTTTGAGTTCATGAAAAATGTTTTCATAATGGTGCGGTTCTAATGGTAGCCTCTTAACATTTCCAAATTTCAGGTTCATGAACAGTGTTTCGAGAATGGTGAGGTTCCAACGGCTGCCTCTTTTTTTTTTCCAGATTTTGTGTTCATGAACAGTGTTTCCAGGATGATAAGGTCCCAATGGTAGCCTATTTCCTTTGAAAAATTTAATGTTCATGAATAATGTTTCTAGAATGTTGGGGTTACAATGGTAGACTCTTTCCTTTTCTAAATTTCGTGTTCATTAACAATATTTCCAGCTTCCAACACGTTCACCCCTTTGATGTTTTATTTTATGTAAAATGCATTTAAAGCCACGTTTTAAGGAATCTACATCTGATTCAAAGGTAATAACTCCTATATTAATTTTTTTAAGGCTCGATATGCTTTTACTTGGTTGAACCGTGTGGTTTAATTCGATCCTATTTTAATGGAAAATCCAACGTATCTTAAACTGCTACTCACTTAAATCTTCTAATGGGACGATATATCTTCCTCAATAGTTCTTCCTTATTGTTCTTGAGTCTGAGTTTCTCAAACTATCAATTCATTCCCATAGTAGTTGTGCGATCAAAATTTCCTCCTTATATTGGTTCTCATCTATTTTTGATGCAACCAAGAATTATCGATCAATATTCGATATAAGGTATGATATATCGTCAATATTTTGGGTTTATCTCCATATGATTCTCATTTCCTTTTTATGTAATGCTAACTCAATGTTCCTAATTGGATTTTTTGGGTGTTGACCGATGTGGTGGTGTCTCTCCATCCTCATGTGGATATAGTTGTCACGGGGGATGAGATAGCAACCCGTTGTGTGTCTCGTTCTCATATAAAGACTGTGAAGAAAATATTTGAGGTAGGGGATTCATTGATTCTATTTTATTTTACGAGAAACTGCAGTGTTAGAATGTTTTATCCCAGGGGATCACAATGGAATTGACATAATAAATATTTGAGCCCTAATAATAAAATTGATATCGATCGTATGTTATTGCCTCTTGATTTTCTAGATAGTGTGATATCTATGCTTTCTTTTTTCATATTTTTGTTCTTGGTGGAAATTGGTAAATAACGTAAATCTGGAATAGTTGATAATTGTTTGGCGGAAGATAAAAAGTCATGGTAATGAATTTTATGGTTGTTAGTGCAATTTTATGTTTTTCAATTTGATGTAGTAACATGTTTAATAAATTTGTGATAGATTATTTTTTAGGAATCCAAAAGTTGGAACCTACGAATAATAAGTCATTTAATTCAAGATAGATTAATTAACTAGTTTCTTGATAAAAGATAATTCCTTGTAGGGTTCTGAGTTACCCTTTTCCTTGTTTAAGGGCCAAGAGCCCAATGGTTATGATGGTTGTTTTCCTACTGCTTGAGTCATTATGTGATACTGGATGATTTTTTCTATATGTGGGGGTGTGAATGACTATTGGTTGTGGAAGAAGTTGATGCCTAGAGTGGTAAGATGCATCAGTTTATGAATATGGGTGTTAGGGAGGACACCAAGAATGATGGAACGGTTTGAATGTGATTGTTTGGATGCAATCTGATCTTGATGGTTGTTTGTCTAATTTATATTCCCCACTGCTCAAGGAATATGGTTTTTCTTACCCTCCTTCCAAAAGGGGAGAAGACGCACAGGGTATGCCACCTACTTTTTGTGTTTAGCTTCATGATGAAGGATGGGTCTATGCTATTGCTCTAGGACGAAAAGACTCAATGGGAAGTTTGTCTACTCATTGTGTTGACCCCCCTTATGTATAGTTTATTATAATTTTTTTCTAGAATGCATGAGAATAAGGGAATTTAATGCTATAAATAAATGATTGAATAAATGATGTTATAACAAGGGGTTGGAGCTTACTAGGATACAATGATGAGGTTATAGTTTAAGGGGACAATGTACTTTGGGTGTGATGCTAATGAAATACAATGTGGAATTTTTAATGGTTAATTAATGTTTATAGAATTAATTAACATAAAGTGAAACTGATAAAAAGGGAATGAAGTAATTTAATAAACCTCTTTAAATAGAATTGTGATAATAGGATGCCTAGTCTTAGAAGTGTTAGTCGGGAGTTCGAGAGATGTTAGCTATAGTTGAGTCTCATACTAGGTTATTCCCATTGTGTGGTTGCGAGCTGTAGTATATCCTATACTTTTTGTGTTTCATACACTACTTCACCCCTTCACCTAGGGAAACTGACACCCCATGGATTTTATGCGCTGGGGGGGGGGGGTGTTTTCCCAAATATTTTGGAGGGAGGATGGATGGATGACTACCCCTATTGGCCCCGCTCTCTTCTCTTGGTAGTTACTTGTGTTGGTAAAAACAACAGTTAGTTTTCCCCATATATTTTTGTAGAGGGATGTAATGTATTGTTGTTATTCACACACACATATTCTAGATATAGTTTCTTATGGACTACTATAGGTTTAAAGTGTATAGGATATGATGGCTTGAGGATCCTTAATTGTTGTATGAGCTATAATGGCTTGAGGTTTAATACCCGAAGTATGATACACATTATGGGAGCTATGTTGGCTCCCAAAAAAACCTCATTACATTTCTTACATGGGCGTGGTGGTTTTTTTTCATGATGTGCATGTGGTGGTTCATTTCCCAGCTATCTATGGGAAAGCCTTTTTGGAGAGAAAGGCTTAAGAACGTGCGACATTAGGGAAAAGCGGAAAATAAGTGGGGAAGTTGTATTGGGGTACCTTTGATATTAATTATTTTATTATATACTATTATATGCGTTACATGGTGAGAGTATCTATTGCGTGACTGAGAACTTAGTATACCTGGTTAGGTGATGAGTAAGCACCACTTGTTTTTCACTGTGTTTTAGCGTGCTTTATTTACTTTTGTATGAGAGGATCCGGGGGAGATCCTACTGATTATACTATTATACTAATCCTATGTATATATAAACTATTTTTTGGTAACTTGGAGTATGTTGGAGATCAGAATAGTATCAAATAGATTTGGGTTGCAGGAGCAGTTTGGGATTTGTGGTCACTACTCTTTTCACTTTCTTTTGGGTACTTGCAGTTTTTCCCTTTTCAATTGTAGTAGTTTTTCATTACATTAAATATGCGTACATGGGATTTATTTTATATTGTCATCTAAGTTGGAGTTGGTTGGTGTCTATCTTACCTCTCTCTTTTGAATGTGTTCTCTTAGAGGGTAATTCCTTACATTTTTGTGTTTACTATACCCTCGGTGCTAGTCACCAAACCGGGGCCTACTGGAAGCGGGACTCTGGAGTCATTATCTCCCTTCTCACATTTCCAAACCAAGAGGTGTACACCTTATAAGGAGGGGGTCATGACATCTATAGTAGCGGGATCTTGAGGACATACCCACCAATAGGAACACCCCATGTTTCAGGTGTCATTGGATGTTTCTATCCATGATCATGTGTAATGGTCTCCTGAATTGAGATCATTACAAATATATGTCATTTTATTGGGTATATTGATGAAAGAAAAAAATAATGGAAATGATGTCCTGGCAAGGTAGTTTATTTTTGGTGCATCATTGGTGGCATGTTATTGGTTGAATTGTCAAGATATGATATTTAACTTCTGGGTTATAGAAGTAATATATCTAATGTCATGTTGATAAAGAAGGTAGTACTTCATAATACCAAGGAGATGGATGTTTAGGGTAAATCCATCTAGTAAAATATACAAACAATAAAGTTGTAATAGGGCAATGACACGTGAGTGCATCTTGATTTATGAGATGTTACATATAAATAGATTATATTACACAGTAGGTGTTCGTAGGTTGGTTGTCATTGATGTGACAATCCTTATCTCTTCAGAGGCCATGATGGGTTTCTAGATCCCACTCTTGGTCTATGAACACTATTCACTACTGTCGAGATAATGTTCAAGAGGGTCACACACAATAGCTTATTCAAAAATCTACCCTATTCAGTTGAATAGGAGTTTTGGACATGGTGGTCCCCACCACTGGGGATGGAGATTTTTCCAAGGAAAAATTATCACCAATGCACTAAATAAATTAATATTATTCAAGTTTTGAATAATGAGAATTGTATTTATATATTAAATGTATTTATGAGTTTTAAGTAAATACAGGAAAAAATATTTATTAAAGAATACTAAATTATTAACGGTTCAATTAATATTTTTCCGAACAACAGGTCATGTTTTGGACACAATTATTATCATGTAACATATTCTAATATATTACAAGTGAGTGATAATAATAATTATGACTCTAATTATTAGTGATAAAATGGTGTTAATAATGCGTTGATTATTCATGGGTTGTATTGGAATCTCTGGGTAATTACATGGTACTATAAATATAAAAGGATAGGAGATTTCCAATGACTAATAATGAGAATTCTATCTCAACACCTATCTCCCATGTTCTAGAGAGAGAGGATCTGGATCCAAGGACCTCAGATCAAGCTCTCTATGAAGCATTTCAAGAAGAGAAATGCAGTGATTGTTGGATAGTCGAAGGCTTTGTCATAATTCTGCACTATTACCGGGACATTGAAAAATGGCATTCCCAAAATTTATTGAAGCCCATGTGGATGATCAAGAGGATTTAGATGAAAGATTCTTCAAGTAGAGATTGATAACTATGAGTAGATGACATGTGCAGCTTTAGATATTAACATGGATTTTTTTGGTTTATTTTTGTGCTTAAAACCCTTTACATGAGATCCTCATCTTAAACCGAGCATCTGTTTGCTGACATTGACAATATTACATCGATTATCAGTGAATTTTTTAAAAATCCCACCCTTTTGGGTCGTCTAATTCGCACCCAGTTCTTTTACATGAATATATTCTTTATTATAATTATTATTTCTTCAATATTGTCATCAATAATCAATGAATAGTATTTATTAATTTAAATCCACAAATTAAAAATTCAACACCCAAAAAGTGGAATAAAAAATCTACCAATTTTTTTATCAAATCTCACATAAAATATTATTTATATAATAGTTTAACTCCTTCTCTCTTAAGTTATTCAATTTATAATACCCTTTCCAATTCTTGTAGATAGTTTTAGTTTTATTTCATAGAAAATTATTGAATTGAAATACAATCTATGTCAGAGAGTACTATCAATATATATAATGTAAATGTGAAATCAAACATTCAAATTTATTTTTATACTAGCAATGATCTATATACAAAACTAGAGGATTGTTTTAGAATACATACCTATCGATTATTAATTGAATTTGATATAAATGATATGATAAACATAATACCTTTTTCTTATTTTGTACATTAATATAAGGCTCACACAATTGATGAATCAATTTTCAATACAAATTTCACATATAATATGTTCACATGAATTTCCTGCACTCACATAAACACACCAATAAAGACAAATCATGTATAAATATATATCTCAATATTCTAAAAATATACTTTCTTATTCTTCATCCATAATAATTTTTAACGTATTAAAATCAATTCCCCCACTAAATCTATGTTTCTATATGATATTGTTAGAATGGTAATGATAATAAGATACATTAAATTATTCAATGACGCATGATCAAGAATCATACATATTTTTACGAATTTGAAGAATTAATAAATATAGCTACTACTTTGAAATCATCTTAACATATCCTCCCATTAGGTAGATACTCATAAATATCATCAAATTTTATATCTCTTCTGTAGATATATTTCATGTTTTATCTAACATATAATTATATGAAAATGGATTAGATTATGTAGATATCTAAAAACATTAAGTTCATCCCTTAGGATGATGTTAATCAGTAGATACACTTTATAATACCAAATGTGAGTTCAATATGACATGGTATATTTTTTAGTCTTTATTTTAGTATTTACAGAAATAAATTATCCTTAGTTTCTCTTTCATAACTTGCATCATGTTATATTCCATTCATTTTAAGTAAAAATAAAATAAATGAATTCATGGGAAGAAGGCGTATCTTAATGATTTTAATTTAAAAAAAATGATGATATTCTTTTATAAATCCTGTTATTTTAATAATTCATATTATCATATTTTAACATATCCAATTTTAATATATTTATAATTTAGGTGGAATGAAACTCTTCTTAATGTTAACTATGTTATATAGGTTACTTTTCTCTTCTTTACCCCTATGACTAAAATCACAACCATATGAAATATCCATATAATTTAAGAAATCCTCTTATAATAGAAATATAGTTGAACAAATATTTTGAGTTTGAGATGAATTTTGACCACCCACATAGTTCTTATTCTCCTCATCGATTTTAATTTGTAGAAAACCTCTAACAGAATGAGGATATTCATGTGAAATCAATTCTATTGCAATTATATATTATTTTATTATACTTCATCTATTTTCATATATTTATCCATATTTTCTAACAAAATAACTCAACATTATGTAGATACAATAGAATTCATTTTGGATATTACACAATAATTATTATTAGGTTTTTTCTGAATCAGTATTTTTAGATGATACAATCCTCTTTAACATCATTGTCCATTCATGAAAGGATCAACCAAACACAATAATTGATATCTTCTTGGGATTATTAATATTTATAAATTCTTTCTATTTTATTCCAAAGTTTATATCTTTTTTTTCTTCATAAAATATTCTATCATTCTCTAGACATGTTTTTGATACATTCATAGATTCCCATGAAAATTTCGTACAACCACACTCATTACAAAATTCACAAATATTTCCATATCCTTCATCCAAATATTTAGTATTCATAATTTTCTCCTCCTTAAATAGTTATCTTACCATATACATATTTTACGTCCTTGAACTAGAAATACTTTGAGATTTAAAAATTGATGGTTTTTACTAACAGTTCACATTCTATATTACAAAATTTATTAAAAACATAGATGAGTTTTTTATCTTGATATAATTTTCCAAATTTCCCTCTTTATAGAAATGATATAAATTGGAGCATGTTTTTTTGGGGTGAATTCTTCAATTGGTTTAGATTATTTTGGTGAATCTTTATTAAAACAACTTCTTTTATACAAATTCTACACAGTGGTAAGATTATCATTAATTTCACTCCCCCTCAAATGTATAGATATTTTATTTAAACACAAATGTTTTGGGAAAACATATATGATACAATAATTATGATTAAATATGTACTGAACATGTTCCTTTAAAGTAGAACCAGATTGAAAATTACATGATGTCAAAATATTTTTTCCACCAGTTGGATTGCATTCAATATATGAATATACATTTGATACATGTGGACACCCACTATTATTCCAACAACCACTTATGATTACATAGATTGAGTTATTTTGATATTTTTAAATTTGATCACAAAATCATTATTATAAATATTTATAATATTTTTCTAATTTTTTTTCCATTATTATATGATAACCATACTTATTAATTATTTCAACTTATGTATCATGTATTTAGTTTTCTCTCATAATAATGTGTCGAAATTTTTGATTAACCTGGATTTGACCTTCATTTGTGTATTACTGGTTTTTTTTGTTTTTTTTATTGATCTTTTGATGTGTAGAAATTCTATACAAGTGTTTTAATTATTTATTATTTTCATGAACTTATATGATCTATTAATTTTCAAACAACAATAATACCTATTTCAGCTAATTTTTTTTAACATAATTAAAGTAATACTATTTAGAAAAAAATTTACATTTTAAAAAGAAACCATTCAAGGGTCTATCCGTGTAATTAGTATCTTATTCATGTTCAGTGATTTCCACCTATGTGCTCTCAATTGTGAGACAAATAAATAAACATAAAAACATGTGATGTTGATATATCATTTCCACCATTGTATAGATAGAAATATATTCTAACATATGATCACACTCAATAATTATTTTGTCTTATTGGGCATAGTTTTATAAATATGATATTATTACATTGTGATCAATTTAATTCCTTACATCGTATGAGGATGAAATTATTTCCATCAAAATTGAGGCACGATGTAACAACATTTAAACTCTATTTTAATTAGAACAATACTAAAAAACATTATTACCTTTACGATGAAAAATTTATTTTTCATTAATCAATACAGATGGTTTATCCATTTCCATTACCTATTTATATCTCATTCTCATCATAATCATGGGATTGGTAGATTTACTATCATAATTAATTCAAACATTTCCATGAATAATAAAAATATAAATAGATAAAAAATCTAAAAATGAGAGATTTTATTCTGTTCTAAACTTGGATTTAACACCAATTTCGTTGTACAATTTGAGATATGTTTAACATAGGTGCGTGGAGGGGTTGAATTAGCGTTGGTTACTATTTATAAAATTGAAAAACTTTTTATATATTTCTTTTTACTTGTGCACTTATTAAGATGAATAAACAAATATTTTTGTCATATTTTATATATTATTAATACAACACATCTAAATAAATGAACCGAATTTCAAAAAATAGATAAATAGGGTTCACTATTCAAAATTAAAATCTAATACTTCGTCTAACATAGAATTCAAAAAGTTAACAAGACCAAATATTATGAACATATGAGTAAAATGGGTAGGGTATTTCTTAATCTCATGTAACAAGTCTCTTAATTGTGTATAGAATCATACTATTTCATTATACTACTATCCTAATAATTTATATACATTATTGATGATAAAAACATTCCCATCACCAAATAAAAACTCTCAAATGATAATAAGGATCCACTGGTTAATATTAGTTTTCTATTTATTTTAGTATATAATGAATTATCCACATTATTTTCTTTAATAAGTAGTAGAAACAAATATTCCTTTTTCTTATCCTGTGTTACAATTATATATAATTTATTTCTTAAAAATAATAAATTATTATTATTCTATTATTTTGTACATCACATTCAATTTTTTGTATAGTCCTCTTCATATTTTTCAGTGAAAAATTAATTTCACTAGATTTCATTCTCAATATCAGATTATATATATATAAATTCTAAATGACATATTATGATTTTTTATCTTGTTCACATTTTTTGATACTCAATATTTTTTAGTAGAATTCACTATTGGTTCTATGTATTCCATTATTCAACCAGTAATGTATATTTATATTGGTTTTATTGTCATTTACGTAACTTTAATCCTCTAAAATCATTTAAATATCTACATCTTCTTGTTAATTAGAAAATACCATGAATATTAATACTTTAAATATTTCCAACTATTCAGAAATCTTCTTCCCATTATAACTACAAAAAATAAAACAAAAACATGTCTAAATATTCAGAGGTCTTATTCCTTTGATATATAATCATATAGTTCTATCATATATAAAAAAATCATCATATTGTTGAATCAATAAAATTATATGAGTTATATGATTTACAGTAATTTCTTGCATTCCACAGATAAATTGATTCTATAATGGAATATTACTTGAATTACATTTTTTTGATCAGGAATATGTAAGATTATAATATGTTTTTACCCATATATATCAAGACTTACATCAAGATTTAATGTTATACATAGACCACCCATACATGGATTTACCTAACATAAGAATATATTCATGAATACCATTAGGCATATTCTATTAATGTTCATATTTTTTCATGAATATCCATAGATTTATATTTAATGACCAGTACACATGTTACATCATGTGTTTTAGCCTATATTACTTATTATTCTCATATTATGATATCTATGTTATTCTTAGAATCCAACATAGAAACCACTTAATTAATTATATTTTGTTATTTTCAATTCTTTAGTAAACTTCCAATGGCTTCAATAATAATCATAAAAACTTCTATTCTTCCTATAGTATAAAGCGAGAATTTTTTTCTTCAAATGATCTCAAGAACACAATTTTGAATCAAAATATCCTTCTAATGAATTAAAATAATGTCATTATGATTATCTTTGAAAACACTTATTATTGATCCAATATTATTTATAGGTGAAATAAGAATTAGTGTGGCATAAAACAATTGTATAATGAAGGGAATGGAATCACTATTGTATTAGTGCAGCCACCTTTGTTTTTATGTAATGAATAATAACCCAATTTTCTGATCCCACAAAAAATTTATCTTTGTGAAAAATTGATTTATAAATTAATTATCTACATAGTAAATATATTTAAATAACATTTTATAGTCACATGATTGGTTTTTAATGTCCTTCCCTACATGGTGTCTCTCTACATCACTTAAAATTGAAAATCACAAGTTTCATCTAATCGTGAATGTTTTGACTAGTGATATTATTTAATCACACATCCATCATTGTCCTTGAATCTCGCATGTCTAACTTTCTCTGGTGGAATATATTCTTGGTGATTTCCAGGTTGTGAAATTGAACTATATTTTTTATTATTCATTCTCCCTTTGTAAAAATTTCCACAACATAGAGAAATCCCATTTTCAAAACCACCTTACCTTAATCATTTTTTCATTGATCATAAATATTAATCAATTATAATTACAAACATTATCTTGTACACTTTATGTTTGAAAGAATATTAATGTAACACATCACATATTCTTCATTTTAGTGATATAATCTTATTCTTTATAAATTATCTGGGAGACCTCAAATATCAGAAATATTTTTTCCCTTTATAAATGAATCTTTAAATATTATATATTAATAAATTCTTCCTCTATAAAATAAATAATGATAATTAACATCATATACAAACAGACCTAATGTTCCTTCCATTATTAAAACACAAAATATAGATGATCTATTTCAAGGGATTGATTATTTTTTTACTTTTAATGACATTTATCCTCCAACATCTAAAATATTATTCTGTCCAATTATTTTCTATTATATGAGAACAATAATTATCAATGACAGCTCTAAATTCATTAAAAAAATTTGTCTTTAGAAACAATAGACCCAATGTGATCTCAAAATCCACACCAAAGGCCTTAAAGATATATAACTAATATATATATATATATATATGACCATGAAAATCAATCTAACTAATAATAAATAGAAATTATTATTGATATTTGACTTAATATTCCCAAAATCACATCAAAAAATAATTTAACTTTTATTAAATTATTTCAATATTGAATCTTTTTAAAATAGTGATTAATAGTTTTGAAATAACCTAATTAGGCCTTTCCAAACCAAATTATTGATAACCCATGATTCAAAATGGATTTCCAAATAAATATTTTTAAATCATAAATTAGAGAATCCACTTACAATAATTTATAAAAATTAAAGGCATGAGGAGGTGGTAGGACATGTATTAATGAGATATTACTAGTATTTGTAATTAGAATAAAAACATATAATCGATAGTTTGATTTTAAAAATTGGAGGGGGAGAAGAAGAAAAATATTAACCTTATAAGGGGATATCTAGAGATAGGATATATTAAGCCTAAATTAACGTGAAACATTAGTAAATGGGTTAAGAGGAAAGTGAGAAAAATACCTCTATTAAAAACATATCATATTTTTTCTAGTTTTCAATAAGATTCATTTGTTAGATGGGGGAATCACTACTGGACCCACACCTATACCTCACCCACTAGTTTCTTGGTGTACCGCCATCATGTACCTAATTACAACAGTGGTCCTTCAGTAATATTTGTTTTCTCATCCATGCTACTCGGATGAAATTATAAAAAATTAAATTTATGAAAACCCAAATTTTTTAATTAAGAAGAAGATATATTTTTTTAATAACCCTAGTATTTTATTTCTAAAAAACATATTATAAATATATTATTAAATGGAATGTTTCCAAAAAACATTGAATTATAATTAATTTCAACCTCTTATTCTTGAAAATATTTTTTTATTGAGACATCATGACACGTATTAATCATCTTTTATCAAGAATTTTTAATAATAATAAGATAACATAGCACTGAAATCTATTATATAGTCAAACTCAAATATATATGTCAAAAAATAAATTTAAATAATAAAAATCATGTAATAATAAATAACTAGGCACAAAATAACGTTTAATGTATCATGAAATAACAAGTTCCTGGTTTAACCTATACAAGCTATCTATATAAACGAACTTGGTCAATGAAATAATATAGAATTCTCTAATATCAATATCATAAAAATAAATAGATATAATAAGAGAAAAAATTTAATAATTTTAAATTAATATAAAACATGTATATTCTCAAAAATAAAATAAAAAAACTATTTATTAATTTATATAAAGATGTCTTAATAAAGAAAAACCATCGTGGGTTCGAAAAAAATAAATCATCCCCAAAAACATTACATTGAAAACCAATATATATGTATATATATATATTATGATGTTATATATAATATACACAAGCTATTGATTTAGGAGAAGATCTTGAATAATAGGAAAACACAAGGTATGTCATTATGACTTATTGTACCTACCTAGAGACATATAATTATGGTGTATGAATAAAAAGGGATAATGGATCTTAGATGAGACATAAAATATTCCATAAACTATTACATAAATGTGGATTAATTATTAAAACTAATACATTAACCACATTTATGGGGTATATATAAATATTTGGATATCCCTGTCAAATATAGCTTTCACAACAATGTGGTTTGTGACACATATTATAGGTTACATCTCAAATATTGTTATCATATATTTTCTAATATCAATACAATCTATCCAAATAGATATATTTGATTAATGATATAATATACCTCATTATGATACTAAATGATAAATATCTTTGGAAAATGAGAATAATTAAACCAGGATAAGGCATATACACCACATAATTTGAATCTTCCATCCATCAGAGGCTTGTGAATATCATTGAGCCTTTATGAGATATAAGTGGAATGGAATGTTTCACCTTTAATAATGAAATATTAGTGTAAATTAAATATTTACTATATATGATGAATGCATGTTATATATATAGAATGCACAATAAGGTATGGTAACAGTTCAAAGAGGGTGTCTGACACATGTTTTGTAGTACAAAATATATCATCAAATATTCATCTTCTACATTGAGAGAAGATTTACTAGTAGTTATATTGTTCATTCATAAAAAAATATTGTCAATATAATTTATTACATGTTGATACATGAATAGAAAATCATATCTGCATGTCCTCTTAATTTAGCATAAGAGGTACACTTATAAAATATGCACTGGGAATCCATAAAAATTCTAACAAATATGAAATATTGTTTGGTGTATATTATAAATAAACATTTTAATTTACATTTATATAATAAAAATATTATTACTAAAAATTTTATATAAACTATTTCATGGATTCAAATAATAAATTATCATATAAAGAATTTTAAAAAATATAATAACCTATATATGGGTAGGATCTATATAAGAACATCTTCAATCAAGTTGATTTCTTAGAAAAATGTGATACTATTCATGGAAACAAGGATTCCAATATCAATATTCAATAATTAATTCATAAATATGTGATCATTTACAAACACATATATGAGTATATATATAAATATTGAGTTTTTTTTCCACAACATCCCCATAGGAGATGTAGAATGTGGGAGTGATTTAAGTTTATCACTCATCCAATACAATATAAAAAATATAAATTTTGTTTTGGATATGTATTTTAAACTATTCGATACCATTACCTACTTTTGTGATTGTCAATTTTAATTACATTATGAGGTATTTAATATCATTTCCAGTCTATCAACCTATTCTACAATATGGAATACTAATTTAAAAGATATATATAATACAATATTTCAATGTATTTTCTTTATTATTATTTATTAAATGATTAACCAACAAAATATGTATTACAACGTAATAACATACTAGACATGTAATGATACACATAAATATTTCATACTGAGAATGTAAATCAATATATATAATATATATTAAAATAATCATGTAATGAACATAGAGTAAATCATTTTACATGCCAACACATAAAATTAATTATAAAACATTATAGAGATTGTTATTTCATAAATTAGTTATGTTGTTAGTGTATATTTAGGGCTTACTATTCTCATTAAAAATAAGGAACTAAGAACTACATTGGTAGACCCTATTTTTCAAGAATAATTAAAAACTAAAAATTATTTAATTGGAAATATCTCACACACACTCATAGTGGGGAAAATAAGGGTTAAAATTTGTTTTCCTCAAACAAACACTAAGAGGGATATAACTCATACAATTTTAATTAATATTATACGTTAGTATCATGCTTAGTGATATACAATGTAAATTATTTACCTTAACCAAAACATACCAAATGTTTACTATATATAATATTAAAATTATATGGGTGATGAATTTAAAATATGTAAATAAAATTCACATTATTACAGAAATAATTATCCCTTACATGGACTTCACTTTATGAAAATAGTGTATTGAGTTTGAAATACAATTTAAATATTCAAATAAAATGTTTTTAATAATTTTTTAGTTAATGTACACCATATTTAGAAAATACGAAAAGTTTTCTAAAGAAATGTAATAGAGAAAGTGTTTTAAGGTAATCAATAATGTGTTGAATATATTATGAGGCAAATTTATGTTGTGGTTTCAAATACATATTGTGCAATTTGGGACGAATAAAAATTAATTTAAAAATCATATTTAGGTATAAATAATGATAGTACATTTAAAATTCACGCATCTATTACCTGAAAATATATATGAATATGAACCTAATTTAAATTTGGATCAATGACTTGTAAATAATATAGGTTAAATTAAGATGTAATTATTTCCTTCAAATTAATTTTCAATGATATAAAATTTGATGTTTCTATTTAAAAGTGGAATCAGTACTAATATTTCTTAATTACTTCACTATAAATGTTTTTCATTAAACATCCATTTCTATTAGAATTAAATGCAGAAAACCATGATGTTATGGATGCAATAATAATATTCTCAAATTTTTTATTAATCTACAAAATGTCATAATTTTTAAATAATATGAATCTTTAAAAAACAATTTCATACTTTTTAATAGATTGAAAATTATTTCTAATGTCATAAAAATAATATTAAAACATAATTATAAATAATTAATTATTTGCTTTCATTTATGGTAAGTTAAATCGTTTCTCATTCATAATTTTTGTTAACAGCAAGATATGTTCCCAATTATTTATTTCTTAAATATATTAAAGGGATAATTTGTGGGTTTAATGAAATTTTTTTGGGCTATATAATAAGGCTAATCAAAATATTGATGATAGTAATATAAAAAAACACAAAAACAAGATACCTTTATAGGTCCTAATGTGGCCAACAAATCAAAAAAAATAATGAATAATTTTATTATTAATTATTATAATGTTAATACTTTTTAACATGTATCAAAATTTTTATTTCATAAAAATAATATTTTATAAGTTTATTATGGAATTCATAAAAATCAGTTAATTAACATACTTAGAAATTTAATTGAATTTTATTTTCTATATTTATAATGAAAATGGTAATAAAATTAAATCAAAACAATTAAAAGTTTCATAGTGTTTAAAACCAAAAACCAATAGTGTTTCCATAGGTAAAATAAGACTTTACTAAAAAAACACAATGGGCCAAACAAATCATTAATGTATAATCTAAAAATAATTTTACTCATCCATATATATATTAAAAAGGATAATAATGAAAACTAAAATGAAATATAATGTATTACAAGGAATATAAAATCATAAACCATGATATCTAATAATATCTATAAATATTAAAATATATATGAAAGAATATTCTATACATCAGTGTTGAAAAATATGGAACTTTTTTTTTGAAATGGATGAATAATGGAATCAAATAAAAATATCAATTTATTATTTAAAATTAATCGCCATAAAAATCTATAACCCATTATAGAATATCCCAAATCATATAAGGTATTTCAAGATAAATTTAGGGAAATAAAAATTTATAGAATAAATTACATCAAACAAGAATATGAAAATATAGAAGAATAAGGGATGAATGTGATAGTAGGAAGCCTACCATGGATTTGGAATGAGGGTCAACACGTTGATTAAATGGGTTGAAAGAAGAATGTGGAGGTTGATTTGGGGACCATGAAAGACCCTCTGGGTACAATATAGTTGGGATAAAATGATGTTTAAATAAAAGAAAAAAGGGAGTATATTAGAGTAGAGTAACATGAGAGAACTCACGTTAATGAAAACATATCTAAGCATATTTGTTACATTATAAGTTTTAATTATGTACAAAATAGATCTACTAGAGAACAACCTCACTTCTTCCTCGATATGGTTCATAATGTACCCTGATCAGGTAACTAATTATACATATATTATTATGATTATTAGTAGTTCCACTACAATACACCCAAAAAACAAAACAATTCAAAAAACCTCAATAATATATATTAAAAAACCTATAATTTCATCATAAGGCATTAAATTCTTTAAATAAAATCCACAACAAAAATTTAAGCTTTCTAGAGTTTCAAATATTCATAATTCCACTCAAATTTTATCCAAATGTCATAAAAACAATAATTATGGTCAATGTTATTACATGAATCCCCTATAGAAATATCACTTGTTATATTCTTCATTATAAATTGTTGAATAATAATATTAAGAAGGATTGATCATAATAAATCATTTTTTGGGGTAATACATAATAAATGTTAATCAAATCTATATATATAATCATAATTAGGGTCATAAAAGGGGTATGCGTACATAAAAAATATATTTATGAAATATATAAATGATGAATTAATAATAATATCAAACCAAAATGATTAAAAAATAGTAGAAACATGATTAAAAATATAAACCCTTAAAAAATTAGAAATTAATCAATATAATATGGCAAGGAATAAAAATGTGTCACATAAGTAATCATTAAACATAATGTCATAGATCAAGACGCATAACCAATACTAATTTAAGCTATTGTAACAATAATTTTCTAACTAAAAAATTAGACATTAAATTTTTTTCTAACTTGTAACATATTATCGCATGAGATTTTTCATTTACCTAATCCATTATTGGTATTTACAATTATATTATGACCCATCAAAGAATAATAAATCATACATATTTTTTACATAAACAAAAAAATATGTTTAAATCCAATATAGAATAAGTATCCCCTGATAGTGAGATTGTACTACAAATTTTCTTAAAGAAACAAACTGTACTAATAAATAATTTGAATGATTCCATTAACATATAATTTTATTTTGAATAAAACAAACAAAAAATATTTTTAATACATAATGGTGATGAAATAAATAAAAAATTCTTAATATTATGATAAGAATATTCATAAAATCATATGTAAATATTTTGTAATTACATTTAAGAATAATATATTATGATTTTTTTCCTAAAATAGAATAAAAAAGAATTTTAATAAAACTTGATAAAAATTATATAATTTTATTAATTTTAAAAGAGATATATGAATTGTGTGAGAGAATATAAAAATCTAAAATATGTAAATATGTGAGAGTGAAATATTCTATTCTTAAATTTTTTAATAAGTAAATTAAATTTAAAACCTATCTAATGACTTCCCAAAAGTTTTTTGAGATATAGAAAAATAATCCATGAAAAAATATAATTAATGTAGACATAAAATAGAATGAATCAAAATCTATGAAATTATTTTAAGATAATTCTCCTTAAATAATTGTAAAGATTAATATATGATACAAATATAGGGGAAATATAAAATTAATTTATATTCATATTTTAGAATCTTGTGATGAAAATGAAACGAATTTAGATATTAATTTTATATAATCTCTCTTAAATTATTCTTATTCATTAATAATTTAAAATTAGTGTAGAGATTAGGGGAAAGACCATTATATTTACTTATAACACTCTTGAACATGATATAATCCCTTTTATAATAACAATTTATATCTTAATAAATAGCTTTAGAAAATTATTAATATACATTAAAACATTATTAATTAAATTTATTATAATTTGTTAAAATTATTTATTTTACACATAGTTTACATTAAACTTCATATGCTATAAATTTCCACTATATGATTTAGGTTTTACTCCGGTGGTTTCAATCATCATTAAATATTGTTAAGTATAACATTAAACTATTATTAATAATAAAATAATCATTGTTTCATAATTATTTAAACATTCTGATGATCCCTGGATGAATGATATATTAACGATTAATAAAAATTTATTTCAATTCATGTACCATTCCAGTGATTTTATCAATATTAATGAGATACATTATAGTGAAAATTAAATTTTATTTCCCCATTTGAGAACCATAATCCCATAATAAATTACCAATTAAAATAAAATAATACCTTACATTATTATTTAATTTACCATTACTGATAAAAATAACGGATATAATATTTTCTTGTCCATGAATGCGCTTAAAAATTAGTAAAAAACATAATTTTATACTAAGGAATTGGGATTTGTAATGATTCATATTATTATAATACTAATTATAATAAATAATTATTATTTTTTTAAAACATGCATATAGTGGTCTATGGGGTTAAATAAAATATTTAATGTAAATTTAATTTAAAAATTTATAGAAAATATACGTACATTCCTTGATAGATTAACACCTAAAAATAAGTCATTCAAGAAGAATGACTAAGGATATATTCTTGTGACCAATTTTTTCAAATTGTGTGTGTTAAATTTAGTAATGAAAAATTAAGTAGCGATTCACTAAAAATCCAAATGATAGACATGTCTATGAATTATTTTATGAGAGGCCCTATTATTAGTGAAACTATGGTATATTTCATTGGAAACAAGATTAGGTGAATGGAAAATGTTGAACCAGATGAGAATTAGGTGACATAGGTATGAAAATGTTATATGTAAATTTATGAACTAAATAAAAACCTCTCAAATGAAATAAAAAATTCAAATAAAACAAAATAATTGATCTAAAAATTTCTATGCCAGTTTCCCCCATAATTAACATGTTTTTCTATATTTAATTATTTACCAAAGTAATTATTTTCTCTCAAAATATATAACATTACTCATATTAATGGATTTTATTTTTAATTTAATTACTGATTTGGATCCACTTAATCAATGTTATACCTTAATGGATATGAAAATAACTTTCAGATGAATGTATATAATATAATGGAATAAATATTTTAAACATTAATATATTCTATTTTTATTCCTTACCAACCAATGATCATCAAATTAATGATAAATTTTTGAATGTAAATATTTATTAAAAATAAATATGATACAAACCCATTATTTATATATGGAAAATATATTATTTTATGAAAATTACAAAAAATTAGAAAAAAAATCGTTGAAAAAAATCCCATTTTAGGTTTAAATGGTCTTATTCATATTTCATTGATGTAAATTATTTTTCTACTAACCATTAATATAATTTATCAATCCATTCATAGGAAACCCATTTTTTTGATATTAATAAATAAATATTTATATGTAATATATTTTATAAAATAAAAATTACAAAAGAAAATTTTCCTTAGATTAATATTTATATTCAAAAATGATTTATTATATTATTATTAAATTAAAAAAAAATCATTAATTTTATTAAACATAAGTTATTTATAAATTCTTTACATTCATATTAAATTATTAATGAGAATTATTAACATTAAAACAAAGATTTAATTATGATCTTATTTTATGTTTACTTGTGTAACAACAAACTACTATATTCAATTCATAATTGTAAAAAATAGAAATATTTGTCCAATTTTTATCCAAAATATATCCATAAACACATATTAATTTTAATTTTCATACAATTTAATTTAATCCTCAAATTTCTTTATCATATTCTAATTATTGTTTCATTATTCCATAGTTATAATAAGTTGGATGATATTCTTGGAAAAATACAACAATAAAGATTTCACGTTCATACATTTTAGTTTATCATGGTTTTATTCCAATTATAATTTTCATATTTTTTATTCATATATAATTCAATTATAGTATTTATTTTTTCAGTTTTATTTTATTTTTTATTAAATACATATCTGTTGATTTTAGTTTTTTTATATGTAAAATATGATATTGAGCACCTACAGTGAATTAAAATACGAGTCCTTACAAAGGAGGTTTAACCATGAATAACATTTAAAACAATGATACATACCCACATTGTTTCTCATGTCAAACCAAAAGGATTATATGAATCATTAAATCAACATGACATGAGTGAATTTATGAATGAATAGTTGGATTGGATTAAGATACAAAACACATTGGAGTTAGTACCTAAGAGACTAATTAGAATACATCTATGAAAAATTCGGTTTCATAAAATGTTGAATGAGAAGGACATATTTTAGTAATATATTCATATTTCTTATAATATGTATTTTAATTTAATGGGATAAAATTTTACATGAAAATTTATACGTAATCCAGGTTACCAACCAATACTATATTTCTTTATATTACTAATAAAGTAAATAAAATATCTCCAAAATGAATATGAAACCATAATTTTTGAATGGTGAAAATGAAAAGGAAATGTTAATAGAAAAAACATATGGATTATTTATAGGTTATAATAAATCAATAGTTTGTATATTAATGAATTAATTGTATAGTTTAAATAAATACATGATACAATGATATTAAAATCATTGTTCAGGTTTAGTGGTGGTAAAATTTAGTAAACAAATAGTGGAAAATATCATATAAATAACGAGAAATAATTTGGTATCACTTAATATCATTTTACAATTTTATGATATAATATTATTTCGATATAAAAAAATTGATTGAAAATATTTCACTACTATAGGAAGGATTAATCTTTGATATTGATTTTGGGTGATTTGATGTTTTTCATGGGTATTCAAAATTTCTAAAAAAGGATGATTTCATTATACTATCTCATGATAAGATTTCCATGATGTATTTGGTAAGTTTTTTTATTCAACATATTTGAAGAAATACTCAAATTATAGTGGGTTTCAAAACCTGAATTTGGTATGTAGGTGAATAAAATATAGTTCAAAAAAATCATCTCGATTTTACTCTATTTAACTTCCCGAAGACTATATATTGTGTATGTTTTCATTTTTTAGGAAACATTAATTCAATCAGAAGAAATATCATATAATAATTTTTTAATGTTTGGGGCTGAAGACTCATTAATTATTTAACGGAATAAAGAGAACTCATCTCTATGATATCAAAGTGGAAGTGAATATTCCAAAAATATTTTTTCAATGATAATAATAGTGCGATCAATATATAATGAAATTTAGTTAAATATTATAAATAATTTTACAAATAGTCAACTTAACACTTTACAAAAGTGAAATATGAGAAATGAGTGTGGAAATTGGAGTTTATTCCCTCTATGGAGAATGAGAAGGATGCCATGACGATAAAATTTCAAAACAATGTATATCATATAAAAAGGGTAAAATTTTGATTTTAATCATATCCGTCTCAATGATGTGTTATAATTACTCAAATACTCTAATTATATCAATGAGTTTTTTTTATTAAAGGTGGAAAATATGTCATAAATTAAAATTATATATTTTTTATTATCAGGTTAAATATATATAGAGGTAGATTTTTCTTAAGGGGAAATAAATATAATTAGTTTCTTCTAAATTTTATGACCTATATGTAATTATTTATTGTATATATAGTGCATGCATGAAAGATGTTTTTTTTGGTACATGTAGATAGACATTTTAGGGATGTTAAAGTCAAACTAGTGTGAAAATATTTCTCTATTAAATTTGTTGTAAGTCATTTTAACAAAAAAAATATTATTATTCATAATAGAAAATGTTAAATTATTTTCATTCAAATTTTATTAGAATCATTGAATAATGAATCATATCTATGTAAATGATTGAATTAAATTTAATGGTTGACAAATAAATTACCTGGGGATATTATATATATATATATATTGGAAGTTGAATTATATCAGGTAGGTGTTTCTTTTAAAGGGGTTTATATTTTTTATTTGGAAAAGAGTAAAATGGTTGATGAATTTTTTTGGATGAATTTATTAACACATAATTCAATTTAATAATCATATTTAATCTCATCTATACTATGATAATAGAGATAATGTGAGGATCATTTTGATGTATGTTGGATATTAGATGAAGACTGCTATTGAAGAGATAGGTTTTTGGAGATTGTTTAATGTTTTAGAGGAACTATTTATATTGAATAATAATTATATAATGAAAATATTTTATTAAATTTATAACACATTATTCAATAATGAACATGGGTTTTGCAAAAACTTTGTTCTAAATTGTGATGATTCTTGATCATTCAATTAACAAAATGAAGATTAAATTATAATGGATAGGATATTGTTTTTTTTATTTTCTATTTGGGATGAAATATACATATATATACCGAAAAAAATTTATATTTCCCTATAAATACTTTAATTATAATGAAATATGACTTATTATGAATTAGTAGATTCATGATGATGAGTCAGGTTTTACATGAAAAAATAAATTTTAAAATTAAGGATGTGAAAAACACAATTAATATTAATTTACAATTAAAAATATTAGTGTCCATAAAAATTATGTAATCCACTGTACATAAATACAAATAATATAAATCTGAATTCAGATTTGACACATATAAATTAAATTGGATGTTTTGTAGTGTAACATAATATTTTTGGTAAAGAAACATGTCCTCCCACATAGTACCTTGTTGCATTGTGTTGTATGAGGTAACACAACAATATTCATAGAAAATTTTTAGTTCTAATAAATACTGTTATTAGGAAATTTATTGATATATAATAATACAAGATTTATAGGCTACTAAAAAACCCATAATATTCCTATAAATATAATGAGTTACTAAAAGAATTGAATTTATCAAATGACTCAAATTGAAGTATAATATGTTATGAATGCATTTTGGGTTTTTATCCTTGACATTAAAATTTCTTTGATGGTGGATAATGGTTTCTATTAAAACTATTTATATAATAGATAATAATAGAGAATATATTCTCATGAATTACATTAAGTGAAGAGAGTATGTGGAATAAGAAGAGGCCCATGAGAGAGTATAAAGGTATTGGTTATTTATCCAATACTAAAAAAATGAACAATATGAATGGATCTATATATTTTTTTGAAAACCATTTTCAAAGGAATGGATTTTTTTCAATAAAATAAATTATTTATGGAAATAATAATTATTTTACACTTATACCTATAGTTTGAGAAATAAATTAGTATATATTGGTTTTTTGGACACCTATGACAATGGAGTGGTCAAACTATTTCTATAGGTATGGTATATGGTAATTCATACCAATGTATTAAACAAAATATAGGTATATATTTTTATTATGAACAAATAAACTAATGGTATGTTAGAAACATTTTTTTGGTCAAATATACCAACAAATTTACCAATCTATTTGTACATCTGACACCATTATTAATGTGTAATAACAACAATTACATCAAATAATTATACTTATATTTATATTTACACATATATTTTTTTGTTTATGTATTTATGAAAGAAATCATTTTTTAGCATTAAGGGAAAGTCTTTGGATCATAATATAATGGTCTTGAGATGAATAATAAATGATTGTAATTTTTTTCAATAGAATAACTTTACCAATTATTTTAAAAAAAATTGGTATATGTGTTTTCCAAGAAAATTAAATATAATAGTTTATTAAACCATTTATCTAGGTTATATAAAATAATAGATGGCCTACAATAATAGATTTCAATTATTGGTATAGTCTTTTTCCCAATAGGGATGAAATATTTTCATATTATTGAAATTATTTTGTTTTATGTTTTTAGATGTTTATATAGAATAATTTGATTGAATACACATATAAATTGATATTCTATGATCATTATTATTTACTTTTTGAATATGTCTCATTCATCAACATAAATATGTGAATAAGTGGATGTGATTTTGGGTTTTAATAGATTGTGATCAATAATTTGTGTAATATCATGATTAGTGTTTTATGAATAAATGAAAGTTAGATATTTTTTTATAAAAGTTGAGTATTTTATTAGTGGTTAAAGATTCCTCTTACAATATCATTGAAGAAAAATATTTAATTATTCAACTGTATGTCACATTAGTTAGTAGTCATTTTTTATTTTTGAAAATTTCTTGGATAATCTATACTTTATGTATGCATAATTTAAAATAGATCATGTTATTATGGGTATCAAAAAATTATTTATTGGAAATGTCCCTTTAAATATTTGGTGAGACATATAAAATATGTATAACTATATTTTTTTTAAAAGGTGGTCTTATTGGGATATAGTTAAAATTATATAACATTAAATGGTGATAAAATTTTATCAGTGAATGTACACAAATAAAACAGTTCCACTTATTCACACTCCCCCTATTTGATAAACTATGATGATCAATGTACAATTTTATATATAGTTCTTCTAAAAAACAATAACATGTAAAAAAAAAATATAGATAAAAATATAAATATATAAATATTCTAAATAAAGTGAATCAATTATTAGTTCATATCCACCTATTCAATAGAAACAATTAAATATTAATACTGTTTTCAATTATTATTGAAATTTAATATATTACGAAAAAATAATTGATTTTATAAAAAATGTATGCCATAACAATAAATATTATGAAATAACATGTTATCCTATACCTACCTATATAAAACCCTATTAATTTTTAATGTGACTCTAATAACAAGGACAAATCCATGGATAAAAATGATAATTTCATATTAGCTACTACTATTAACTGATTCTTCATCCGTAATAATTTTTTCTATATCTACTTATAAGTTCTATAATTAGTCATTATTTTCACATCATTTATGCAATCTCAAAAATATATCGAATATCAGATATTGGAATACGATAACATTATATGACGACAAAAATCATGATAACTAAAATGTATGTAAACATGGACATTCCAACAATGCATGAACTTTCAAGGATCACTAAATATAACATTACATTCCATGGGACTATTTTAAGAGGACATATATGAGTCTCCCTCTAGAAAGATTGAACTATAAATATACTAAGTCCTTTAAAAAATAAGTAAGTTATGTGATAAAAATAATAAAATTTTATTCCTCTATGAGGTACCTCTTATCCATGTATACTTTTTGTAAATAAAGGTTTATATATAAAAATTAAACAATATGTATACCCAAATATACAAAATAAGTGTCTAAAGAAATCCATAGACTAATAAATATGGGTAACTACACAAAAAAGTCATATAAAAATACCATGTCAACCCAACATACCCTAATTAAAAAAATAAAATGTCCTATATATGTGATATCTTATGATGAGTGTCCATGTACATACCCAACATCTTCATAATATTTATCAATTGGAAAATAAAAAATAAAAAATTAGACATTATATGCTATGTGATGTAAAGCGATATCTTTTATTTTCATACACATTCTATGGTAATTTGAAAATAGATTTGTATTCATCCTCAAAGGAAACATGTTCGGTGAGAGAATATCATACCTAGTAGAAATTTAATCGAAAAGAACAATAATATTGGAATAATTCAAGGATAATGTTATAGAAATACTATTTTTTTGAATTAGTAAATTAATTTGAAATAATTCATAGTTAAAAATACTACAATAAATTTTTTATATTATAAATTAAATCTATTTACATGGATGATCTAAAACAATGTTTCCAAAATAAACTACATATTATAATCAATGTGACTACTCTCTAAAATAAACCAAATGTGTAACAAAATGATATTATAAAGGACCACTATGTTCGATATCATATAAAATAATGAACATAAAACCTAAAAAAACCATGATGAATTATTATTTAAATGTAATAGTTTTAACCTGTATAAATAATTGGAAGGTATTATTGCAATAGAACGAATGGATCTAAATTAGGACCAAAAAGAGTAATGTAAGGATCTAGCCATAATCATAATATAGTCATGAGTTATGTCAAGAATTTATCATTGAGTATCTTTTCAGGTTTAGAGTCTTAGAGAATTATGTCATAACTATTACATTACATCTCAAAAATTATGAAGTAGACAATTTTACTCTATCTTGTTTAAAAAAAAATAAACATCCTTAAATAAAAATAGAGTTATTTTCTGGATAGAAATATTATTGAATTATTCCTTTCAATTACCAATCCTTAAACCCTATGGAAAATATTTCAAAAACATTGGATGAGAACAGAAAATATTAGTAATGATTATAAAATGAAGAAATAAAACATTATTCCCTCAATACCCACAAATCAATGAAACTATACACTTCAATCATAAAACATAAGTTCTTTAACATAACTCATTAAATAATAATATTTTTGAATAACACATAAAAATCAATAATCTCAAAGGTAACTTGTGGCATCCATAACATACTTACATTGTATCTCTCACAGCTACATAAGGAGTTTTGTTTGGAATAACCCTCAAATTATATTCCCTAAATCTCTTAGAATAAAGATTAATGTTAACCTCCAACATGTTACCCAATGAATTGGAGATATATCTGTTGCTCACCCACACTAGAATTATCACGGAACCACCCGTATACGTAAACAATTCCTAAGAACCATAACATATTCATAACACATTAAACAGACATAAAAGAAATATATAATTTCCACATTGCATTCACAAATATATCATTTCATTATATTGAATTAATTAATGATTTATGAAAACCATATTCAATACTATAATATGTAAAAAGGGTATATGGAATTTATTTTCAATTTGAAAACATTACAGGTAGCTATGAAATCTAAATATCAAATAGTGCTTGCAGTGGCAGAAAGGACGTTGTCACCACGTACGTTAAAAAGAAACATTATTTTTTCCATTTTGTAAAATACATCGTAGAAAAAAATGATTCCATTTTAATGAAATTTAAAATCAAAGGTGTTTTTACTCTATATAAAATAATGCTGTGTATAAATCAAAATATGCCTAAATGAAAGTATATCGGGACAAAGTCCCTTACCAAGATCATTTTTTAATATAATAGATCGATTATTTGTATTAAATATAAGTGTATATAAATCAAGTATAAATAAAGGATATGATATCAAAATGTATTTCTCACATAATCATAGTATGACATAATCCTGAAGTAGAATTTTAACTAAAGAATGGAAATTGGGTTAAGAAGTTCACTTACAAAAATTCGGTAGCCTAACGATGTCATTTAAAAATTAAGAAAATTATTTGATGAGAGAAAAAATGGTATATCATAACTTGGACATAAAATATATATCAATAAGAATATATAATAACATATCCCAAAATAATAAAATTTATACTAAAAGACATAACATAAAATAAGTCTTTGACTAAAAGAGGAGGGTAAAAGGTTCCCTTGCCTTGAGTATGATTCATCACATATGTTCCTTATTCTTCCATAATAATAAACTTAAGTTAATTTATACATTATTGAGAAAATTTTTAAAGTTAATTATTAATTTTATATCACTTATTACCACATTATAGAAATTATATAATTATATAATTTAATATCGATTGTTTTGTCGATATTCGGTACTTGAGTCGAAAATGATCTTCTTATAATTTCAATTTTTCCTTGTCTTAAAATGTACATTATATCAATAATATTATTCATTTATAAATAATATATATCCATTATATATGTATTTACAATTTTCTATAATATTTGGAGTTAATAAATGAATTACACCGATCATGGATATGGTAAGCCGTACATACGCATGAACGATACTTTCATTTCTAGTACATATTTAACGGAATGAAAACATAATGATACATATGTATATTATAATTCCAGTATAATATAATATTTTATACATGTTTCATTATTTTATTAATGTCATCCTTTATATATTCCATGTATGGCATGAACATGTCATATCACTTTGAGGGGCGGTAGTCCACACTTCTCAAATGAAATTATCTTATTTACATATTATGGAAAGTATAAAGGTATGTTGTAAATAAAAAATAAAGATGAATATATATAATATTAATATATTATATATCATATATAAATATAGATCCATTATAATTTCCACCATGAGAGGTGGTAGGAGACAATTGAACAATCATCATTTTGTGAGGCAGTAGTTCGTCATCCACAGAAACCATATGTTCGAAATCCATTTTATGGAGGTGTGTGTGAGTGTAGGTTGAATACATATAATAAAAACATCATATTATATGTAAGATAATGGAGTTGTTAAAAATTAATCTAATATTGGGATTTTAGGGGGTTTGAGAAGGAAAATAAATGGAACAAGCTTGAGAGAATACAACACCTCAAATCGGGTAAATTCTTTTGATTTAAGCTAAAAGGCCTTCTTGAATTTCCTTCTGCACAAGGTAAGGCTTATATTAAGAATTTAGAGATGTTTTAATACTTTTTTGGGATTTATAAGGATACAAGAGAATTTAGAGGTGTGAGTAAGTGATAGAGGCGTTGACCTTTTATAAGAGGAAAGCGGGACACTTTAGGAATGTCTTGAAATATTATTTTATTATAAAACGAATTTCGATTCCAAAAGGTCGCAAACTAATTTAATTTATAGATAATGTGATTATTGTTCAAAATAATTTCAAAAAAATAGGTTTTAGGTATGTTTTCGTGACAATAATAACCTTTTCATTTAAATTAAACCCTTAGTTAACTAATTTTACTCTTACCACGCCTTCTTGTGTATTCATACTATATGGTTAATATAGTTACCATAAATTTCCAATAGAACCACAAGATGTTCTTTAATGGAATTCTAAAACTTATCAAAGTAATTTGACTGAATCCTATGTTTTTAGGTTGTCACGACCCGTCCTTGGGGCCCGTGCCGTGACTACCCCAAGCCAGCCTTCCATAGGCCAGGGGCTGGCGACTAGCACCAAAGGCGTAAATCCCGATAACTGGGAAGGCATTACCTTATAAAAGTAAACAAAACACCACAGAGTACAAGTGGAAGTAAAATGCTAAGTTCAAAGAGAAGTGTTGAAAGGTAAATGGGCCAGAATACATACCCAAATGAAAGTACAACTACAACTGAACAAAGTACAATAGAAAACGACAATAGCTGGAAGAACGGAAGCGGCTCCTGGGTCGTCCTCCTTGGATCCTACCTGAAGGGTAGGTATAGATGGCGCAGCTCCTGGGTCGTCCACCACGGATCCTACCTGAAGGGTAGGTACAGATATCCTCCACAATACTATCGCCCGCCAACCTCCTCCGAGTGTCGTATCGCCGTGAATTCCACCTCTGGATACTGACTCGTCATGTAGTCCACCTCCGGGTACCGTCCAGTCCTCTAACACTCGGCCTCCGTCAGCATTGCCCGTCGTCTTCACCCAACACAATGAGGTGAGGGGATAGGCCGTGCAGGGGTGAGTATAACGATACTCAGTAGGGACCCCGAGACCCTCAAGGTCTCACTAAAACCAACAAGGATAACCACAAAGAAGATCTCAATAGATAACCTCTACCTAGGTTTATACCCATACAAATACCGAAGTTATCAAATAACCCATCTCAATCATGAGGAAACACAAAGATTATGAAATCAACGGATAACCACTACCCAAGTATATTCCCATACATATACCAAAGTTATCAAGTGACCAATCTCAATCATGAGGTAAACACAAAGGTCAAAAGTCTCAGCTTAAACCAGGATTTTCATTATCGAAACCGTAACTGCTGAAGAGCCCCGTCTCTGGAGTGTACAGTGGTCCTGTCACAGCTCTGAGGTACTGCTTACTAATCCAAGTCTCTGAGGTACTCCTCCTGTCGAGTACCGTGGGTCTGCTGCCAAATACTGGGCACTCCGTCCGCTATGGGTCTGCCGCCAAATACCGGGCGCTCCCCCTAATAGCCTACAGAGGTACTCCTCTGGTCGAGTACCGCGGGTCTGATTCCAACTACCAGGCGCTCCGTCTGCCATGGTTTTGCTGCCAAATACCGGGCGCTCCGTCCACTGGGCTAGTCGAGTCACTCCAAGTCGAGTCGGTCAAGCAGTCGTCAGGTCTCAGTCGTCTACACAGTCTCCGTACTCCGTATGCTAGTCTCCGGGAGGGACCACTCCACGATCTACTGGTCAACACTTCAAGTATCACAAAGTCCCATGAAGATGTATCTCAAAGGACAAGCTCGTCATAAGGGTATCAACACAACAGACGGCGCGTCAATCGGATGCCCGGTCCGTGAGTTATTAGCCTTTTCGTCCCAGGGGCCCGATTGGTTTCATGTGGGAACCAATCCGGCCGTATCTAAACTGTACCCCGAAATCCCATAGGGTATACTCATAGGGACTGTTTCACGACGTGATCACCAACACCGCTGACGGTTCGTCAAACAGACGTCCAGTCTGAAAGATATCAGCTTTTCTGTTCTAGGGGCCCGGTTGGATTTCAGGTACAATCCAACACGACCATACATCAACAACATCCAATACTCGGGATAAGAATGCCAAAAGTTCCAACTCATCAATAGGAATTAAACAAAGTCAACGGAATGTCAATCGGACATCTGGAGCTCAAGATATAAGTGTTTCCGCTCCGAGGGCCCGATTGGTTTTGTGTCCGAACCAACCCAACCGAACCCAAAGTTCTCCGAAACCTTGAGTATAATATACCGAAACGACCGTCTCGATCCAAGGGTTGCATCTCCGCTGACGGTGCATCGATCAGAGGTCTACAGCTCAAGATATGAGAGAAAAACCGTGAGGGGTCTAAAAACGGGGGGTCTAGGCCCGGACCGACCCGGGCCAACCCCCCCGGGTCGGCCCGAACCGGGTCGACCCGACCTGGGTCCGGGTCCGACCCGGCTGGGCGAGACCCGGCTCGGCCGGTGCGGTCCGGCCTGGTCTGGGTGCGGCCCGGCCTGGTGGTCCGGCCGGGAGGCTCGGCGTTGGCCAAGCGGACGTGCCAGAGGAGCTGCCCCCCCCCCCCCCCACGCGGGGGCCGCTTCGTGTCACCGGACGCGGTGCAAGGCCGCGTCCCTCGTTCCGCGGTTCAACGTGGCCGCAGAACCCTGCTTGCCGCCGCAGCTTCAGCCGCTGCAGATTCCTCCGGCGGCGCTCCAGGCGCCGCTGCCCCCGACCGTCGGCGCTGCCGCGCTGGCATGGCGCGCCGGAGGGTGCTTCCGCGGACCACCGGACGCGCTCCGATTGTCCAATTCACCTATGGTCTTTTCCAGAGATCATCCCGGGACCCGACCTTCACTGAAAAGCCTTCAAAATTTCTTTGCGGACCGCCTCACCATCGTCCGTTGATCCGCACTTCGACAACAAAACGCGGGGACTTCAAATCGCCACCTCAGCCTCGACTCCGCCCGCGGTTTCGTTCGGCCCCAACGGCGCGGTGTGACGGCACCACGCTTCTCTACCGCATTCTTTCTTCTCGTTTCTGGGCGGTGCAACGGCACCGCGCTGCTTTTCACGTGCCTCAACAAACTCATACAACAAGGGGGGAGGAGGGTCAGCCATGTTTGTGCAGTCCGACCTCCCCCGTTAGTATGATAACAGGCGGCCCAAAGTGAAACCAATAAAGACGACAGATGAGATCACGATCAATAATAAAATAAACCCCCACAATTTCCCGCAACAAAAAAATTCCCAACCTGCAAGGAAAACGTGCGCGGATCAACTAGATAATAAGTTGATCTGTGTTTCCTTGTTTTCTTTAGAATAAAAGAACGAGGGAATAAAATCATTCTCAAATAATTCCCTACCTCAAGCATTGTCGTCGAACGCGAGTTTGTCGCGGAATTATCCATCGCGGAAGAAGAGGATCATCACGGAAGAGAAGGATAGTCGTGGAAGAAATGTCATGGAAGGAGCGTCGCGGAAGAAGCGTCGTTGACGTCGCGGTACACGGCGTCGTGTCGTCGATCTCCGAGGGTTTGGCGTTCTTCGTTGGAGGTCGGAGCATTCTTTGCGTTCTTCGCGTTCTTCGTCGAAGAAGAACGCTTTCCTCCAAATCCTCTCCACGCCACAAGTTCCAACATAAATAAAATAAGAGTTATCTTATTTTATTAATGCACATGACACATTTGAATTTCAAAAGAAAAGAAACTAACAATTAATTCAATGAATTAATTGTAACTATTTAACTGCCCAATTAAAGAGGCGTTTCTTAACCAGAAAAATGCACGGTTGACTTTCATTAAAGAGGGGGGTTTTTGCGGGTGTGTTACTTAGAGGAAAAGAAATGGTGGGGATCGTATGGGCCCCACCTCAAAAATATCCTAAAAAGAGGGTAGAATATTTTGGATTTCACCCTACCCTCTTCAACTCAGCTTAAGTAGCTTTAAGTGGCTTTAAGTGAAATAAAATAAAGTTGTCGCACCACTTTATTTTATTTTCTTCACTTAACCCCCAAAAATTAAAAACCACCCCCGAGCAAACGCAGCTCCGGAAAAGGCATTTCTAAGAAAATACCGGCACTACGAATCCATCGGTGCCCTTAGAATTCGATTCCGAGCACCGGTTCAGAAGTTAGAAAAACCCGCTCGTTCGTTCACTGAACGTACCCGAGCTAAACTTCGGAAAATCATTCGGGGCACACCGGGCCTTGGAATTAGGCGCCGTCAGAAAATGCGTTCTTGTAAAATCCCAAAGAAAATTTAGAAAAAAAAATTCCCTTTAAATTTCCGGGTCTTTACATTACTCCCACCTCAGGGATTTATGTCCTCGTAAAGATTTTACACAAACTAGGGTCACAAAAGTGGTACAGAGCACGCATCTGAGCCTCCCGCTCTCATGTGCTCACCTGAAGGTTCCCGTAATGCCAGTGAAAGCGTACCCGAGGAATAGACCATTCTCGTAGGATCCACCCCTGTCGATCCTCAATCCCCACTGGAAACTCCGTTAAAGACACCTCATCGCCATCGTCCAGCTCCCCATGGTTGATGATATGTGAAGGTCCACGCACATATCTCCTCAGTTGAGATACGTGGAAGTCATCGTGCACCTGGTGCAACTGAGGTGGATAGTTCAAGCGGTAAACCACCTCGGCTATCTAGCTGAGGACCTAGAAAGGTCCGTTGAACCTCGGAGATAACTTACCGCCTTGGCCACTTCTCTGTAAACCTCGTCGAGGTGAGACCCGTATAAGGACGTGATCATCATTCTCGAACTCAAGAGGCCTCCAATTCCTGATAGAACTGAAACTCAAAACGACTGCTGCCACGAGGGTAAGGTTGACCGGCTCAAGAGTGATCGGTCGCACCCTCCTGTGAAAGAGTTTATCCTGTTCTACCTAGGGTTTCCTTTTCGCCGACCACGGAAAACCCATCCCGACGTCGTAGTTAAACCACAACATTTTTGCCTAATACCGTCATTTTGTGTATGAACTATGATTCCCCAGGCCATACTCAAACCAACGTCGTAAGGCCTCGACGCTGCCACCAAGAGATTCCAAACGAATCTCTCGCCACGAGGGTCTGACCACACTGTCGGCGTAAGTCTAATTATCGAGTCTCCTCCCAAGGTATCTCGAGATGTTAGGGTCAAGTCCACGACTTACCGGAAACTCTAGGTCTGGGACAAGATTTTTGAAAGCAAGGAATGATTCATATCGACGTATGTTACTATAGCAGCTAGTAGTGGACACAGACTATCCCTTGAATCATTTTTTAGAGCCATTGGGTCACACTCCTTGACTGCATGTAGCCGCACTCTTCCTCCGCCCTCCAGCTCCCTGAGCATGGCGGGGATAACTAAGGCGGGTGGTTGTAGCATGTTAAGATGTACACCACCTCACGCTGCTCTCCTAGCTCTGCCTCCACATCTGCTGCTTCGCAGACTCATCTCTCTTTAAAGCTTCTTCTTCTTTAAACATTTAACACGCCCGAGTCTCTAAGACTGGCGCTAGTTTCCTATTTCTTACTGCAATGTTCAGTCTTCATCCGCTCCTGGATGATCTGCACTTGCTTTGCCTACGATCTAAAAGAGCTGCTAAAATTTCTCCTTTTCCGAAAAGAGAAACTCAGTCTCATCCCCTGGATGAACCACACCCATTGCCTAATACAGTCAATCCTGACATCAATGACGCATTCATGTCATGGATGACGTCGTAAGGCCTCGACGTAACTACTAAGAGATCCAAATGTCACTCTCGCCTCCAAGGGTCGAGTCACACTGTCGGCATCAGTGTGAGGTCACTGGGTCTCCTCCAGTAGAAATCTCAAAAGTGAGGTTCAAGTCAACAGTTTTAACCAGGACCACTCAGTATCAACCAAACAAAAGGACATGAAAGCAAACATCACAAAGATAAGTGTCTTTTTATTATTGTAGCTCATAGTACAAAGACATGAAGCAACTACAAACAAACATCAACAAAACTAGAAGCAACATGATCAATAGCCTCCAGGTCTGGAGCTAGTCTCGCTCCTGTCCATCTGCTTCCAGAGCTCCATGACCATAGACCTCAGCTACCTGAATTTGAGCTCTCCCATGTCCTCCTGTACCCAGCGGTCGGGGTGGGCCTCCTGGTGGTGGTGGTGGCAACACCCCGAAGCGTCGTCCACCTCTAGCTGCACGGCCAGCTCCATTTCCATGGTCGCCTGCTCCTTCCGGTCTGCCCTGATGGAACCTCTGCCTCTGGCTGGGAGGTTCTTCATTTAACTGCTGGTCATCTGCAAGGCGGGTCAGACAGTCACATTCCATTTGACCAATCCTGCCGCAGGAGTAACACTGTCCACTCTCGGCACGACTGGCTCTGACTCCACCCCGGTTCCCCCGCACAACTGAACCTGAGTCGTGCAGTCGGCCACCGGTAGGTCTGGTCCTCTTGGACCTCTGCGTCATCTGTCTACTGCCTGCTGCAGAAGACTCTACTACAAGCCGGCTAGTGGTGGGTCATGCTGCTGGAGACTGCTCAGCAAGGAAACTCTCCACTAAGAGGGATCTCTCCAACACCTTTGTCTAGGTCGGAATGCTGTGAGAAACAACAGAAGCTCTAATATCCCACCTGAGCCCCTTCTCGAAGGTTCGGGCCCTGAAGAACGGGTCCCGTACCATATCTCTGGAGTAGCACGAGAGGTCTGTGAACCTCGATGAATACTGTGCCACTGTCATGCTTCCCTGCCGCAGCTGAAGTAAATCATGTATACGCACCGCTCGAAGGGTGGCTGGTACAAACTCTGCCCGAAACAAGCTCTCGAAGTCTGCCCATAGAAGTGTCGCCTCGTCATGAATCTGAAGCATCAGGTACCACCACCTGCCTACTGCTTCCTGAAGAAGTCTGGCAGCAAGGATCACCATGAAATCTTCCGACGTCCCCACTATCCTGAAGACTCTCACCACAGCCTCCAGCCAATCCTCATCCGCCTGCGGGTCCATCTCTCCCCGGAACCTGGGTGGCCTCTGGCGCTGGAATTCGTGTAGTGCACTCAAGCGACGTGCACCCTCTGATGCTGGGGTTGGTGGAATCGGTGGCCCAATGAGTAGTAGTACTGTTGGTTCCCCCACTGGTGCCTCAACTGGGATAGGGCCCTATAATAAGGCCACGTCGCCCGGTGGGCTGTCAGTACGAACAACTCTCGGGGATCTAGCTGGTCGTCCGTGGGGAGGCATCCTGAAAGAAACAAACATGACACGGTCAAAAGATTTATACCTGGTGAGATGACCTGGTTTGAGCTGTTTTAAGGGAATACCTTTGAAAGCACACACACAATCAGTGTTTTCGTGCACAAAGTCGGAAATCAGTTGTCAGGGTCCTGGTGTATGAATACATCGGCCGCCCGCACCAACACCGGACTCCCTAAACTGAAAACCACACTCGGTACTCTTAACACTATTGCTTCACAGAAAGAAAATATCAGAGTTATAAGTTCTGCGGTAGAACCGACTCATATGATACCAATTTTTCATGACCTGTCCTCGGGGCTCGTGCCGTGACTACCCCAATCCCTCCTTCCATAGTCCAGAGGCTGGCGACTAGCACCAAAGGCATAAATCCCGATAACTGGGAAGGCATTACCTTATAAAATTAAACAAAACACCACAGAGTACAAGAGGAAGTAAAACTCTATGTACAAAGAGAAGTGATGAAAGGTAAATGGTCCAGAATACAAACCCGAATGAAAGTACAACTACAACTGAACAAAGTACAACAGAAAAATACAATAGCTGGAAGAACGGAAGTGGCTCCTGGGTCGTTCTCCTCAGATCCTACCTGAAGGGTAGGTACAGATGGCGCATCTCCTGGGTCGTCCACCACGGATCCTACCTGAAGGTTAGGTACAGATAGCCTCCACAATACTCTCACCCGCCAACCTCCTCCGAGTGTCGTCTCGCCATGAAGTCCACCTCCGGATACTGACTCGTCGTGTAGTGCACCTCCGGGTACGATCCAGTCCTCGAACACTCGGCCTCCGTCAGCACTGTCTGTCGTCTGTAACCAACACAACGAGGTGCGGGCATAGCCCGTGCAGGGGTGAGTATAACGATACTCAGTAGGGACCCCGAGACCCTCAAGGTCTCACTAAAAACAACAAGGATAACCACAAAGAATATCTCAACAGATAACCTCTACCTCGGTTTATGCCCATACATATACCCAAGTTATCAAGTAACCCATCTCAATCATGAGGAAACAAAAAGATTATGAAATAAACAGATAAACATTACCCAGGTATATGCCCATACATATACCTAAGTTATCAAGTGACCCATCTCAATCATGAGGTAGACACAAAGGTCAAAAGTCTCAGGTCAAACAAGGATTTTCATTATCGAAACCATAACTGCTGAAGAGCCCCATCTCTAAAGTGTGCAGTGGTCCTGTCACGACTCTAAGGTACTTCTCACTAATCTAAGTCTCTGAGGTACTCCTCCTGTCGAGTACCGCGGGTCTACTACCAAATACTGGGCGGTCCATCCACTGTGGGTCTGCCGCCAAATACCGGGCGCTCCCCCTAATAGCCTACAGAGGTACTCCTCCGGTCGAGTACCACGGGTCTGCTGCCAACTACCAGGCGCTCTGTCCGCCGTGGGTCTGCCGCCAAATACCGGGCGCTCCGTCCACTGGGCTAGTCGACTCACTCCAAGTCGAGTCGGTCAAGCAGTCGTCAGGTCTCAGCCGTCTACACGGTCTCCGTACTCCGTATGCTCATCTCCGTGAGAGACCACTCCATGAGCTACTGGTCAACACTCCAAGTATCCCAAAGTCCCACGAATATGTATCTCAAAGGACGACCTCATCATAAGGGTCTCAACACAACAGACAGCGCGTCAATCGGACGCCCAGTCTGTGAGTTATTAGCCTTTTCGTCCCAAGGGCCCGGTTGGTTTCATGTGAGAACCAATCCGGCCGTATCTCAACTGTACCCCGAACTCCCATAGGGTATACTCATAGGGATCGTTTCATAATGTGATCACCAAGGCTGCTGACGGTTCGTCAAATGAACGTCCAATCTGAAAGATATCAGCTTTTCCGTTCCAGGGGCCCGGTTGGATTTCGGGTACGATACAACCCAGACATACTTCAACAGCGTCCAATCCCCAGACGAATAATTCCAAAAGTTCCGTCTCATCAAGAGAAATTCAACAAAGTCAACGGCACGTCAATCGGAGGTCCGGAGCTCAAGATATAAGTGTTTCCGCTCCGAGGGCCCGGTTGGTTTCGTGTCCGAACCAACCCGGCCGAACCCAAAGTTCTCCGAAACCTTGAGTATAATATACTGAAACGACCGTCTCGATCCAAGGGTCGCATCGCCACTGACATTGCGTCGATCGGAGGTCTACAGCTCAAGATATGAGCGAAAAACCGTGAGGGGTCCGAAAACGGGGGGTCTGGGCCCCGACCGACCCGGCCCAACCCCCCCTGGGTCGACCCGACCCGGGTCCGACCCGGATGGGTGAGACCTGGCTCAGTCGGTGCGGTCTGGGTGTGACCTGGCCTGGCGGTCCGGCCGGGTGGCTCGGCGCTGGCCGAGCGGCCGCGCTAAAGGTGCCCCCCCCGCGCGGGGGCCGCTCCGTGTCACCGGACGCGGCGCAAGGTCGCGTCCCTCGTTCCCCAGTTCCACACGGCTGTGGAACCCTGCTCGCTGCCGCAACTGAAGCCGCGGAGGATTCCTCCGGCGGTGCTCCGGGCACCGCCGCCCCCGACCGCCAGCGCCGCCGCGCGGGCGGGGCACGCCGGTGGGGGCTTCCGCGGACCACCAGATGCGCTCCGGTGGTCCGATTCGCCTGCGGTCTTCGCCAGAGATCATCCCGGGACCCAACCTTCGCTGCAAAGAATTCAAAATGCCTTTGCGGCCCACCTCACCATCGTCCTTCGATCCGCACTTCGACAACAAAACACATGGTCTTCAAATCGCCACCTCGGCCCCGACTCTGCCCGCGGTTTCGTTCGGCCCCAACGGCGCAGCGCGACGGCGCCACGCTTCTCCACCACATTCTTTCTTCTCGTTTCCGCGTGGTGTAACGACACCGCGCTGCCTTTCACGTGCCGTAACAAACTCATACAACAAGGGGGGGAGGAGGGTCAGCCGTGTTCATGCGATCCGAACTCCCCCCGTTAGTATGATAACATGCGGCCCAAAGTAAAACCAATAAAGGCGACATTTGAGATCACGATCAATAATAAAATAAGCCCCCACAATTTCCCGCAACAAAAAAATTCCCAACCCACAAGGAAAACATGCGTGGATCAACTAGATAATAAGTTGATCCGTGTTTCCTTGTTTTCTTTAGAATAAAAGAACAAGGGAATAAAATCATTCTCAAATAATTCCCTACCTCAAGAATTGTCCTCAAAAGCGAGTTCTTCACGGAATTATCTGTCGCGGAAGAAGATGATCTTCACGGAAGAGAAGGATCGTCGCGGAAGAAACATCGCGGAAGGAGCGTCGCGGAAGAAGCGTCATTGACATCGCGGTACACGACGTCGCGTTGTCGATCTCTGAGGGTTTGTCGTTCTTCGTCGAAGGTCAGAGTGTTTTCGCATTCTTCGCATTCTTCGTCGAAGAAGAACGCTTTCCTCTAAATCCTCCCCATGCCACAAGTTCCAACAGAAATAAAATAAGAGTTATCTTATTTTATTAATGCACATGACACATTTGAATTTAAAAAGAAAAGAAACGAACAATTAATTCAATTAATTAATTGTAACAATTTAACTGCCCAATTAAAGAGGTGTTTCTTAACCAAAAAAACGCACGGTTGACTTTCATTAAAGAGGGGGGTTTTCGCGGGTGCGTTACTTAGAGGAAAAGAAATGGCGGGGCTCGTGCGGGCCCCACCTCACAAATTTCTTACCAAGAGGGTAGGATATTTTGGATTGCACCCTATCCGATTCAACTCAGCTTAAGTAGCTTTATGTTACTTTAAGTGGCTTTATGTGAAATAAAATAAAGTTGTCGCACCACTTTATTTTATTTTCTTCACTTAACCCCCAAAAATTAAAAACCACCCCCGAGCAAACGCAACTCCAAAAAAGGCGTTTCTAAGCAAATACTGGTGCTGTGATTCCATCGGTGCCCTCAGAATTCGATTCTGAGCACCGGTTCAGATGTTAGAAAAACGCGCTCGTTCGTTCACTGAACGTACCCGAGCTAAACTTTGTAAAAAGATTCTGGGCTCACCAGGCCTCGGAATTTGGCGCCGTCAGAAACTGCGTTCTTGTAAAATCCCAAAGAAAATTTATAAAAAAAAATTCCCTTGAAATTTATGGGTATTTACATAGGTGTATTATGTCATGTCATAAAATATTATTTGGGTAAAAAACTCATTTATGTCAATTTTTATAATATTGATATGATGACTTTTTAAAAATCCATAACAACATGATTATTTCAAAATAACTTCATAATTTAAAATATAAGAAGTCATAATTATCCATATGATTATTTTATGGCATAAAATGTTTCAAAATAAATTTATTTTAATATTTATAATATAATTTATTTAAATTGTTAATTAATAAGGTAATCATTACATCATAATTGTGTCACAAATAAATTTATATATTAAATGTATAAAAATAATAAGTAAAATACCATGATTTAGGAAATATTTTTATATTTATAATTAATCTTTATTGTATAATAGATCAATTATATAACCCAATATAATATTTTTTGGTAAATGATAAATGTTTAGGTTATATTTTCTTTAACTTTAAATTAAAAGTAATTAAATGTCATTTTCACACACAAGTGGCTCCATGGGGTCCTAAAATCGACCCATGGATTTCCATGGTCGTACGTCACATATAATAGGATTAAGACATGATTTCGAGTAATTTAATTTTATTTTAATATTATTTTCTACCCTTATTTACCAGATTTACCCTTTAACCATGGTAAATAAAATATTTACCGAAGTTACTAATCATAATGTCTAAAAATAAAAGTTACCTATTTATACACATTGTAACTCCTGATTATAAATATGAAATCCAATTTTTCAAATTCAAAATACTGATATTGCAGAAATTAATTTAAAATTTATTTCTGTTGTCAAAATCAAAACGTATGTTTTTAAGAGGTAAAACTACCAAAAGATTGACATGGGATTATGTCAAATTTCATCTTTAAATTACTTAAATGGAAAAAATTAGATTAAATGAAAAAAATATAATCCAAATAAATTTTAAAACCAATTAAAATAACAATATGACTATATAAATAAATAAGATAAAAATGTAGTTTTGAATTAAAAATTAGCATTTTTCACTATTCAGAAAAATGAACATTATCAGAAAAATATCAAAAGTTTATCCAATGAAAATTTTGATGTCCCAATTCTAAAGAAGAGTTTTATTTTTTATAATGTAACTTATAAATGTGAAAAACCTAGATTTAATAAGGTTTCACAAAGAAAAGGATGTAAAACTACTTTTTGAAAAATATTAGAGTTTTTATGCATAAAATCTGATTCATTATTATTTTAAGACTCTAAAATTTATAGGTGTAATTTAAAGAAATTTAAAAACATGTATAATAATATTTTAGTTTTCTCTATTCATTCCCACCAATACAATAGATATTCGTTAACTACCATTTAGAATAATAATAATATTATTTTATTTTTTAGTATAACTCAAAGTTGTGTGAAACATATGATTTTGAAGAAATGCGTTGTTTCATGTTGAGTACACTATCATAAATAGAATCCCATTTTAAGTAAAATTAATATTTTTTTCACAAATATTAATAAATATGAAAATGTTATATTCTTTATTTACCAGAGATGTTACATCCTTCCCGCCTTTTGGGAACTGTTTCCTCACAATTTAAAAATTGGGCTTAGAAACATCATTGAAAGTCCCACATTGAAAAAAGAGACAATAAAAATATCACTTTAAAAGAATGAAAGATAAGTACAAAATTCACCCGACATAACACATACTAATAATCCATGAAAACATGTATATGGAAGAGAAAACTGACCACCACATTCTGATGGAGGGTGATAGAAAACATGATCAGGAATAAGTTAACCACCAGAAAACCAAAAACTTTTGATGGGTTAAACGATCATTGATTTCAGAGTATGAAAAGTAAAAAACAACATTTTTTGTTTTCAGTTCCTTTTCATAATGTTGAATAATTTATTTATGATATTGACTAGGAACATAAGGAAATATACTTAATTTTCAGGTAGAGTATTATCTTTTAATAAATTTCAGCCAAAACTCATCTTTTCTAAAAACAATGAGTATTCAAGATGACATGGTCACACCTATAGTGCTAGAATTAACCTCTATAGAGTAACATAATCCAAAAAATACGAACTATGTGTTTCCCCTATCATTATACAATAACCAATACCAAAATCGTTCGTATTAGATCAGATAATCCCCAAAAGGATAATCCTTTATAAAAATAAATATTATTCTTAATCCCAAAAATTCAAAAAAACCCAAATATCAACAAAGAACATTTAATACACAACTATCCTTACATTATTCAAAATAATCTAACTAATATTGAAACAAAAATTTTATATGGATATGATCACATAGTCTTCCATAATAAATCTTATCATTTCTCTCCAAATATCATTGACTACTCTAAAATTCTCATACTGAAAAGACATTAACATAATAAATTATTTTCTATGATGGGTTAATCACTTCCATAAATAACCCAAATGTCCATATTTCCACTATAAAAAATAGATGATTCAAAAATAATATTTCTACCATTACTCGACAAATTATAACCCATATTATTCTATTTTCATTAGGCATATAATGTTCCCAAAAGAGTGAACGCCTTCCAAAATATCATTTATCACATAATCATCAAATAATTATTCTATACAAAGGATATTCATTTGATAAAACACATGTTCCCAAAATAAACTTATTCTTGATACATAAAATCATTTATCTAAAAATAATTAGTCATATTGACCATGGAATTCATGTATTCCAGTGGTAGGCAATAAATCCCTATGACACTTTGGTTGTGGGTTCAATTACAATAGCTTTTTCTAATGCAATGGGATGTCATACGGTCTAAATGATGCTCTTTTTGAAAAACCATATAATACTAATAAAATTTAAAAATTTAGTTCAAATCCTTAAAAATATACATCACATATTTTAATGACAAAATTTTATCTCCTACCACGCATTTTCATCCCAAAAATTAATAACCTATAATTTCCTCAAATTCAAGGATCATATAAACCCAAATAATTTTTTATAACAATTATTACAAAATAAAATATAATTCTTCCTCAAATATCACTTTCACATAAAAAACATCATGGTTACACATACAAGATAAAAGTCATCGAAAGTAATCCCATCATCAAAATTGCATTAATATTTTTAGAAATTTCATAATCATAAAATCTACCATAAATTGTGAATTCCTTATACATAGACATCTTACTAATTAATAATTATTCATCATCCATTAACTATTATTTTCTTACTTATTTGATAATAATTATTTCCTACAAAAAAAATCATGAATCATAACTTATGACTCAATAATTTGAAAACAAAATCTAAGAAATAATCCATAACTTTCATTGGTAATTGTCAGTTACCTAATTCCCAATTAGAATGGAATTATTTATTGGTAAACATATATGTGTATAGTCCTATTGATCCCATTCCCGAACCTTCTTCATAGGACATCTATTTGTATAATGATCAAGCACACCACATTTAAAACATTAAATTGATCACTCAGAAAGAACGTATTTCCCTTCCATGGAGTCAACTAGATGCTTCATTTTTCTATGTCAGGTTCTCGTTTTATGACCTTCATTACAGAACCAATAGAATATTACCATCCCTTTGAATAATTCTCTTAGCTTTTTATTTCCATATCCTTGACACATGGGTTTTTGGATATAATTACCTTTATGATTGTTACATGAACATCCTCTGGGATTAATTTCTTTCATATATGATACCTTATAAAAATAATCAAGGTTCAATTTGTCAATAGTGACTCTAGATAGTTGGTTGAGAATAAATAAATGAGTTTTCATTGCATCACCCATTTAATTTTGTTTCTTATTCAAAAAACTGCCATAGTTTTTTTCAAATCCATTGTTACATTGGTCCTGTTAGATCCATCCATTTACTAAAACAACAGATGACAATGTGAGTATATCAGAAGAATCATCATATAATATCTTATGAGGAGGGTAAAAAATATGATATACTTATTCATGTCATCTTAAACTCATTCAATTTATCAAATATATCTATTAATCTTTCTAATATGATAACAATTATGGTAATGTCACTTATGCTTCAATAACATGTTGTCTTCTAAAGTTATCAAAACCTACATCTGATACCAATTATAATGCCCCATCCTTAAACATTACATAATCACAAGTTAATTCCTGAATTTGACATTCATGATATTTTCAAGTTTTGAGTTTTAGATAATTTTTCCATAACTATTACATTATATCTAAAAAATTACAAAGTAGACCCTTCTACTAAATCCTATTTTTTTCACAAAAATAAAACTCTTTAAATAAATCAAGAATTATTTTCCTGATATAAATATTCTCTAATTATTCCTTTCACTTATCCTTCCTGAAACCCTGTGAAAAAAATTACAAACACTTGGGATGAGCACTAAAAACTCAATAAGGGTTATAAAATAGGGACTGAAAAATATTCGTCCATTAATACATAAAAATGAATGAAACCATACTTTTCAATCATAAAACATAAGTTCTTTAACATACCTCGTGAAATCATAATATTTATGAATAACACATATAAATCACAAATAACATTGGTATCTTGTGGAATCCATAACATATTTACATTGTAGCTTTCACAACGACATAGCGAGTTTCATTTGGAATACCCATTATAGTATATTTCGTAAATCTCTTAATAGAAAAATTAACATTTACCTACGTCACATTAACCAATGCATTAGAAAGCTATCTCGGGATCACCCGCCCAAGTTTTATCATGGAACAATCTGTATATGGAAATAATTCCCAAGAACCATAACATATTCATAACACTTAAAAAAATCGTAAAGGAAATATAACATTTCAACATGGATATCACAATATATCATTTCAAGATATTGACATAATAAATTATTTCTGAAATCCATTTTCAATACCATAATAATTAAAATTGTTATATGGTATTTACTTTCCTTTTTAAAAAATTATAGATTGTATTGGAATCTAAATATCAAGTAATTCTTGCAGTGGTGGAAAGGTCCTTTTCAATGCATTTGTTAACAAGAAACATTATTTTTGTCTTTTAGTGAAATGATTAGTAGAAGAAACAAAATTTACATTGTATGAAATTAAAATTCCAAGGGCTTTATAAACTTTATAAAATAGATTCACATACAAATCAAAATATTCCTCAATGAAAAAAGATCGAGATGAATTCCCGTACAAAGATCATTTTATAAATAAAATTGATCGATTAAGTATATTCACTGTAGTTTCACATAAATAAATTATAAATAATAGATATTATATCAAAAGTTATTTCTCACATAATAATATCATGAAATAATAAAGATGTTGATTTTTAGCCGAAAGAATGGAAATTGGGTTAAGAGGATTTCTTATGAAAACTCGGCAGCCTAACGACATCACTTAAAAATTCAGAAAATGAGTTAATGAAAGAGAAAGGGTCTCTCATCACATGGAAATATATTTTTTTGAAATAATTATGTATAATAATATATCACAATACATGAAAATAGAAATTAAATTATATACCATAAAATAAGTCTTTGACTAAAAGAGGAGGGTGAGAAGTTCCATGACCTTGAGTCTGATTCATCACACATGTTCCTTGTTCTTTTGAATAATAAACAGAAGTTAATTTATACCTAATTGAGAACCTTTTTAAATTTTATTATTCCTTTTAAATCACTTATTTTTATATTATAACAATTATATAATTATTTATGTTAATATCAGTTATTATTTCGATATTGGGTACTTGAGTTGAAAATGATCTTATTATAATTACAATTTGTCTATGTGGTAAAAAGTCCATTATCTATGGAATATTATTCATATATATATGTATATCATATATACCCAGTATATATGTATATATAATATTCCATAATATTTGGAGATAAGAAATGAAATGCACCGTTCAAGGAGACGGTAAACCGTACATACGCATGAACACTACATTCATTTATAGTTCATATTTAAAAGAATCAAAACATAATGATACCTAGGTATATTATTTTTCCAGTATAATATAATATTTTAAACATGTAACATAATTTCATTTACTCCATACTTTATAAATTCCATGTATGGCATGAATTATTCATATCACTTTGAGGGGGCGGTAGTCTGCACTTTCGCAAATGAAAGTACCGTATTTACACATATTGGAATGACTAAAGGTATGATATAAATGAAAAATAAATATAAATATAAAAAATAAAAATATAATATATATATTATATAAATAAAGTTCCATAATAAGATCCACCATCAGAGGTGGTAGGATATAGTTGAACAATCATCGTTTTGTGAGGTCATAGTTCGTCGTTCATAGAAACAGAATGTTCTAAATCAGTTATATGGAGGTGTGTGAGAGTTTTGGTGGAATAATTATAAGAACAACATAATAATATAATGAAGATACTGGTGTTGTTATAAAATATTGAAATATAGATAGATTAAGGGGTTTTAGAAGTAAAATAAATGGAAGAATCTTGAGAGAATACATTACCTCAAATCAGGGAACTCTTTTTGATTTAAGCTAATAAGCCTTATTAAATTTACTTCATTACAAGGTAAGTATTCTAGGAGTAATATATGGATTTCTAGAGATTATTTGGAATGAGTTTGGATGATACAAGGGTCTTTAGATGTTTGATTATGGGATAGAGTTGATTCCCTTTTATAAGAGGAAGGTGGGGAACATTAGGAATGTTTGGATAGATTATTTTATTATAAACTGAATTTCTATTTCAAAAGGATTAAAACTCATTTAATTAGAATATAAAGTGATTATTATTATAAATACTCTAAACCAATAGGTTATAGATAAGTTATAGTTTCAAATATTACATTATCATTTAGCTTTAACCCTTAGTTAACTAATTGTACTCTTACCCTATCTTCTTGTGTATTCACACTATATGGTCAATATAGTTACCGTATAATGCCAATCGATCCAAAAGTGGTTAATTAAAGATATTTCAAGACATATCTAAGTAAAATTTTCAAATATTAGTTTTTTAGGGCTGTTATATCATTTAATAAAATATTATTTTTTAAATAATTCATTTATGTTAATTTTTATACTATTCATATAATGATTTTTTAGAAATCCATAAAAACATTATTATTTAGAATAACCTTCATTAATTAAAACATAAAAAGTCATAATTATCATTAAAATTATTTTAAGAAATAAAAAGTTTCAAATTTAATTTTTTTTAAAATATAGTCTCATTTATTTAAATCATTCAATAATAAGGTAATCACTACATCATCATTGTGTCATAAATAAATATATTTATTTGATGTATAAAACTTATAAATAAAATACCATGATATAGTAAATATTTTTATATTTCTGATGAAAATTTATAGTTTAATATATCACTTATATAACCCCATATAAATGTTTTTCCCAAAATATACATGTTTAGGATATATTTTCATTAACATTAAATTAAAATAATTAAATGTTATTTTCACAGACATGTGGCTCTATAGAGTCCTAAAATCGACCAAAGGATGCCCATGGTCAGAAATATCTCAACCAATTTGATTAGTACATGTTTTAGGATAATTTAATAATATTATAATATTATTTTTACCCTTATTTACTATATTTACCCATTAACCATGGTAAATGAAATTTTTACCGAAGTTACTATTTATAATGTCTAAAAATAAAAGTTACCTATTTACAAAATTTGTACCTGACGGTTCCAAATATGCAAAAAAAATTTCCAAATTCAAATCACAGATATTATAGAAATTAACTTAAAATTAATTCCTATTGTCAAAATCAAAAACTATGTTTTTAAGAAGTTGAAACAACCAAAATATTGACTTGCGTTTATGTCCAATATCAAGGAAAAATTACTTAAAACTACCAAAATTGAATAAATGATAAAAATATAATCCAATTTCACTTTAAAATAAATTAAAATAATAATATAACTATATAAATAAATTAGATGAAAAGGTAGATTTAATTAAAATTCAGTATTTTTCGCTGTTCATAAAAATGAGCTTTATCAGGAAAATGCCAAAATTTTATCCAAAGTAATATTTTATTACCCAATTCTAAAGAAGAAGTTTATTTTTTTCCAATGGAACATTTAAAAGTTAAAAAAATCTAGATTTAAAAAGTATTCTCCTTCAAAAAGAAAAAAAATTACCTTTTAAAAAACAATAGAGTTTTTATGCTTAAAATCAGATTCATTCTTCTATTAAGCCTCTAAAATTTATCGGATAAATGTAAATACATTTGAAAACATGTATAATCACATTTTAGTTATTTATGTTCATTCCATCCAATACAATGACTAGGCTTTAACTACAATTTAAAATAATAATAATATTATATTATTTTTCGGTAGAACTCTATGTAATGTGCAACGTAAGATTTCAGATAAATCTGGTGTTGCGTGTTGATTATGCTATTAGAAATAGAATAATATTTTAAGTAAAATTAATATTTAGTAAAAATATATTAATAAATATGAAAATGTATTATTCTATAATTACTTGGGATGTTACAACTACCTCATTGGCTTCTTAATAGAAAGTGGTAATCGATATGGTTTCCCATAAAGATCCTCATAATGTGTCATGTCAATCAATGACTTATAACTATTATTTAATATGAAAGAAAAAATTTGAAGGTGATAATCCAAAGAAACATCGAATCCTTCTACTCCAGGTTAATGCATATCCTCTGATATGTATATAGGCCACATGAACTATCCACTAGTCTGAGTATGGTATACCGTTATCAATATCAGCTGAGTTTCTATGGACTTTTTGGCCATCCCGACCTAAATATTGATGTAAAAAATGCATCTATATATAGAATAATTCCCAAGGTAACACCATGAAATCATATAATATCTCATAAATAAATCTTTCCATGGTCTTCCACTATATTTGTCTCCCTAGTTGATATAAACTCAGTAGACTTCATTAACCAATCAAAAATCACACAAACGGTGTCACTTGTCCTCGATGTCCTGGGTAACCACATTACAATGCCCATTGTGAAGTCCTTCCAAATACACATAGGTATCATTAGGGTCGTTAGAATCCCACTACAATGAAGTTGCTCTGCCTTAAACATATGATAGGTAAGGGATTGGGAGACTAAACCAGTAATTCCATTCCTTATCCCTGTCCACCAAAAATACCTCATGAATTCAAGATACATCTTAGTTATAAAGGAATATACTTACCATATAATTTTATGGTAATCCGTCATCACATCCTCTCTAGTGAATGTTTAGTGTAATACTCTTTCATGTAACATGATCACATCATCATTATCCTTCAACTGTATGGGTATTGAGTCACCACCAACCAACTATTAACTCACCACATGAAACGTTGGGTCTGACACCAGAACATTCTTCACCTAATCAACAAGAGAGTTTGTGATCTAAATAGGAAAACAATTAATCTATCTATAATCTTCAGAATTATTCATCATGAAATTAGACAAAATGTTCATCACATGTCATAGCTGCACTATAGACCTATCACTAAAACCATGGTCACTCTATTTATTACCACTAATAATATCTTAAATTATTTGACCTTTTATATGTGAATAAATTATCTCATATTTTCATGTCTTTAGATACTCAATACAATACATTTTTCTCATGTTTAGGTACCCTAGTGTTATAATAAAAAAGGATCTTGTGGTATATATAAACAAAAAATCTCTCACCAAACAGAAAGTGTCACCTAAACTTTTGATTGTGGAATATGTATATTAGCAACATTTTAGTTATAGGTTTGATCCTATCAAATGTTCATGGATGAGGAGATGAATTGGACAAACCTACTATCTTTGCATCAACTCCAATGATAGACCAATTCCTGATGCATCATATTAAACTACACAACCAAACCCAATATCAAGGGGTGTTTGTACTATAACTATTTTAATCCTTCTCAACTGTTCTTGGAACACATCATCACATTGGTTTAACCATTAAATCATACATTCTGAAAATAAACGAGGTCATTAAGAAAACCATTAATCATTATACAGGATCATATAAGGTTTCTATTAACTAGTATATGGGGTCAAATAAGGTTCCCCTAAGAGTGTACCCTTAACCCATGGTATACCCTTCATAGAACTATAACGTGGTTTTTTATCTTCACATTAATCACAACCATTATATATATATACAATCATAAAATTACTCTCATTTCATATAATTATTTAAAATAAAGATACATAGTACAACATAGATATAATGATATAACACATAAAAGAAACTATATTTAATAGATAAGACAATTCAAGGAATCTAATTAATGAACTATTATTCATCACAACAAAATCTCTATATATGGCATGTAATCCTATATTACTAGCCATGATATATGAATGCACCCAAATATCATATATCAAGAATCACTATCATGTGAATCACCCAAGGTGAATTTTATCAATGGTAATAGAAAAATATAAATTCACATTTTTATCAAATCTTGAAGGTCCATTATACAATGTTGTCTCAACACTATCATAGTTTCCCTACCTGAGTACAAATTTCATAAATCCATTCTACATTTTCCCAAAACAAGATAATATAAGAAATAGGGTAGTTATTCTTGATCCATTTATACCATTTTGTGACATCCCAAAATGAACCATTGGGTCCAATTCAAATGATATGTGACCTCATGCATGCCTCCCCATAGGTAAAAGGCTTCTAATAATAATTGAGGGTCTGATTCCATCAGTGGTTAAACTATACCCCTAGTATAATATCATTGGATTGATAATCAACAAAAAATATAAAACATAATCCAATAAAACATTCAGAAATAAAAATATGGAATAAATTTCATGATGATATAGCATCCCCCAGGTGGAAAACATAGCCAGTGTACAAAAATATGATAAGAAAAGTAATGATAAACCATAGGTCTTGAAAATATGTGTTTTATCCCTCCAAAACATCACACTCTTCAACTAAGTAGTCTTACACATGGCCTTTGGGTCTGACACCTGACTAGTCTTCACTTAGTCCAAAAATGAGAATGTGATCCAAAAAGGCTCACATGTCCAAGATACACAATCTGGAGATGACATCCATCTTTAACTTGGTGTTTTGAGTCAGGATGAAAGCATTTCTATGATTAAAGAGTTTATAAAATGAATAAAAATTACCTATAGAGAAAAATGTATTGGTTAATGGTAGTAAATCAAAACTAAATTTTTATTAATGTCATTTTATTCTTAAATAATATATATTATTAAAAAATAATTTTTTTCTTATTTTGAGAGAATAATTAATTTAATTTTCATATAATTTGAAATTTTATTGGGTGAATATAGAAACATTTTTTAATTCACAATTTGAAAATTATCTTAGGGGGGAATTCTGAAATATTTATGAAATTATTTAATTTTATGTGAGTAGTGAAAATATTAATGTTTTTAGAAAGGAATTTTTATATTAAAAGTCCCCATAGAAATATTAATTTTTTCTCAGAATAACATAAGATCATTTTAAATAATATACAAAAATTTATTACAGAATAATCCTCATTAAAATTGATTTTCGTATAACTTCTAATTTGGGATTATAAAAAAATTTTTCTTAAAAAATTATTATATGTAATTAATTTTTTATATTAATAAATTAATTCAATTAAAATTTGTAAATTATCAAAATGATATTTCCATATTAAATAGAACACAATTTTTAAGAATTATTATGGTTCACATATTTTTATATAAATGAAACATTTTATTAATTTATTATTGTTTCATATTAAAATTTCATAAAAATCTTGATGAAAATAATGTTAATGTGAATGAACTTATTCACTAATGAGATTCTTGATTTTTTATAAAAAAATATTTTATTAAATGATTTTAATGTCTGAAAATCGAATCCTTGGAGATTTTGATGATATATAGTTTGACATATCTACCATTTTCAATTAATTGGTCTCTATTCTTTTTATGGTATCATTTTTACTATAAAATATTAAGGGATATTGATATTACAATAATTTCATAAATGATAAGGAGGGGATTTAAAACCATGAAATAATGGATAAAACATCACATAAACTTATATAAACAATATTTTATAATAGATGTTGTATCTTTCCTGGTCATATATTTAAAAATATTTAGTTTTAATTAATTTAATTATAAAATATAATCTATAAATATTTAACACTTTATGTAATTCAAAGAGAGACCATCCACTAACATATAAAATGGATACTCTTATCTCCACTTCCTAACATGTGTTGAGACATATTTTTTATTGAATACCAAACATAATAACATAATAAATTCAGTATCCACATCCTATATATTTTTTAAAAGAAAATACTTCTATGGATTCAATTGTAATCCCAACTAGGATTCCTAGGGAAAATGTATAACAATTAACTGAGTGTTTTCAATTTTATTTCATCTTATAACCCCTTTAAATCTAGGTAATACATAATTAAATAGCTTATTCAACAAAATTAATATAATTAATTCATATTATGATATTGTAAAACAATTATCCACCTTCCTTCCATCCAACAGAAATAGAAAACATCACTCGTGTGCTTTTATATCTTATCCTCTTGATGTAGCTGTGTAATTCATTTTTCATCATAACCTTATTTTATGGTTTTAATTATTTGTTTGATATAGATATTTTTTTTAATATTATTACTATTAGTGGAAAAATTATTTATATTTATTTCAATCGATCTTGTGAATAAAATTGAAACAACATTCAAGTGTATGTACATCCTACCATTCCCATTAATTGTTTAATTTATTTTTCTAACTATACCATTTACTAATGATAATAAATAAATAAATAAATAAATAAATATATATAATGAATATTTAAGACCTCTATATAATTTTTAACACTCTAGTGAATGTTGTCTATGATAAACGTATTTTCACCAAAACTATAGAGCTGAAACAACAATGATAAATGGAACACATAACACTTGGAAATATTGATTTTTTTAATTAAATATTAATTAATTCATTTTTAATTTTATTAGCGGATCATTTAAAAAATTATAACAATGTAATAAATTTTAATATTATTTTAAATTAAGTATAAATTTCTTATAACATTGTAATGTACACTTTTGATGAATATTGAGCTTGATGGTGGGGTTTCCCCCATTACCTTTGTTTATGTCAAGCATATTCAATATTCCCCACTTATTTCTTTAATATGGTGTGTATAGTACACATTTTAAAAAAAATCATGATTTTATTTATATTAATGTTATTTAATGTTTTATTTTATGTTATCTCTTTTTGTGGTGGTTATGATTCAATGGTTAAAAATGTTGTAATGGATCGTTACATAATCCCATACTTATTCAGGATTGATTGTGTTGAAGTTCCCATTTAAGAAATTATTTTATATTTCAATCATAACAAAAATATATTATATTCTTATCCTATTATTCCATGAAGTTATACTTTTTTCTATCATTTACTCTTTATGTACTTAGAATAAGAAAATTCATTTTCAAGGAAAAACATTTTTTCCACTAGGAATATTTTTCATAAATTTAAATATTATCATAAATATAATTTCATGAATGTTTTTACTATAAAAAAAATGATATATTACTTTCAATTTTACTAATTTATTACTTTTTATTAAATGGTTCAATATGATTCTTCATGTCATTTTCTATCACGAACCAGCCCGAGTCGACCCTGAACCGGTCACCCAGGCCATCCCGCGACAAGTCCCAAGAGGCATTCCTGATCCTCCTGGGATAGAAAAAATCACCAAGGGCATCAATATAGTACAAAAGGGAATTATTTCACCCATATATAAACAATCAAACCAACTGCGGAAATAAACGGACAACCCAAAATGAATTTATATAAAAATTGAACTAAATATTATTTGTACAAGAAACTAAAAGTAGAACAAAACCAACAACTCAACTGAACAATCTCGATGACCAAATAAATCCTTGTGACACTTCAGGTAACTCTCCAAAACAATGATCAAACGTCTCCCAAGGTGATCGAACTCAAGATGAATCCTGCACAAGGTTTAAAAAAAGAAGAAGACTATAGGCGTGAGTATTAAAACTCAGTAGGTTATCACGATATTTTATTCCCAATGCACATTCATTTAAAATAAAAGAAACATCAATTTATAGTTTTAATTCATTATCTGAAAGTATGGATTTAAAATGAGGTTCCATGCTATAATAATTATCAGAAAAAACATGCATGTTTAATAAACAAAAAATGCAAGTGACAATTTTTTTCAAAGAGGTGCAACTTCAAAATGAAAATAGTTTTCAAGAGGGCTGCTTTAATGAATTTTATCTTATAAATAAATAACACATGCTACTGAATTTACCAACTAAACACACCGTATGCCGACGGTGAGTACAAAATATCCAATGAGCACTATTCACGGGAACACCCCTAGGTACTAGTTAGTTGTGAGCCCCAGGTACCTCGTATCTCGGTGAAAGTAACCACAATAAATATTCGTTCTCGTGCACACGAGCCACTAGTAGGGAGAATACCTATAACCTAGTGATCCCCCAACATCATCATCATCATATTTTAGTTAGTGTTGTCATCGTCAAACTTGCTATGTGAAACAGAGGCCAAACCCCAAAGAATCACAAGCATACTAGTACACGTCCTCCCACTGAGATACCAGGGATTTCCTTCAGTGATCAATAAAGTTACACACATTATAAAATACACATGTCACATCCAAATTCCATTCCCAATCCATAAAACCCAAACAGACCACAAAATTTCGTTAAATTTCTTTCACAAATCAATAAACCACTAAAAAGTTTCGTAAAACAATCTCATGAAGTATAACGAGGGATTGCACATAAAATCCATTCAAATATGGGTTTTAAGGACAAAAACCCATCAATAACATATCAAACCAGATTTGGAAGCCCCAAAACCAATTAATAAATCAATTTCATGGACCATAAAATGGCCCCAAAATATAGAACATAAAATACACATGGAAACCATTTAAAAAAATGCCAAACATGCCTTTAAAGTTTCCTCAAAACTAACATTTGAAAAAGGTATGCATTTTAATTTTATTAAGGATATGTATAAACACCATTTATATCAGAAAACCACATTCATAAATGTCTTATAATACTCAGGTTACATATTCAAAACACAACCATTTTCATAAAGATGTGAAACGGTCCATTTTTGGGCAACTCGGGCCAAAAAATGTTGTAAACCAAAACCCACTTGTTTGTAAAACCAAATATAAATTGGAAATAAAAAATAAAGACCCAAAAATACCATTTATCATTCTTCCAATTCATTTATAAATCCAAAAAAATAAATTTTAAATCACACATCACACATAAAATCCAACCGGGCAATTTACCGAACACATGACATGCCCTTTTTAAACAAAACAATATATTTTAAGTACATGAAAAGGAATAAAACACCAATTTAATACCATATTTACATTCAAGATACTATAACATGTTAAAAATACCAAAAACCAGATTATAAACCTCACAAAATATTTGCAATAGATAATGGAACATTTAAATAAACACTTGTTGAGGACTTTCATGACAAAACAACACTACCTTTCACAAAACAATGATTAAACAACCACTTTGCACACCAAGAAAATTATTCAAAGCCTTAAAAACAACAATAAACATATATATCAGTTGAGTAAAGTATTAAAATGATGAAACATGAATGATAAAGGCATGTTCAAGGGATATCCTACCTCAAATCCTTGGCGTAATTGAAACGCACACCCAAAATCAACCTACACGAGTTTATAAACCCTAATACTATAAAGAACAAACATAAAAAAACAGAAACCCCTTCAAAAAAACATGGTATAACAAAACCCTAGGTCGATCATTACTAGGGGAAAATATAAATCAAAGAAATAATGAGAAGAGGGGGAAGAGGAAAGAGAAAGGAGAAGGAATCTCACCTTTCACCCTAGAAAACTCTTCGTCTTCCATTAGATCTACAACCCTAGAGAGAAGGAAATTGCTTGAAACTTTTTGGAGAGACTCCTAAGGTCTGGAAGAACCAGGGAAAGAATGTGTATAAGTACAAATAACATCAATCATCAATTGATGTTAATCCTCTACCTCAAAAAAACAAACTACTCACAACCACTTCACTAAAATCATTGGAAAAATCAAGCCACCACCTCCACAACCAATCCAAGAACCCGATAGTTGGGCCTTCTCCCAATGAACCCAACCATCAACCAAACCAAAGAGAACTCAAAAAAACCAAATATTCTTGGGGATTCTAGAATGGACTACCCACCAGTACGAAACAACTAGAACTATAAATGTTCTTAGGATGGAAATCCAGGAGACCCATGGTGGGTCCCCCCACCATTAGAAACCAACTAGAAGCGAAGAGAAAAGAATTAAACATGAGATAGAATTGGGACTTACTCACTCTAGCCCAAAAAAACTATCCTACAAAAACCTAAAATACCAAGTTAATAGGGTTACAACATGAACATATATATCACGCACTTCCGAATAGAGGGAACAAGAAATGGGCCAAGACTTTCAGCACAGATCTGGACCCCCACCACTTAGGGAGGGGATGGAAGGGGACCCAATAATATTGCCACTGAAACCACAAAAGAAAAAAAGAAACTACCAAAAACTCTCCACCTACGAATAGTTAACACCAAGATCACACCCAATTTTCAGAGGAGGTCCACATAGGGATATTGATCGAAAACCCACATCCATGAAGGAATAACCCTAGACACTGTGTGAGGGGTTAAGTCCACCACGCTTATTGTGACAAATGGAAATTCACAAAAATGAGGAACCAAAACATTAACATAGAAAGTAACTTACTAAAACAGAGGAGGAAGGATCCTAATCGAGCACCCCACACCTCTGTCGATTTCCTGACTGCGTGAAAAGCTTCACTCCAAGGCCTATGGCTGGAGCAATGATTCTTGAAGCATTTGCTGTACTGCAATCAGGTTATAAGGATCACACCACTGAAAAACCCTCACTTGATTACCAAAAAAAACCATCATCTAAATAGGAACTCATAGATACATAACAAAATTCAGTCTCACTCTAAACGAGGGGAAGAATGGGCAAGGAATACGACGAAACACATCAACATCACCGAACACAACTGCTCTGTCCAAAAGAATTATCATGACCTAGAAGCACTTTTAATAGATCCCAAACAGCTCTCTTTTCCAACAAACAGGTTTAGGAATCATCAAAAAAGGTGGATTTAACATTTGAAATGAATCCTTAGGTTGATCAGTAGGAATGATTTTGAATAGAGAACTATCCATTTCCACATCACAACATCCTACACATCTCTAGAAACCCAATGAAATTTACTCCAAAAACCAAGCCACCAACAAGATCATATCTCAATATACAACAAGAGTATGAATTCTAGATCACAAGGAAGAGAACCAAATAAACAACTCTTCTAAGACATAGAAAAATCAATCCATATAACCATTGGTTTAAAAAAAAGGCCACAATTTTTCAGCTCAAAACAATTTTCAAAAACAAACAAACTTGGTGGGTTTCCAAATTCACCAATGGTGTTTCATCAAGTCTCACCCACATGAAATTTTCTATGCCACCCTAGGCATGCATACACCATACCATATAGGCTATCCTTCCATATATAAATAAAACCATGAATGTGAGCACCCATGAAAACACCAAAGGCTAAAACAAAACAACATCATTCCAAAAAAATTACCTTAAAAAGAAACACCAACCACCAATTGAAAAAACCATTTCATATTTCACAAAAAAACCACAATTCATTAAGAACCATTTTCATAAAAACCAACCCCTTTTCTTTTTTAAAAACTTTTTAAATAACCAAGCCACTCTAAACAACCCCTTCCTATTTTTTTTAAAAAAAAATCAGCAAGGTATATTTTCATAATCCGAGGTCCATTGAGACCAATACCCTTTCTAGTAAAACACCAATCGATCAAAACCAATTTCCAAAACTAATTTATCCGATTCAAAAACTTTTTAACATCACAAAATACCCCATTTAAAACAAATATCCAGAATCACCTTAAAATGATTCACAATTTCAAAACATTTTATTTCAACAAACCACAAGTTTAGATTATGGATAATTCAATCTATTTAAATCATTCCCTCTTCCCTCTATTTTGTTTTCAAAAAAAAACATCCTTCCAAAACCATTCATATATTTAATTCTTGAAAACCCCACTTTTCACTTTTCAATGTCTTATCCTTACTTTAAAACACATTTCCACAATTCTCACACTAGGATTTAAAAAAAATTAGAATTCAAGAGACCAAAAAAAGGGAACTAGTGTTGGTGAGTGACTTGACCATATGGTTAGAAGCCATATGTAAAACACAACACCAACACAGATAGACTTATTAGGGAAATTCCCCATCTCCACATGGCTTTCTAGGCCCTGTGAGCTTCAGGGGGCCATTAGTCAGAATCCCCTTGTCATATCCCAACACCAAACAATCAACAAGAACAAATGACACTAATAAAACTAGACTTCCCATGGAAACCTAAGGATTAGAACGAGAAAGAGTACGCGATGATCTTATTGCACTTACCCCACAAATACCAACAATACTACTCCATCTACCTTGACATCCCCAAAATTACAAGGGTTTTCTAAATAGAAAGGTTCGCTAAGAGCTGACCTCATCTGATACCATTTTGTCACGAACCATCCAGAGTCGACGCTGAACCGGTCACCCAGGCCAGCCCACGACAAGTCCCGAGAGGCCTTCCCAATCCTCCTGGGATGGTGAAAAGCACCAAGGGAATCAATAGAGTACACAAGGGAACAATTTCACCCATATATAAACAATCAAACAAACATCTAAAATAAACGGGCATCCCAAAATGAATTTTTATAAAAATTGAACTAAATATTATTTGTACAAGACACTAAAAGTAAAACAAAAAAAACTCAACTAAATAATCCCAATGACCAACTAACTCCATGTGACACTTCTGGTCACTCTCCAACACAATGATCAAACATCGACCAAGGTGATCGAACTCAAGATGAAACCTGTACAGGGGATAAAAAAACAAGAAGACTATATGTGTGAGTATTAAAACTCAGTAGGTTAGCCCGATGATCAATTCACAATGAAAATTACTTTAAAATAAAAGAAACATCAATTTATAGTTTTAAATTCACGATATGAAATTATGGTTTTCAAATTAGGTTCCATTCTATAATAATTATCAGACAAAAACACGCATGTTTCATAAACAAAAATGCAAGTAACAATTTTTCTCAAAGAGGTGAAACTTCAAAATGAAAATAGTTTTCAAGAGGGATTATTTAAAGAATTTTAACTTTTAAATAAATAAAAAATACTACAGAATTTACCAACCAAACACACCGTATGCCGATGGTGAGTAAAAAATAGCCAATGAGCACTTGTCACGGGAACACCCCTAGGTACTAGTTAGTTGTGAGCCCCAGGTACCTCGTATCTCAGTGAAAGTAACCATAATAAATATCTATTCTCGTGCACACGAGCCACTATTATGTATAATAACCATAACCTAGTGGTCCCCCAAAAACAACATCATCAAAGTTTAGTTAGTGTTTTCATCGTCAAACTTGCTTCATGAAACAGGGGCAAAACCCCACAGAATCACTAGCATACTAGTACACGTCCGCCCACCTAGATACACGGGATTCCCTTCAATTCTCAATCAAGTTACACACATTATAAAATAAAAATTTCACATCCAAATTCCATTCCCAAACCATAAAACACAAACATCCCACAAACATTCTTCACATTTCTTTCACGAATCAATAAACCACTAAAAAGTTTCGTAAAACAATCTCAATGAGTATAACGAGGCTTTGAACATAAAACCCATTAAAATGATTTTTAAGGAAATAAACCTATCAATAATATATAAAAACAGATTTGGAAGCCCTAAAACCAATTAATAAATCAATTTCATAGACCATAAAATGGCCCCAAAATATAGAACATAAAATACACAGGGAAACCATTTTTTTAAAAGAAAATGCCAAACGGGTCTTTAAAGATTTCTCAAAACTAACATTTGACAAAGGTATGCATTTTAATTTTATAAAGGATGTGTATAAACACCATTTACAGAAGAAAACCAAAATCATAAATCTCTTATAATACTCAGGTTACACATTCAAAACACAACCATCTTCATATAGATGTGAAACGGTCCATTTTTGGGAAACTCAGGCCAAAAATTGGTGTAAACCAAAACCCACTTGTTTGTAAAACCAAATAAAAATTTGAAATCAATATAAGGACCCAAAAATACCATTTATAATTCTTCAAACTCATTTATAAATCCAAACAAATAACATCTAAATTACACATCACAGATAAAAGCCAACCAGGCAATTTACCGAACACATGACATGCCCTTTTTAAACAAAACAATTTATTTTAAGTACATGAAAAGGAATAAAAAACCAATTCAATGCCATATTTTCATTAAAGATACTGTATCATGTTAAAAATACCATAAACAAGATTACAAACCGCACAAAATATTTTCAAAAGATAACTGAACATTTAAATAAACACTTGTTGAGAACTTTCATGACAAAACAACACTGCCTTTCACAAAACAATGATTAAACAACTACATTGCACACCAATAAAATTATACAAAGAATTAAAAACAATAATAAACATTTATATCAGTTGAGTAAAATATTAAAATGGTAAAACATGAATGATAAAGGCATGTGAAAGGGATATCCTACCTCAAATCCTTGGCGTAATTGAAACGCACATCCGCAATCACCCGCCACAGGTTTATAAATCCTAAAACTATAAAGACCAGACCTAAAAGAACAGAAACCCCATCCAAAAAACATGGTATAACAAAACCCTAGGTCGATCAATACTAGGGGACATTATAAATCCAGGAAATAATGAAAGGAGGGGGAAGAGGAAGGAGAAAGGAGAAGGAATCTCACCTTTCACCCTAGAAAACTCTTCGTCTTCCATTATATCTGCAACCCTAGAGAAAAGTTAATGGCTTGAAACTTCTTTTAGAGACTCCTAAGGTCTGTAATAACTATGGAAAGAATATTTTTGTCCAAAAGAGTCCTAAATTATTGATTTATGAATAATACAATTTACCTTTTCAATTCTGGACGATTTCAGGTCTCATGAGAAGTTTTAGCCTAATCTGCGACCCATATGAGCTCCAAATAGGTTAAATCGATTATGAGTGCGAGGATAGAGTTATTTGATTCTAAGGGGAAGTGGAAGCACCGAAAAATATTAAAAAATTAAATCGATATAAAAGAAATGAATTATTTTTTTTAAAACAAGAAATGGGCCCATGGGGTGGCCCAATACCTAAATAAGTAACCCCAATTCACCATGATTATGAATTTATATGGGGTCCAAATGGATAAATAATTTTTAATATATCAGTATAGGAAAATTGGTATTTTTAATGGATAAAAAAAGATGAAAAAAGAGTTATAAAAGAATCATATTTGGTTTCTAAAACCGGAAATGGGCTCACGGTTGGCCCAAATCCTCAAGTAACCACCCTTTCTTCAAAAACTCCTAAACAAAAAATGGGGATCCCAAATTAGGTTGGTTAGACATATATAAAACATAAAACCTCAAGATTCATCTCACCATATACCCATAAAATGTATTGGGATTTCCAATGGACCGGATCAATAAAAAGACAAAAAAACTGAGTGTGACAATTCTCCCCACCATTAAAGCTTTCCGCCCCCGGAAAGCCATAAATCATTCCGGTTGATAAATCACCACCTAAGGATTACCTATCAACATTATCCAGCCTCTAAATAAAAAAAATATCATCAACCATCAATGGATGTTAATCCACTACATAAAAAAACAAACTACTCACAACCACTTCCGGAAAATCATTGGAAAAATCAAGCCACTGCCTCCACAACCAAGCCAAGAACCTGATTGTTGGGCCTTCTCCCAATGAACCCAACCATCACCCAAACCAAAGAAAACACACAAAAACCAAATATTCCAGGGGAGTCCTAAATTGAATCCCCACTATTAATAGACAATTATCACTATAAATGTTCTGAGGATGACAATTCAGGAGACCCATAGTGGGTCTCCCCACCATTAAAAACCAACTAGCAACGAACAGACATGAAATCAACATGAGATAGAATTGGGCCTCAGTCATATAAGGCCAAAAAGAACTCTCCTAAAAAAACCTAAAATACCAAGATAATAGGGTTACAACATTTACATCTATACCACCCACTTCCGAATAGAGGGAACAAGAACTGGGCCATGACTTTCTGCACGGATCTGGACCCCCACCACTCGGGGAGGGGAGAGAAGGGGACCCAATAATTTGGCCACTGAAACCACAAAAGAAACAATGAAACTACCCAAAACTCTCCACCTATTAATAGTTAACACCAAGACCACACCTGGTTTTCGCAATAGGTCCACACAGAGACATTGATCGAAAACCCACATCCATGAAGGCATAACCCTAGACACGGTGTAAGGGGTTAAGTCCACCACGGTTGTTGCGACAAAGGGAAATTCACAGATATGAGGAACCAAAACATTGAAATTGAAACTAACTTACCAAAATAGAGGAGTAAGGATCCTAATTGAGCACTCCACACCTCTGTCTATTTCCTGACTGCATGAGAAGCTTCACTCCGATGCATATGGCTGGAGCCCTGATTCTTGAATCATTTACTGCACCGCAGTCAGGTGTTAAGGATCACACCACTGAAAAAAACATCACTTGATAACCAAACAAAAACCTTCATCTAAATAGGAACTCATAGATACATACCAAAATTCTGTCCCACTACAAACGAGTGGAAGAATGGTCAACGAATACGAAGAAACACATCAACATCACCAAACACAATTTCTCTGTCCAGAAAAATTATAACGACCTAGAAGCACTTTTAATAGATCCCAAACTGCTCTCTTTTCCAATAAACAGGTTAAGTAATCATTAAAAGAGGTGGATTTAACATTTTAAATGAATACTTAGGTTGATCAGCAGGAATTATTCCCAACAGAGAACTATCCATGGCCACATCACAACATCTAACACATCTTTAGAAACCCAATGAAAATTACTCCAAAATCGAGCCACCAACAAGATCTCATCTCAAGATACAACAAGAGTATGAAGTCTAGATTACAAGGAAGCTTATAAAGTAAACAACTCTTCTAAGACATAGAAATATCAAGCCACATAACAATTGGTTTTAAAAAAGGCCAAAAATTTTCTTCTCAAAACAATTTTGAAAAACTAACTAACTTTTTGGGTTTCCACATTCACCAATGGTGTTTCATCAGGTCTCACCCACATGCACATTTCAATGCCACACCAAGAACCCAAACACCATACCAAATAGGCCATCCTTCCATATATAAATAAAACAACGCATGTTATCACCCATGAAAACACCAAAGGCAAAAACAAAACAACATCATTCAAAAAAAAAATTACCTTAAAAAGGAACACCAACCACCAAGTCAAAAAACTTTTTCATATTTCACAAAAAAAACACAATTCATTAAGAAAAATTATCTTAAAAAACTACCCCTTTTAATTTTTACAAACTTTTTAAATAACCAAGACACTCTTAACAACCCCTTCCGATTTTTTTAAAAAAAATTCAGAAATGTATATTTTCATAATCCGAGGTCCATTGAGACCAATACCCATTCTAGTAAAACACCAACCGATCAAAACCAATTTCCAAAAATAATTTATCCGATTCAAAAACTTTTTAACATCCCAAAATACCCCATTTAAAAATAATATCTAGAATCACCTTAAAATGATTCACAATTTCAAAACATTTTATTTCAACAAACCACAAGTTTAGATTATGGATAATCTAATCCCTTTAAATCATTTCCACTTCCCTCCATTTTTTTTCACAAAAACACAACCTTCCAAAACCATTATTATATTTAATTCTTAAAAACCCCCTTTTTCACTTTTAAAAATCTTATCCTCATATTAAAATCTATTTCCACAATTTTCACACTAGGATTTTAAAAAAAAATTCATAATTCAAGAACGGTTCAAGAGACCCAAAAAAAGGGAACTACTGTGGGTGGGTGACTTGACCATATGGTTGGAAGCCATATGTCAAACACAAAACCAACACAGAGAGACATATTAGAACCATTCCGTAGCTCCACATGGCTTTCCAGGCCCTGTGAGCTCCAGGGGTCCATTAGTCAGAATCCCCTTGTCATATCCCAACACCAAACAATCAACATGAACAAAGGACACTAATAAAACCGGACTTCCCATGTAATCCTGAGGATTAGAATGAGAAAGAGTTCACGAAGCTCTTCTTCCACTTACCCATAAAATACCGAAAATAATACTCCATCTACCTTGACATCCCCAAAATAACAAGGGTGCTCTAAAAAGAAAGGTCTTCTAAGAGCTGACCTCCTCTGATACCATTTTGTCAAGAACCAGCCCGAGTCGACCCTGAACCGGTCACCTGGGCCAGCCCGTGACAAGTCCCGAGAGGCGTTCCTGATCCTCCTGGGATTGCTACAAGAACCAAGGGCCTCAATAGAGTACACAAGGGAATGACTTCTCCCATATATAAACAATCAAACAAGCATCGAAAAAAACGGACAGCCCAAAATGATTTTATATAAAAATTGAACTAAATATTATTTGTAAAAGAAACTAAATATAGAACAAAACCAAAAACTCAACTGAACAATCTTGATGACCAACTAACTCCATGTGAAACTTTTGGTCACTCTCCAACACAGTGATCAAATGTCTCCCAAGGTGATTGAACTCATGATGAAACCTGCACAAGGGTTAAAAAAAGAAGAAGACTATAGGTGTGAGTATTAAAACTCAGTAGGTTAGCCCGATATTCAATTCCCAATGAAAATTCCTTTAAAATAAAATAAACATCAATTTATAGTTTTAAATTCATGATATTAAAGTATGTTTTTCAAATGAGGATCCATGCTATAATAATTATCACACAAAAATATGCATGTTTAATAAACAAAAATGAAAGTAACAATTGTTTTCAAAGAGGTTCAACTTCAAAATGAATATAGTTTTCAAGAGGGATGATTTAAAGAATTTTAACTTTAAAAAAAATAACAAATACTACTGAATTTACCAACCAAACAAACTGTATGCCGATGGTGAGTACAAAATAGCCAATGAGCACAAGTCACGGGAACACCCCTAAGTACTAGTTAGTTGTGAGCCCCAGGTACCTCGTATCTCGGTGAAAGTTCCCATAATAAATATCCGTTATCGTGCACACGAGCCACTAGTATGGAGAATACCCAAAACCTAGTGGTCCCCCAAAAACATCATCATCATTGTTTAGTTAGTGTTGTCATCGTCAAACTTGCTACGTGAAACAGGGGCCAAACCCCATAGAATCACTAGCATACTAGTACACGTCCACCCACCTAGATACTCGGGATTCCCTTCAGTTCTCAATAAAGTTACACACATTATCAAATACACATTTCACATCCAAATTTAATTCCCAAACCATAAAACACAAATATCCCAAAAACTTTCTTCACATTTCTTTCACGAATCAATAAACCACTAAAGAGTTTTGTAAAACAATCTCAAGGAGTATAACGAGGCCTTGCACATAAAATCCATTCAAAAATTCTTTTCAAGGACACAAACCCATCAATAAAATATAAAACCAGATTTGGAAGCCCCAAAAACAATTAATAAATCAATTTCATGGACCAAAAAATATCCCCAAAAGATAGAACATTAAATACACATGGAATTCATTTTTTAAAAAAAAATGCCAAATGGGCCTTTAAAGCGTTCTCAAAACTAAAATTTGACAAGGGTATGCATTTTAATTTTATTAAGGATGCGTATAAACACTATTTACAGCAGAAAACCAAATTCACAAATCTCTTATATTACTCAGGTTACATATTCAAAAAACAACCATTTTCATAAAGATGTGAAGTAGTCCATTTTTGGCCAACTCGGGCCAAAATATGTTGTAAACAAAAACCCACTTGTTTGTAAAACCAAATACAAACTGGAAATCAATATAAGGAACCAAAAATAAAATTTATCATTCTTCCGATTCATTTATAATTCTTAACAAATAACTATTAAATCACACATCACACATAAAATCCTAACAGACAATTTACCGAACACATGACATGCCCTTTTTAATCAAAAAAATTTATATTAAGTACGTGAAAAGGAATAAAACACCAATTGAATGCCATATTTTCATTCAAGATACTGTAACATGTTAAAAACACCATAATCCAGATTATAAATCTCATAAAATATTTGCAAAAGATAATGGAACATTTAAATAAACACTTGTTGAGCACTTTCATGAAAAAACAACACTACCTTTCACAAAACAATGATTAAACAACCAATTTTCACACCAAGAAAATTAGAAAAAGACTTAAAAACAATAATAAACATTTATATCAGTTGATTAAAGTATTAAAATGATGAAACTTGAATGATAAGGCAGGTTCAAGGGATATACTGCCTCAAATCCATGGAAAAATTGAAACGCACACCCAAAATCACCCACCGCGGGATTATAAACCCTAAAACTATAAATACCAGACCTAAACAAACAGAAAACCCATCAAAAAAACTTTTTATAATAGAAACATAGGTCGATCAATACTAGGGGAAAATATAAATCCAAGAAATAATGAGAGGGGGAATAGGAAGGAGAAAGGGGAAGGAATCTCACCTTTCACCATAGAAAACTCTTCGTCCTCCATTGGATCTGCAACCCTAGAGAGAAGGTAATGTATTAAAAATTATTTTAGAGACTACTATGTTCTGGACGAACCAAGGAAAGAATATTTTTGGCCAAAAGTGTACTAATTAATTGGTTTATTGATGATACAATTTACCTTGTCAATTATGAACGATTTTTGGTATCATGAGAATTTTATGCCTAATACTCGACCCATATGAGCTGAAAAGAAGGTAAACAGATTATGAGGGTTAGGAAAGGGTTATTGGATTATAGGGGGAGGTGGAATAACCGAAAAATATTTAAAAATGAAAATGATATAATAGAAAAGAATTATTTTTTTTAAACAGGAAATGGGCCCATGGGCTGGCCCAATACCTAAATAAGAAACCCCAATTCACCATGATTATGAATTTATATGGGGTCAAAAAGGATATATAAGTTTTAATATATCAGTATAGGAAAAGTGGGAAGTTGAATGGGTGAAAAAGGATGAAAAACAAAAGGGTTATAAAAGAAACAAATTCGGTTTTTAAAACTTGAAATGGGCTCATGGTTGGCCCAAATCATGAAGTAACCACCTTTTCATCAAAAACTACTAAAAAAGAAATGGGGATACCAAATTAGGATGGTCATACATATATGAAACTTAAAAACTCAAGATTAATCTCACCAAACTCCCATGAAAAGTATTGGGATTTCTAATGGACCAGGTCAATACAAAGAAAAAAAAAATCGGGTGTGACAATTCTCCCCACCATTAAAGCTTTCCGCCCCTGGAAATCCATAACACTTTCCGGCTGCAAAGTCACCACCTAAGGATTACCTATCAACATTATCCAACCTATAAATAAAAAAAAATATCTTCAAACATCAATAGATGTTAATCCTCTACCTCAAAAAAAAACACACTACTCACAACCACTTCAGGAAAATCATTGGAAAAATAAAGCCACCACCTCCATAACCAAGACAAGAACCCGATTGTTGGGACTTCTCTCAATGAACCCAAACATCACCCAAACCAAAGAGAAATCACAAAAACCAAATATTACAGGGGAGTCTAGAATGGACTCGTCAACATTAAGAAACAACTTTCACTAGAAATGTCCTTAGGATGAAAATCCAGGAGACCCATTGTGGGTGTCCCCACCATTAGAAACCAACTAGCAATAAACAGACAAGAATTCAACATGAGATAGAATTGGGACTCACTCACACAAGACCAAAATAACTCTCCTAAAAAAACCTAAAATACAAAGTTAATTGGTTACAACATGAAAATCTATAACACCAACATCCGAAAAGAGGGCACAAGAACTAGGCCAAGTCTTTCAGCACGGATCTGGACCCCCACCACTCGTGTAGGGGAGGGAAGAGGACCCAATAATTTGGCCACTGAAACCACAAAAGAAACAACTAAACTACCCAAAAATATCCACCTACTAATATTTAACACCAAGACCACACCAAAGTTTCATAGGAGGTCCACATAGGGACATTGATTGAAAACCCACATCCATGAAGGCATAACAACAGACACTGTGTGAGGGGTTAAGTCCACCACGCTTGTTGCGACAAAGGGAAATTAACAGAAATGAGGAACCAAAACATTGATATAGAAATTAACTTACCAAAACAGAGGAGGAAAGATCCTAATTGAGCACTCTACTCCTCTGTCAATTTCCTGACTGCGTGAAAAGCTTCACTCCAAGGCCTATTGCTGGAGCCTTGATTCTTGAAGCATTTGCTACACTGCAGTTAGGTGATAAGGATCACACCACTGAAAAAAACCCTCAAATGATCACAAAAAAAACACCTCCATCTAAATAGGAACTCATAGATACATTCCAAAATTATGTCTGACCCAAAACGAGGTGCAGAATGGACAAGGAATATGACAAAACACATCAACATCACCGAACACAACTGCTCTGTCCAAAAGAATTATCACGACCTAGAAACACTTTTAATAGATCCCAAACAGCTCTCTATTCCAACAAATAGTTTAAGGCATCATCAAAAGAGGTGGATTTAACATTTGAAATGAATCCTTAGGTTGATCAGCAGGAAATATTTCCAACGGAGAACTATCCATGGCCACATCACAACATCTAACACATCTTTAGAAACCCAATGAAAATTACTCCAAAACCGAGCCACCAACAAGATCTCATCTCAAGATACAACAAGAGTATGAATTCTAGATCAAAAGGAATCTAACAAAATAAATAACACTTCTATTACATAGAAAAATCAATCCACATTACCTTTGGTTTTAAAAATGGACACAATTTTTCATCTCAAAACAATTTTGAAAAACAAAATAACTTGGTGGGTTTCCACATTCACCAATGGTGTTTCATCAAGTCTCACCCACATGCACATTTCCATGCCACCCCATGCACCCAACCACCATACCATACAGGCCATAATTCCATATATAAATAAAACCACGCATGTGAGCACACATGAAAACACCAAAGGCTAAAACAAAACAACATCCTTCGAATAAAAATTTTAAGTTAAAAAGGAACACCAACCACCAAGTCAAAAAAAACTTTTCATATTTCACAAAAAAACCACAATTCATTAACAAGAATTTTGTTAAAAACCTACCCCTTTTAATTTTGAAAAACTTTTTAAATAACCAAGACACTCTAAACAACCCCTTCCCATTTTTTTAAAGAAATTCAGCAAGGTATATTTTCATAATCCGAGGTCTATTGAGACAAATACCCTTTCTAGTAAACCACCAACCGATCAAAACAAATTTTCAAAACTAATTTATCCGATTCAAAAAAAATTTAACATCCCAAAATACCCCATTTAAAAAAAATATCCAGAATCACAATAAAATGATTCAGAATTTCAAAACATTTTATTTCAACAAACCACTAGTTTAGATTTCGGATAATCCAATCCCTTTAAATCATTTCCAATTCCCTCCATATTTTTCACAAAAACACAACCTTCCAAAACCATTCTTATATTTAATTCTTGAAAACCCCACTTTTCACATTTAAAAATATTATCCTTACTTGAAAACCCATTTCCCCAATTCTCACACTATGATTTTAAAAAAAAATTATAATTCAAGAAAGGTTCAAGAGACCCCCAAAAAAGGGAACTAGTGTCGGTGGGTGACTTGACCATATGGTTGGCGGCCATATGTCAAACACAACACCAACACAGAGAGACTTATTAGGACCATTCCCTAGCTCCACATGGGTTGCCAGGCCCTGCGAGTTCCAGGGGGCCATTAGTCAGAATCCCCTTGTCATATCCCAACACCAAACAATCAACAAGAACAAAGGACACTAATAAAACCGGACTTCCCATGGAAACCTGAGTATTAGATAGAGAAAGAGTTCGCGACACTCTTCATGCACTTACCCCTCAAATACCAACAATACTACTCCATCTACCATGAAATCCCCAAAATATCAAGGGCACTTTAAAAAAGAAAGGTCTGCTAAGAGATGACCTCCTCTGATAGCATTTTGTCATGAACCATCCCGAGTCGACCCTGAACCTGTCACCCAGGCCAGCCCGTGACAAGTCCTGAGAGGCATTCCTGATCCTCCTGGGATTGCGAAAAGAACCAAGGTCCTCAATATAGTATAGAAGGGAACAATTTAGCCCATATAAAAACAATCAATCCAATATAAAAAATAAACGGACATCCCAAAATCAATTTATATAAAAATTGAACTAAATATTATTTGTACAAGAATCTAAAAGTAGAAAAAACCAACAACTGAACTGAACAATCCCGATGACCAACTAACTCCATGTGACAATTCTGGTCACTCTTTAACACAATTATCAAATATCACCCAAGGTGATTGAACTAAAGATGAAACCTGCACAAGGTCTAAAAAAGAAGAATACTATAGGCATGAGTATTAAAACTTAGTAGGTTAGCCCGATATTCAATTCCCAATGCACATTCCTTTAAAATAAAAGAAACATAATTTTATAGTTTTAAATTCAAGATATAAAAGTATGGTATTCAAATGATCTTCCATGATATAATAATTATCAAACAAAAACATTCCTGTTTAATAAACAAAAATGCAAGTAACAATTTTTTTCAAAGAGTTGAAACTTCAAAATGAAAATAGTTTTCAAGAGGGATGCTTTAAAGAATTTTAACTTTTAAATAAATAACACATACTACTGAATTTACCGACCAAAAACACCGTATGCCGACGGTGATTACAAAATATCCAATGAGCACTAGTCATGGGAACACCCCTAGGTACTAGTTAGTTGTGAGCCCCAGGTACCTCGTATATCAGTGAAAGTAACCATAATAAATATCCGTTCTCGTTCACACGAGCCACTAGTAGGGAGCATACCCATAACCTAGTGGTCCCCCAAAAATATCATCATCATAGTTTATTTAGTGTTGTCATCGTCAAACTTGCTACATGAAACAGTGGCAAAACCCCATAAAATCACTAGCATACTAGTACACGTCCGCCCACCTAGATACTCGGGTTTCCCTTCGGTGCTCAATCAAATTACAGACATTATAAAATACACATTTCACATCCAAATTCTATTCCCAAACTATAAAACACAAACATCCATCAAACATTCTTCACATTTTTTTCACGAATCAATAAACCACTAAAAAGTTTTGTGAAACAATCTCATGGGGTATAACGAGGCCTTGCACATAAAATCCATTCAAAAATGAATTTTAAGGATACAAACCCATCAATAACATATCAAACCAGATTTGTAAGCCCCATAAACAATTAATAAATCAATTTCATGGACCATAAAATGTCCCCAAAAGATAGAAAATAAAATACACATTGAAACCATTTTTAAAAAAAAATGCCAAACGAGCCTTTAAATCTTACTAAAAACTAACATTTGACAAGGGTATGCATTTTAATTTTATTAAGGATGTGTATAAACACCATTTACAGCAGAAAAAAACATTCATAAATATCTTATAATACTCAGGGTACATATTCAAAACACAACCATTTTCATAAAGATGTGAAACGGTCCATTTTTGGGTAACTCGAGACAAAATATGTTGTAAACCAAAACCCACTTTTTTGTAAAACCAAATCCAAATTGGAAATAAATATAAGGAACCAAAAAAACAATTTATAATTATTCCAATTCATTTATAATTCCAAACAAATAACGTTTAAATCACACATCACACATAAAAGCCAACCAGGCAATTTACAGAAAACATGACATGCCCTTTTTAAACAAATCAATTTATTTTAAGTATGTAAAAAGGAATAAAACACCAATTTAATTCCATATTTTCATTCAATATATTTTAACATGTTAAAAATACCATAAAAAAGATTATAAACCTCAGAAAATATTTTCAAAAGACAACAGAACATTTAAATAAACACTTGTTGAGCACTTTCATGACAAAACAACACTACCTTTCACAAAACAATGATTAAACAACCACTTTGCACTCCATGAAAATTATATAAAGGCTTATAAACAATAATAAGAATTTATATCAGTTGAGTAAAATAATAAAACGATGAAACTTGAATGATAAAGGCATGTGCAAGGGATATCCTACCTCAAATCCTTGGGGTAATTGAAACGCACACCCGAAATCACCCGCCGCAAGTTTATAAACCATAAAAATATAAATAAAAGACCTAAACAAACATAAAACCCATAAAAAAAACATTGTATAACAAAACGATAGGTTGGTCAATACTAGAGGACAATATAAATCCAATAAATAATGAAAGGTGGGGGAAGAGGAAGGATAAAGGAGAAGGAATCTCACCTTTCACCCTAGAAAACTATTCATCTTCCATTAGATCTGCAACCATATAGAAAAGGTAATGGATTGAAACATCTTGGAGAGACCCCTATGGTCTGGAAGAACCAGGGGAAGAATATTGGTGGCTAAAAAAGTACTAATTGATTTATTTATGAATGATACAATTTACCTTGTCAATTCTGGACGATTTGAGGTATCATTAGAATTTTCAAAATAATCCGCAACCCATATGAGCTCCAAAGAGGGTAAATCGAATATGAGGGTGAGGAAAAGGTTATAGGATTATAGGGGGAGGTGTAATAAACGAAAAAAATTAATAAATGAAAATGATATAAATGAAACGAATTATTTATTTTAAAACAGGTATTGGGCCCAAGGGCTGGTCCAATACCTAAATAAGTAACCCCAATTCACCGTGCTAATGAATTTATATGGGGTCAAAAAGGATAAATAAGTTTTAATATATTTGTATAAGGCAATTGGGAAGTTTAATAGGTGAAAAAGGATGAAAAAAGAGTTATAAAAGAAACAAATTCTGTTTTTAAAACTGGAAATGGACTCACGATTGGCCCAAATCATAAAGTAACCACCCTTTCTTCAAAAAATCCTAATAAAGAAATGGGGATCCCAAATTAGGGTGGTTAGAAATATATGAAACTTCAAAACTCTAGATTAATCTCACTATATACCCCTAAAAAGGATTGGGATTTCCAATGGACCGGATCAATACAAAGACAAAAAAACCCTGGTGTGACATTTTCAAAATGAGGATCCTTTTATCAACTATGCGTATAGAATCATTGTTTTAACAAAGACCACAAGAATACATTTTGTAGCTTTTATAGAAAATATTTTCATTTACTATTCTATATTAGGTTTCAAAACAATTTTCCATGAAAAAAATTTATAATATTTTATAAATTTTGTTAAAAATAAATAATTTATATCAAAATGGAAAGGGTATTTTTTTAAATAATTCTTCCTCAAATATTTTAATATATTTTATTCTATATAAATATACATTGATTAATAATATCCTTTTATGAGGTAATATTATAATAATGGAATTGAAAAAAATTATATAAATTTTTTATGATTAGTTTAATGGGAAATGAATTGACATTTTATATTTTATTTTCCCAATAATGATTGATATTTGTTATATGATATATTTATTTATTGTAGTGTTTTTTGAAATGATTAATTTATTAGACTCATTATCTAAAAGTAAGGGTTCATAATTATATAAGAACTAAATGCATCAATAGGTCTGACAAGACAAAAAAAATTCTAGGTATATTTACATAGCCTTATCCAATTATATGAAATTTCTAAGAACAATAACATGATAGGAAATTTTAGATATCTAGAATTATGAATTCCATCAATATAAAATAATTTATTATTATTGAAGTGATTTTTTAATTGTTAGGATATCCATGGATGAGTTTGAAGCACATCTGATTAATTATTTTACATTATTTGATTATAATTGAATTCTTAATGTTGTTCTTCTTGACTAAGTAATTGACTCAATGGAATAAATTTGAAGTCAATTAATTTTACATATTGATTATAAATAATTTACTCATAAAATATTATATGGTATGTAACACTTATTAAGAATTTTTGATAAAAATTATTTAATTTCCATTCCCAAGGAATCCAGGATGTTAACAATTATTTATATAACATGTTATAACAACGAGAATAATGATTTTATCAAAGAGAACATATTGTTGTATTTTTTTTGGAAATGTATGTGTGATTCAAGGATTTATCTAGTTTACCAAGATGTATATAAAATAATGTCCATTGGTATTTAATAATTTGTTTCTATTACCAATGAAATAATGTAATCACCTAATATGGTATAATGTAGATGTTGTCTTTATAGCCGGTATCTAATTATTTTTATTTAAATATTTGGAACTTGTTTAATTAAAACATAGATTATTGAATATAAACTTATGAATAAAATGGGAAAAATTATATTTAATTACTAATAACCTAATGATATGGTAAGGTAGATATTTTGTTTTTTTCTTAACCATACATCCCTATCAAGATATTATATAGGGATGTTCATTTTTTTGTTGATATATCTAGTGATAGTTACACCAAAATGATTTTGGCGAATATATATAGACCATCATTTTATACCACTAGTATATACTATGGTTAATTGAAATTTTATTTATAAACTATTATGTTGAATGATATACTAGAACATGAAGAAACATATGATATTCCTTAGTGATTTGGGATAAAACTAATTTTTCTGGGTTGATAAGTCTATGGTTGATCATATGTTTAAGTGGATAGATAACCATATGAGTATTTATGTGAGGTAAATTTAACATGATAAAGCATATATTGGAATAAATTAATGGGAATAAAACCATTATTTTTACTATATATGTTATTAAAAAATATATTTGATGAATAAAGGTTTTATATTTTGCATAGACCCATAGTTTTTATAAATAAATTTTACATATTATAAATTTATTTTTCAATGAATAACATTATTTTCCATGAAAAAATCATATATGAGCAGTGCATTTGAAATCATTGATAGATAAATAAATGTCTCATAATATATAAATATCATCTCCAACTATTTTCATCATAACTAGAACCCTTTATAGACATATCACATATAAAACCATTATTCATGTACATGGGGATGGAATCATAAGAAAGGGTGAGGTTAGATGCACATGAAGGGTAAAATGGGATATATAAATTATACCCTAAGAATAACATGATAATAAGGGTTTGATAAAACGACTATCAAGTTAGAAAAACAATCTCATAATATCATATATCATAATCTTGATTCAAAAATATTAGATGTTCATAATACATGAATCATAAAGGAATCCATGAACATTATATAACAGAGTATAAATTTTGTATAAGACAAAATTTTATGGAAGAAAAATAAATATATAAAATCATTTAAAAGGTAGAAAGGTATCTGTACCACAACTATCATCATATATTTAGTTCACTACATATTTTATAATAGAAGTCATGGTTCCCACAATAATCTCTAACAGTTGATTAAGTAAATTAATAAATTGGTATCACTACACATTTCACTCAGGTTTACCTCATGAGATCTCTATATTTACATAATACATTAGAGTTTAATATAAATTCAATCCCAACCACTACATAAATAATTGAATATATATGTGTGTGACATAAGATCAAAAAACATGCACCACATCAAAACCCAATAAAATAAGACATTTTTCATAAACATTTAAAAACCAAAAGAAAAAAATGGGTTTCATAACCATCTATTCATCACAATCATAATAAATAAAGAAACTAATAGAGATGGTGTTATTATATCACATCTCTAGTGGTGAAATTTTATCATCAAGGATGTTATCAAAGATAAAAATTCTTATAAAATATTACATGGTAATTTATTGAGAAAATTACCATTTCTAATATGAAATCAGTAATTTGAAATATAAAAAATTTACCAAATATTATTCAATTTTTTTCCTTCAACTTATTTAGGGTTAATTTCTGATCAAGCTTAAAATAATATGTTGGTCCTAATGGAATGATTTTTTTTATGCCGTATAAGTAAAAAATATATCATTCCACTCATACAATGTTTCATCAATTGTAACTTATACATCTATATGAAAATTATAAATATATTACTTTTTTAATATTTTGTAAAGAAATGATAATTTGGGTAAAAATGACATTAAAAAATCTTATAATAGTTCTAATTAATAACTGTCAATATATTTTGCAATCATTGATATGTATGAAAATGGTTTTTTGAATGAATAAAAAATAATGTCAGTTTTAGATTAAAATATTCATTTGGTTTTATAAGTACCAAATGTCATAAAAATGACTAGAAACCATGTAAAATATTGAAACAACTAGAGTAAAAATAAATTAATGAGTTTCTAAGAGGTAGATCATGGAGTTTAATTATTAGAAACATAATCATAATAAATATCGAAAAAGAATAATATTATAACAAACAAATGAGAATAGTTTGGTAACATTTAAATCACAATCCCATTGATGAAATGAAATCGAATGAAATATTAAATATCATGTTACTATGGGTATTCATGATATAATATTTCAACATGGAAATATATAAACCAAAAAATTTAAGGACTGTTGAATATGGCCTATATATCGTAAAAAAAATTGAGACTAAAAATATCATACCTCAAGTTTGACTTTATTTAAAGGTTCTAAAACCTCTTATATAATAAATAATATTGTAATATAAATAAATAACATTGTAATGTATTTAGTTATAATATACGATCCACTTTTTACATTTAAACACCTATTTGTATGTAGTTTTTTATTAAAATCATTATTTTTGGGTTTTATCACAATTTTTTTCAGGAGAATTACAGTTCAGTATTATCCATCCTTATACATAGATTAGTGTTCAAAAATATCAAAAATGTTAATAACTATATTAATATCATATATTATAATTATAATAATATATTTATGATCATCCATAATTTATTGAGATGAAAATATGGATTATATCATTAATTGAGATGTTGTGTCATTTGTATACAATAATGATGTTTCCACATTTCAAATGATTGAATGTGAAATATTAAAATAATAATCAACCATTATATTATAAATATTATAAAATATAATTATAAAAAATATTTTTATTACCATCCATTTAATAAAGAAATGAATAACTATTCTCAATGATTTGTGTAGGTGGTAGTCCACATATATACATAAGAAATCCATTCTTTTAAAAATAGATTATAACGTAAAAAGGTAAATATTATATTAATAAACAACAACAATAATAATTTCATAAATATAATATATAATCATTAATCACATCATAATAACCTTTATTGAATGATGGTTTAATAAGATGAATTTTATCTCTATGTGGGGATGGTATGTCATACGTATGCATGAGCAACACATTCACTCTTCATTTGATTGAAAAAAGGTGAATAAAGGTGGGATATTGATCATAATAAAAATTAAATATATTGAGGATAAAAACTCTATTATTTTATGATTAATAGATCATATTTAAAGGATTTATAACATGAAATAAATTTTAATAGGTTTGGTAATACCATGACCTCTTTTTGGATATGCCTCAATTAGGTCTATTTTGAAGGATGCTTCAATGATTGTTTTAAGAAATCAAGACACATAAATCACAGATAGATAATTTTAAAAGAATACATTTTATGGTTTGGTTGTGTTAGAAATCCCTATGTGGTGTAATAAAAGGCAGTACTCTGTTTCCCTTTATAAAGTGAGGTGAGGATCACTCTTGGAATTTAAAAAACGATTAAAATGAAAGAATTACCTTATCAATAATAAATACTCCAAATTTAAGGATAGACAAATATATGGTATAATATGGTTGATATACCATCATCAAATTAAATTTGTATTGTTCTCTATTTTATAATCCTTACCTTTTGGATTGTCCCCTATGTAAACCTATTTTAACCCCTATCGCAATAACATTTTTTTCACTATTAATGGGTTAGAATTTTGTATAAGGTTATATTATTCCTCTAAGTGGACAAGATATGTAATTTTTTAACATATATTAAAATCATATTCCTCATTCAATATAATTATAATTTTCATATAATGTATTAATATATTATTTTCATATAATATCATTAATTTCATTTCTAATAATATTTATTTTACTTGATGTTAAATATAAGAAGATAAGGATTGAATTTGAATTTTATATTTTCAAATATACCTAATATTTCTTAGTTGACAATTTTTTTTATATATTAATTCAACGACACTGTATCACATTATATATTTTTAAATTCATTTATTTTCTTTTTCTATTAATTTTATAATTAATATGTCAGCATTGCGCTAATATTTAGTGGAATTATTCAATAACTAAAAATTATTAACAATTTATAATGTTAAATAAAATTAATTTATTATTCAAAAAAACATTTATAACCGAACCTAACCTCTGTTTATCGTAATTTAAAAAATACTATAGAGATTAAAGTCAATAGTTTATCATTTTTATACTATAATTTATGTAAATTAATATAATGTTCAAAATCAAAGGAATATGTTATGAAAATGTCAATTACTTGAGGCATGGGTTTCAATGACCAAACTACACCTATAAACTAGAACATGGAATGATTCAGATAAATTTTAAATTCTTGTCCTAATGTATTGACCCTACTTTACTTGTTTTTTATCCATGATAAGGTGGTACACATCTACAATGGTTATAATTAATATTGAAAGAAAACAAATGGGGCTCATATACCAAATTTAAACCTCGAGAATGAAAATATTGAGTCCATTTATCCTTAATCAATTTCAAAATTTAGTATAAACCAATATAGGATAAAAACACAGAACACAAAAAAAAAACAATTTTCCTAAAAAACCCATTTTTATGTATAGAAAACACTTTTTAAAAAATTCAATAATAAAAATTATTTCAATTAGCATAATTGGATTATTAGTAATTTATAAGAAATAATTTTACTTTTAAAAAATTTTAAAAAATATATTTTAATGTTTTGGAAAAAAATCTAGTTTTTATTAAAAATCTGAATTTTTTCAGTATATTTAAAAATAATTATTTTCAAAAAATATTACAATGCAACTATAAGATAATTTGTAATAACCCTAGCCCTAGTATCCTTGAGCTAATTCCATACATTATTACATTTACATACACACATTGAATCAAATCCAATGGAACAATTATTTTATATGTTTTAGATAACTACATACATACATAATACCCACTAAACATTATGAGTTAAAATTAAAACATAACAAATAACAATAAAAAAATAATTTCTTTAATGAAGACTCCTTAGAAGAATTATTCATCATATATTATGAAAATGAATCAAAATATGGGTGAGATAAAAAATTTATTATATATTAAGTACGATAAATGATATCATGAATCAATAAAAATAATCAATATTGATAGGTAAATTTATAAACACACATTCAAATTAACTAACATAATAAGGAATAAAAATTAATGCAATGTAAATTTTTAAAAACACATTCAATCTAATCTATGGATTCATATTGAAATGCATCTATAGTTAATATCACTGAGGGAATCTCATGGATAATAATAAATTATTTATAAATGAATTCAATGAAAAATTATCATATGTATGGTTTACCAGTAACAAGAATCCTTTACCATTATGACCATTCACAAGAAAAATTAAAATATATTGGAAAAAACCCATCTGATTTACCTACTGATTCATCTTAAGAGAATACTGGTGCAATGAGGGGATTTCTTTAAATAGTCCCCAAACCCTCTCATAAATTTCAAAATAATTCCACATATATAGAATAATATATTATAATTATAATCTAAAATCTATTTCATGAATTTTATATATTCGGTATAGAAGACTAATTTTCCAATATTTCCACTATAAATAAAATTACATTAAAAGTAAACACCATATTTAAAAATTGTATATAGTTTAGGAAAAAATCATATCCATTAAAAAATAATATGTATACTAAATATAAATTTACATTCTATTGAAAAAATATTACAACTGAGTGACTCCTTCAAGAAAAGGCTATCAATCATAAAATATGTGAGATTTTATAATAACTTTCACCCTTTGGTATTTTTCAAGTGAAATTCCCATGGATGATATAATTCAAATAGTACCATAATTTTTTATGAATTATGAATGAATCATGATATTTATGGTCAAATGGGATGTATAGAGACCACATAAAAGTGAATTGGTGAATATTAACCAATAAGTCTGAATTGAATTTAAATTGACAATACATCCCCTATATTGTGCTCTTATTGTCTTGAAAATTATATAAACTCCATTATTATATATTTAAACACGTTATTAACATATCCCTGAAACATATTAATATTTATAATATCATATATTATCATTTTATCATGTCTTGTTAACCATTTGTTAATAATTATTCATTATTTTCTCTGTTTCTGGTGCAAATTACATTGTTTTCTCATGTGTGTTTCATCATGAAAAGTATAGTTATTTTACAAATTGTATAGTTAAATAATATATTAAAAATATTAATGACATAATTAACATATTTTTATTTCAATTTTTATTTATATACTAATCATGACTGATTTTTATGAAAAATAATTTTGTTATGAGCATAGAGATGGTAGTTAATATGTACGCATGAGTAACAGTTCCATTTTCCAATAATCATTATGGAATTATGTTATGTATTTTTTAATATATAAAAAATTATCATAAAATAATTTATATAATATTATATAATTATATATATATCATCTATTTGTGTTTTGGTGATAATAACATATTCACATCGTCTTGTGAAGGAATTAGTCCATACATACCTAAACGTTGTTATCATCTTTAAATGAGTGATTTGGAAAAAAATAAAATCATAAATATTATCTCTCTCAATTGATCAAAAATTTAATGAATATATCAATTATATAATTTATATAACATATAATCATTAGCTTTATCCGTATCACATTACATGTGAATATTTAGTGAAAGAAGATTTATATAACTTCCTAAGGCGGTAGTCCACCATACACACTTGTTATGTTATCATATCAACTATAGAATGGAATGTAAAACAATATATATTATATAGAGACTCAAGAGCTATAATTTTTTTTAATAAATTATATATTTATATATATACATTATATTGATCATCATAAAATACATTTCGAGGTTGAAATGGATAAAATAATGACTTCTGTTCATGAGGCGGTAGTCCACCATACACAGAAAAGTTGTTTTATTTTCACAACTAATGGATGTATATATTTTTTATGTGAATAAATTATTATAACACAATATAAATATTTTGATTATACTTATACAATTATATAACCATATTTTGATAAAATATTTTTGGAGGTTGAGAATGAAATAAAATAAAAAGACCCATTAAAGAGTAATAACTCATGTTTTTATACTCTCATTAGATTCATAGAGAAGAACTAAAATGTTGAATTCATAAAAAAATAATTCTCGTTTGATGAGTTTAATGAATTTGGAATTTAATTTTTTTTGTTCATGGTTGGATCATGTTGGTTATAATTTGTGAAGAATATGAACGATATGGAGGCCATTTATGAGTTGGGGTGGACACACATTTTATCTTTTAAACTAAATGGCTGATACCACACATTTTATATGTAACAAGGGTAGAAAAATGGACTATTATATAATATTATACTGTAAGGAGTAGAAAAATATATAGGATAATTCTTTTTTACAACTGTATATGAAAATTTTAATCTTATCATTTTTTGTTTCAGCCCCGATAAACCCATTTTTATAATATTTGAGGTAATAAATTATTACTAGAATTAGTATTCACATTGCTGAAAAATTATGTTGAACATGTTAGCCATTATAAATTATTTTTATTAAAAATATAAAATATATTTTTTCTAAATTATACTCACAGAAGTTGATGAAATGAATTTAAACATAGACCCATAGATATGATGAGAATGTAGGTTTTTAATGTAAAAATGTTCAAATAATTATTGTCTTAGTATATATGAATTCTACTTTAAAATGATTAAATTAATATAAATTGGTTTAAATGAAATATAATTTAGCTAATTTTACTTTTAAAATAATTCATATATAATTTAATATTATAAAGAATTTAAATGAAAATGTAGTTTCTAATTAAAATGCAGTATTATTTACTATTCATTAAAAAATAAATCATTTAATTAAAAATAAAAAAATTGATAGTAATAAAATTAATGTATCCATACATGATTTTTTTATATATTTGATGTTATTTGTCAACATGTGGTATAAATTAATTTTAAATTATATTCGCAAACCAAAATTAAACTGTTTTATTAATACCGTTTTTCAAAAAAATATCTCTTTCCTTTAAATGATTATTATTTTATTACTAGTAAATATATAATAAATAATTATTCATAAAATATCTCTATTTATAAGTTATTTAATCCTATTTATAATCTCTAATTTAGTATAGATTTTATAAATATTATGATAAATAATAATAGTTTAATAATATATGGTGGTTCGGTAGAACCTAGTCTTGCCTATAACATAAACTATCAAAGAAACAAGTATTTGTGTGTAACATAAGATAAACTTATAATTATGAGTAATTAATGATACCTATGATTCGTATTTTAATTAAAAATAAATAAATCTTAAATTCTTGAGGCGTTATATTCCCTTCTAGGCTTGTTGTTCCATGTCCAACACTCTACCAAATAAATTGTCCATAAATTTAAATTTCTTGGTATTATATAATGTTTAAATTTATATTTAAAAAATTAATTATTTTTAACAAATAAATTTTTAAAATTTAAAAATATACTGAAAGGAATTATTATTTCACATAAAGAAATAAAAATAGTGTCCGACTTAAATGATTTATTTTATGATCATATGAATTTACTAGTAAAAATTCATTTATTATTTCCTAATAATTAAAATAAAAAACATTATTAACATGTAAATATATAAATATATTTTACAATGTAATTATTGTGATCTATTCCCGAAAATTAGATTAATTAGTTATAATGCATGTACATAAATAAAAATATTTTGTAGTCTGTTTAAGATCCTTGTTTAATTTCATAAACTCTATAGAATATTATTTAACTTGTATAAAATCATAGAGTGTAATATTCCCGCAAACATTAATAAATTTCTACTTTAAAATTTTATCTTTTTCTCAGTAATCCAGGGTTTATCATTTGAAAATTCAATCTAGAATACTCATATCAAAAAATGATTTAGTAAAAAATCCTTTTAAAATGAGGGTAACAGAAATAAGAAGATTGTGTCAAATAAAACTAGACTTGGTTTCCAAAAAGGAGAAAATTATTTGAAGGTAAAAATATGAACATGAAGAATAAAATTAGTTCTTAATGACTAATATATAGTAATTTAAAACATGGTAAGGATATATTTTATGACTACGAAACCATAAATTGATGATGGGTTCAAACTCAATCGATTCATTATAAAATATGTTTAAAGTATAAAATTATATTTCCGTATTATTAATCGAATTTATTTTACATTAAATAATAATAATATACATAACATGAGATAATATACTTTCATCATTTCTTTTCACATCATAGTCACAGTTTCATACTTTAGATGTGCTTCCACCAATTTGAACATAATCTCATACCCTAGGAATTGAATAATCCAGATGAAATATTTTTAATAACACATGAAGTAATATAATAATTCATTTTCATGTATATTAATATTTTTGTGTTACATTGAAATATTCATTAAAAATATTAAGTATTATTTAAACCAAAAATGTATTTTTTTAATCTTTTTATTTTGTTAAAAGTTTTTATATAAAAGTATAATGTATATATTTTATAATTTAAATTTTAAAAAACTAATATCATTTTTGAAATCATAATATAAAAATTATTATTGGGTGAAAATTTTGTAATTAAGAAAACATTTTTTTGGTGAATAGTTAAAATAGCTATTTTTTGAAAAACATCATTTATTATCAAGAAAATAAAAAAAAGTAACATCATATTTCTTAATGTTATTTCATGTAACATAAATATAATTTATTTATATTAAATCCTCTTATTTTTGGGTTTTTAGTCATTACATTTTATTTTAATATATGTATATTTTTGGGTTTAAAAACAGGTTCTTTCCAAATACTATTTTTACGGGCATTATGTATCTTCATTGTTGTTAATTAAAAAAACCCCTTATTGGGAATTGTTAGAAGGAAATTTTTATATTGTATATAAATAAATTATAATTTAAATTCATATAATAACTATTACTATATATATAGATAATATAAAATCTTCTTATACTTGAAAAAAATTCATGAAACCCCACTTTTGGAATAAAAATAGAAGGATAGAGCCCATATCTCTAGTGATGATCTCACGAAACCGTTCAAGTTTATTCTAAAGTTTGGGGTTTCATTTTTCTGGTTTATTTGGATTTTTGTGTTTTTTCTTCATTACATCATCTATCTAATTTTAAACATGTTTTTAATTTTTGGTTTTTCATTATAGAAGGATTTCCCCCTTGACAATTTTGTCTACCTCTCCTCACAGTCATTTTTCTTCAGATTCCTATATGCTACAAATTCCAACTGTGACATTAACTATATTGTCTAAAAAAATTCATTTATAGTTCATAATAATTATCTTAGACATAGATTCCAGTAATTTCCCATTCAAAAAGTGTCTCTCGTAGTCTTCTCTCATTTGGATGTATGTATATCTTGACCATAGAAATACTAGACCATCATTGTACTCAGTGGTGACCATATGATTCAATGATATGACACCTAACAAGTATGTAATTGGGGGTAATAGTTGGACATGGCTTTGTTCATTTGGTTAGGTTGTGCTGCAATATTTAGTTTATTTTTTGATGTTTTGGTTCATGTTGGTGATGTGTTGTGATGTGTACTATTGTTTATTTAGATATGTGTTTATTGTCATGGTATTTCCATTGGTCTATACATGGGTATTGTCCAATGGAAGCTATCAATTATGTCACTTGACATCATCATCTCTAGATATTCTCTTATTTCATTATCCATAATTCATGACTCCAAAGTTTTCTTGCATGATGGGGTTCTGGTTTGTTTGGATCGTGTTGGTGGTGTGTGTGACTGTCTAAATGGGCGTGAGGTGGTAGTGTGCTCCTCATTACTATAATATGACCTATTCATCTCTGGTGAAGTTTGGATTTAGTGGTTATAATTGGATTTTTGGTATGATGTTTTGTTTGGATGGATATTATTTCTAGATTTTATACATTGTGATAGAATAGTGAGTTTTGAAGGTGGTGGTTCATTGTATCAAGATGATTTTGATTATTCTTATGTGTAAAGAGAATATTCAATGGAAGTGTTTTTTTAGTAATAGAGATGCTGATTCTATATTTCTACCATCTCTTAGTTTACAATTGTTGTGACTGTGAGACATTGATAATGGTGAACATGCATCAGTGAAGGTGGTGAGGATGATGAAAGTGTCATGTTGTGGATCACCTTTATAATGAACCAGATTGTTAGCGTGGGTATAATTCTATGAGAATTTTAATTTTTATATTTTGTTTATTTTCCATTCCTTAAAATCTTTTTCAAAACATAATTCTGAATGTTAGAGCACATAAACAAATAGATTTTAGACATTCTTAAATTTATGAGGAGTTCTTCAGTTGATTCTTTTTTGTGTTTTAGTAGATTTGGTCCCTGAAAACTAAAAAATACAGTTGAATGATAAGGTTTCATGGTTTCTCTCAATAAGTGTAACCCTCGACCAGTAATTGTGCGACTATTTTTGGTGAGTATGTATAGAGGGCATGTGATATGAAAGATTTGTCAATATATTAACCTATCCCACATGCTTAGTTTTATATAGGCTATATGTGTGAAATATTTATTGTCGGGTTAGAACATGATTACATAAATCCATATGGTAACAACTGTGTGAGGAATGGTTCTTAAGTAGTGGTCTTAGCATGATTTTTTCACCATTGGGCCAACTGGGATACCAAACTGTGTAAACTAGTTTTGAGTGTTAAATGACCCTTTTCTCTTTAATGATTTTGGAATACTTTTTCTTCTTTTATTCTTCTTTCTTACCCCTTGTTGTGTGTAACTCCTTCTCCCATGGGTTTTACAAAGCCTATCCAATGTTTCGATATATTTCCTTTGGATGAAGTTGTATTTGATCTCTATCTGTCTCCATGGATTATTCTTGGTGAGATCTACATTCTACATGATCCATTCTGGGATTAGTTTCTTCTTTAACATGTTATCATGGTTCAAACTCATTTTCCCTATTATTATGGTAGATGTATATTTATTAATTTATATACAAATTATATAAAAGTATTCCCCTATATTTGATTAGTAGAGAATCATATGAAATAGTTATCTAGTCTATGAAATTTTACATAAATTTTTTTTGAATTATAAATATTGTAATTTTTCCACATGCCAACCTTTTCTATGCATTTATTTAAAAAAATTTCCCTAATTTTAAAGAGGTATTCGTATCGTGTATTATTCCAAATGATCATTGTTTAGTGTTTTGAGGATACCAATCCTGATCGTAGACACCCATTGGGTGTTCAAGCTTATATTTGACATTAATAATTAAATGATTAAAATACCAATACACCTTATAATTCCTCTTCTTTGATTAATAATGATATTCCCCTTTGTAGGAAATATTATTTTTTATAATAGAACTTATAATGTTTTATGGTTGGAATTATAATATTTATTTCATGATGCGAAGATTGTTTTAAAATTCATCTCTTCTGAATTATGTTTATGATCTTTTATTTTATACTTGACTATAATCAATTATTTTTTGATAAACTATCTCCAATTGTTATAATAAAATATCATAGATGTTGTGTTATTTCCTATAAATTAAAAGGTACTGATTTTTCTTTATATGTTATTTTTTTTATGGAATTAATTTTTCCAAACACCTTCATGTTAGTGCATGATATTTGGAGTGTTATTACATGAAATCTTTGATTTTCTTCAATGGATTATTCATGCCCCACTATAAAAGTTTATTGAACCTAAGAACCTCATAGGTTCTTGGTCTTGCATGGAAATTGAATTTCCCATGTAGGTGATTGTCCTATTTTACTATGGAACCTTTTAAGTCCCCACTAATCCTTATAAAATGAATTTACATGTTTTGGTATATTAAATGTAAGGTATTAAGCTGAATGTATTTTTCATGATGTATTTCCATACATGAATATTTTTAATTGTTTAATCGAAATTAATTATAATGTGTGGCAAGTCCACACCAATCATTTCATGATTTAGTACATGCTTTAGCTGAATTATGATACCTTATGTTATAAATGGTATTGATAGATGTAAATCATGGGAGGTAATTCCTTCTATATGTTATTATAAATATGATTATGTCTTATAAATATTATTTAGAAGGTTGGTCAGATTTATGTTGATAATGAAAGTGTCACACTCCCTTACATTGGTTGTTGAGTATGAAATCTCACACAATTGAAATTATATGGATGGTGGGAACAATAGTCCATATACCTTGTTAAGTGTTCACATGATGGAACAATATTTATTGTTTCAGTATTTAGATGATGTCACATTAACCATCTAAATTGAATACATGATGTATCGAAATGATTAATAAATTTAGTCCATGTACCCTTAGATTGATCTTATATCCTCATTTAGGCTCATTATGGATGATTGATATATGCCTCAGTCTAGTCAGTAACTAGTATTCCAGTTATATAGACATTAGCATCTTCATATACCTATTTGATATAGGTGGATACAAAATGGAACATTACTATATATATATATATATTATTACTATATATATAGTCACCAATTAGACACTTATTCCATCCATGGGACAAAGTAGGTAGATCCACCTGGTGACCAATATAATCCAAGGTAGGCTGGTTTGTTATCTAGTTTTTTATTATTCTTTATAAAGTCACACTACTTTACAATATATCCACACACAATATTTATCGATATACACCATTGGGGGTGGACTACTATGATTTTTTCTCACAACATACTCAGGACACCAATACAATATGGTACCAAAGAATATCTCATTATCAGATGTCTATATATGATTTATGATATCATTATTCTTTTACTTGGTAGTAAGGAGAATAAGGATAACTTAGATATTATGATTCTCATAGAGATATTTCATGCGGAATTTAATTTATTTTGATGACTCTTGTGCTTCCCTATATCTAGATTTCAAGTAAATGTCTTCTGGTTTAGTAATGTATCATCATATGGAGATAAAATTCATAATTATATATTTTCATTGAACATTCATATTAAGTTGTTATTATTCTTAATATAGTATGAAATTCATAATTACTTCGTATGTTATTTTTTTAATTTATTTCCTAATATAACACTATGATACACTGATTATGAGGGTATAATTTCCCCACTATCACTTCCTTATACCATCACTGCTAGTTGGTTGCATCTGGAATATGAGAAGGTATTCTTGAGGCAATGTGACACACTAATTGGACTACAATTTAGGTGTTCAGTTCATCTGGGGCATTAGAAATGGGTAAAAGAGCATTATTGTTTCATATTTAGTACAATTTGGGGTTGGTTGATAGGATAGTAGGAATGTGTCATCACATGGTAAATAGTCGTTCTTATGAGTGATCAACCCATATATAGGGAAAAGTCCAATTGGAATTGGATCGGACAATTATTCATTTGGTTCAATATTATAGTATATTTTTGATTTCAACTTATCTGAAAGGTGTAATTTCATATAATTTTTGATTTATCAACATAATGGTATTTTCTAATAGCCTGGTATAAAAAGGAAGTTGAATTACAAAAATCATTATCGGCATATGTAAATTCACATGTCATGTATATTCCATGCCATGTAGTTTTGTTTATACGACTCCTGATGATGAGGGTTTTGGGCCTGACTGTTATTCCATATATTATTTTTTTTCTTTATCATATATTTCTATTAAACATGATTAGGTGATTATATTCCATTCTGTTTGATTATTTAGCTTGTTTTTTCCTATGTATCATGATTTTTTTCTTATTTATAAATTTCTATTATGTTCACATCTTATGTTAACATGTATAGATATATTTTGGATATATAATTGGTTTCATATTATAAACTAATATGTTATTAAAATGGAATCAATCATTAGTTGTAATGTATATTGGTGAATTATAATTGGGTAAAGGAAACCCTTGTACTTGAAGAATCTTATGATATTTTATATTTATAAATAGAGGTCATTGCTAAAAAGTAAAATCTACTAATGTTTATATTTTAAAGATAATATATTTTTATTAATGGGAGAAAAATTCCAATATATAAATTGAATGGTTTTTTCAATGAGTTGTATTTGGAAACCCATATAATCCAACCATTTTATATATGACTAGGATATATTTTGAATTTTTTTAAATGTAAAGGCTATTTAATTTTTATCAAAAATATTTTTTCCTAAATAGTGGTTTGTGACTCTATCACATGGGCATAGTGATCTATATGATTAACCTATTAAATTATGAACTAGACCCATGTAGTTTACTTGGGAAATGTTTCATATATGATAACCCACTGCGGGTGTTTTTAAAAATTTATAATTAAACAAATACTATTGGTTTTTTATGAACTTATGTTTGTTAAATGAGACTCTTGTGTCTCGAATTATCATTTATTATATTGTATTTTAAAAGGTAAATTGTATGAGATATTTCTTAATTAAGAAAATATGTCAATAAATGTTTAATTATTAAAAATAACATTTGATAAGTTTTACATATTTTTTCATGAGGTGATAGTTAAATCAGGATCATAGAGCTTTTGTCTTATAATTAGTAATTGATGTTTTGTTTTTCATCTTTAAAATGAATAGATATTGAATGTGATTCAATTAAATGACATAAAATGGAACATTACATGGTATATATAGTTTAAAACACTATTTATTGTTAGTTTAAATATCTACCTGAGTTCTGATAGAATAGAAAGGTGATCATTTTTTGTAGTCCATTCTCCATTTTCACAATGTCATAAATGATTGGCTTTTAGGAATAGTGAATTTTTTGTAGGCATGACCTTTTGATAAGTTCGATGATTATGATTTATTAATGGTCTCTCCCAAGGTAGGTAGAAGCCTATGAGATTAAATTACTTATTAATGATGCAAGATTTCTTCTATATGGTACAATTAGGGTTTCAATATCCATAGTGTGACTTTTAGGTTCTAAATGAAAATCTTGTGGGGATGGGTGGTCATGGTATCCTTGACCTTTCTCAGGAGAATTATCATTATGTAATTCTTGGTTTTAACTAGTTAGTCCTTCCATGTGATTGGTTAGTTATATTGTAATTATCATAAACCTATTTCTATTTACATGGTTGACTGGAGAGGTTATTAGTTTGTTTCATAATTATATGAGATAATGAACATTTGATCCAATTTTCTATTTGGGCCACCTAATACTTGAATGCATGGGGGTTTATTATTGAAATAATCCATTATTTCATGTTTTATTATGAAATAAGAGGTTATTATTCTATTTTATCCATGATACTAATTGATTTGTTAATTGACCAAACAAACCAATTGAGTTCAATAGAATCATTAAGCCTTGAGCTATTATTTACATTCGTTGTTCTTCTCCTGAGTAGAGTGATATGTGAGTTAAAATATACTAATTCATGGGAATGATATCCCATGATAATTTTATATTTTGATACACTGATCAAGTTGGGTTTGTATTTCCTTATAATTTTTTTAATGTATGTGAGTGTGACATGGACAAGGGTCTTCTGTGTGTTGAAGGAGAGTCTCACCTAGCACGCTTATGATTCACTAGTACATCTATTATTTAATGGACTAGGACACTACTATGGTAGGGACTATTTCATGGTTTTGATTAATATATTTTCTTTTATATAAAAGGATCACTACCTATAAAGATAATTTAGAATATGGTTGGATTTCTTTAAAATTCCATTCAGGATGGTGGGTTTCGAATCACAGTGAAGCTTGAAAAAAAGCATTAAAATGATGTGGTTGGATATTTATATTACCCATGTAGAAACCGTTGTTCATGGGTGGAAATTGGTGGTTATGTTTGAGTGATCAAGGAACACCTTGAATGGTAAAGGATTTATGATTGGTTGATATTGATGTGTCGGTTGTCAAATTGGTCATAATTTAAGAATTCAACTAGTAATGATTCAACTGCTCTTATATTTGATTTCATGGTACCTTATTACTGAATTATTTTTTAGTGATGTGCATGTATTAAATATTTATGTCTTACATGATACACTAAGAGAGTGTCATTTATAATCCAATCTAAAAGATTTAAATTCCATTATATTTCAGAAAATTTGTCCTCATAAAAATTAAGAACTAGATACGTGGTTTTTATTGAGGTGTGGTTAGGCATGAGTGATGCTTGGGTTCCTATAATGGAACACCATGAATGGTTTTAGGGATACTATCCAATTTCATTTGACTTTAATTTAATATAGATGCCACTATGGGTTCAATAAATCAATTGATGTGGAATTCATGGCCTTGTACCAATTACTCACATGTAAACATGGATTTTCGATTATCATTGGTAATATATCCAGACCCCAGTTTTATGATTCCATGTTTATCACAAACTTTTTGTAAATAACAATGGTCATATTTAAAGCTTAATGATTATAGTGGATTGGATATGGGTTACACCATTGTTCATCACGAGGAAAAAAAAATTTATTGTTCAGGTGATGGTTTGATTAGGGAACATCAGAAAAAGTCAAGTATGATCTTTGATGAATGTATTTATAGTAACTGTATGATTCCAGGGAAGTAGGTATTTCTATTCCATTTATAACAAGTCATCAATCCAAGACAATTACATTAAAGATAAGTCAGTTGGATTGGATTGACATGTTATCCTTTTTTTTTCGATATATACATTTGAAGGGAAAATTTTTAAGTATGATGTTAGGTTAAGGCGGTTGTAAAGACCCAGCCCCTATAACCAAAGATAATGCCTTATTTTATTACATTGGCATATAAACAAGGAATATGCATCCCTAAAGGCCGAGTGGTTTAATATCTTTGGAAAAAAGATACAATCATACGTTCAATATTACAAATTGAAATGAAATAAAACATAAATGTTTATTTAGTCACATTCATAACTCTAATTTTATCTTTACAGTTCATTGTTAATAAAATTATTTACGTATTGAGAAAAATAAATCATAAGAATGGAGTGAGATAAAATTATCAGTAAGGGTAATAAATACACTGTAATCATAAATAATAAGTCAATGTGAGTAACTAAAACTACACATTCCATTAAAAATAAACATGAACATAATTGGCATGCCTAAGATGTGAATAAATAATGACATAATAAAATAACAACGTGGGTATTTCAAAAGACGAATAATCACATGAAATATCAATTAATACTTTCACAATGAAAAGAATGCATTATGCATAACATCATAACCTTAACATCAAGGCCTCGTGCCAAGACTATAAATAACCATTTTGTCAAGGCTTGGTTCCATGACCTAGTTTGTCTTATTAAATCTACTAATACTTTGAGGGGATATAGTGGGCCCCACCTGACACATACTATGACCAATGAATACTCATATTAATGGGGATAAAAATTAAAAAAATATATACTCATGTTGAAACTAATATATGAAATGTAAATAACTTTCCCCAAACATTAAACATAAACAAGAAACATTCGGTGTAAATTGATGAATGGTTGGATGATAGAAAATCCATATTCAATCTAATAATAAACCATTAAATTAAATATAGTATATGATATAAAAAATTTTAAATCCAAATAGTACATATTAATAAATAAGAGTTTTAAAATAGATGATGATACTCTTATAAAATCATCATGTAATTTTTGAAAAAAATACTCTTTTATATTGAAAAGAAGAGTTTATTTGAAAAAAAATTAATGGAACTGTAAATAAATTATGATAGTACTTTCATAATTAAATGTGTGATTTTATAAATATAAATATATACAAAAACATATTATAGAGTTCCCATAAAAATAGGTAAGAATTTGAGAAATTCCATATAACCGGGCCTGTATTTCTGGAAGAATTATTGAACGATCCTTTTAAAACATATAAATCCCCATAAATGAAAGTAGAATTATGGTTGGTAAAAATATATATAATAATATAATATAATATATGAGGAGTAAATATGAATAAATAAGAAATAAATTCAGGTATGTAGTGAATAAGAGTAACCTGAATGAAAATGGAGGTTTAGGTTGAAAACCCTTACCTTACGTCTGAATGTTTTCCTCACTCGATCTTAATGAATGGAATAATCAAATTTAGGATCATTAATTAGTAATACAGAACCTACCCGACATGTAATAAATTTATTTAAATATTATTAGGTTCATTAATGGTATTTTAAGGGGTTAATATATTCAATTTCTTTGTTTGAGAGTGTTTTCTTCCCTGGTTTTCATGATAGATTTACTTATTTTCATGTGTAGATAAACACGTCGAATGAGAATGATTGTCTGAAATAATTTTTTTTTGTTATTAGTGAACAAAAAAATATTTCATGGTCTTAAATTCATTTTTATAAAAGTAGTAAGGATGAATATTTATATAAAACCTTAATGACAATTGTTTGGTTTAACTGGTTGTTCTTGATCACAATGATCTTATTTTGATTTATAAATTAATATCATTAATAAAAAAGGAATCCATAAACTTAAAAAAGTTATCATACAAATAATATATTTTTGTTAAACCTGACATATGGTTTCATGAATATAATTGAATATGGTAATAAAAATTTAAAACTAGTCATCCGTGAATGTGATAAATTAAAACATATTGGATGGTGTTTTTGTTTCTAGTATAAAATAAGGGGAAATGAGTTATGGTAAATAATTAATCATTTATCATATCAAAATTCCATTACATGTATGATACTAGAGTCATCATAACATTTAGATGAAAGGAGGCGAGGAAAGAAATAAAAAGAAATGAACTTGAAATAAAATAAATGAAAAGAAGAATTTTCCTCTAGAAGTAATCTTCCTTGAGAGCCTATTTAGGGGAGAGGTTTTAGAATTTTCATGAGACCATGGGCTTATTAAAGTGGTGGTGGTGTTTGGGATGATATTTGGTAAGAATTTAGGCAACACAAAAGGCTTGAGAGGAGTGAAGGGAGTGAGGGAGGGGGGGGGGGGAGGGGGAGGTTATAGTGGAAGAGAGGGGTGATTTGTGAATATATTATTAATTATTTTATTATTTCCCTCATGAAAAATAATAGTGATAATTCATGTTACCCATAATATTAATAAGTGCATGTGATTTTGATCCAAGTACCCTTACATCATCCATTAATCTAGGAACTATCAATTCATCTCATAATGTAAATATACGATAAATTACCATATTTTACTATTCATATAAAATTCATGTATTTTAAAAAAATCCAAAAAATTCACACTAATCATTTTTTGATGTGTAAAATTGAAAAATGAAATCTATTTTTTGAAAATAATTTTCTAAATATGATTAATTTAAATTTTAAATAAAATCATAATTTATTCAGAAAATAATTTTTTTAAAACTATAATTTGTTTTATATCACTTTAAATAATTAATTAAGATATCATTATCTTATAGCTACAAAACAAAAAAATAATAATATTATTTACTATTCATATGTGTATGTTTCTATTCACAATAAAATAAGTTTGTCATATGAGACTCTAAATATCCTACTGAGCACAACCATGTATATCAGTTTCTCAAAATCGAAATCACATAGGTGGTAAAATTATGTTTACTAGATTTTTTATAACAAAGTGTTGTTTTGTAGAGACTCATTGTTTCATGCATTCAATATTAAATTTATTTCCAAAATCATCAGGTGTAACATTTTATCTCCCATACAAAATGTTATTCCTCAAAATTCACAGTATATTACCTAATTAAATGATTTTGGTAGGACTTCATGATATGCTCCTTAAGGTCCCATGTTGCCTCTCAGATTTTAGTATTTTTACAAAGTAAATTTACTAGTCAGGTTTTCAGATTCCTCAACAACTGTTCTTTAGTGTATAGAATCTTAATAGTCTCTTCACTTCATGATAGGTCATGTTCTAATTCTATTACATTATAAGTGAGGACATGCATTGGTTCTCGCATATAATTCCTCAACAAAGAGACATGGAACACATTGTGTACTATAGATAGGCTATGTGGCATAACTAATCGATATTAAATAGCTCCAATTCCATCTAGTATATCAAAAATTCCATTGTATATAGGGATTACTTTATATTTCTTTCCAAATATTATAACTCCCTTATATAGAGATACTTTCAAGAAAATGAGATCTCCCTCTTTAATTTACAAATACTTCCTTGAATTATTGACATAGAAAAATTTTCTTTCTTTGAGATGCTTTGATATAGATTTTAATAGGATTTTATTTTATTGTGGTTTCCTCCACAATCTCTGGGCCCACAAGATTTCTTTCTATATCTGCATCACAAAAAATTGGTGTATGACATCTATTTATATACATTACTTTATATGGGTTTATTTTAATACTTCAATGGAAACTATTATTGTATGAAAACACCACTAAAGGTAAATATTGACCCCATATACTTTGAAAGACATGATATCATGATATCAACATGTCTTCTATGGTTTAGATCGTCCTTACCAATTTCCCTTTAGTTTGTCGGTGGTATGGAGTACTCATGGAATCCCAATATCCAAATATTTATGAAGAATTTTCGAAAATTTCTATTTAAATCGTGGATCATGATCAGATACAATCGAGAGAGGTTTTCCATAAATTCTCACAAATCTATTGATATAGACACATTCTAGGTGCTCTAGTGTCTAATCCTGTATATAGTAAGAAAATTTGCAGATTTGGTAAGTTGATAAAAAATTACCCATATCACATCATTCTTCCTTGGATTTTTCAGTAATCCAGTGAAAAAATTCAAAGTAATGTCATCCCATTTCCTTTTAAGAATAGGTAGAAGTTCCATGAATTCTATTGGATGTTATCTTTCAGCCTTTACTTGCTGACAGAATGGACATCTTGATATATAATCAGCTATTTCTCACTTCATGTTTTCCAACCAAAAATGTTCCATCAAATCTCTATACATATTAGTGCTACCAGGATGTATAGAGGAATTCAAAAAAAAAATGGGAATCATCCAATAAATCCTTTTTGATGTCAGGTATAGCTGGAATAGATAACCTCCTCCAAATTTTTTTAATTCAATCTTGATATAACAAACCATCCAACTTCCAATATTTTATAGCAATAATTTTCTTTTGAAGGTTATCATCATTAGAATGAGATATTTTAATCCTTTATAATAAAGATGGTTGGAAAATAATTTGAAAAAAGTAAAGTTGTTTCACCTTCATTGGATATTTCCATATCAATACTCACTATATCCATGTAAAAAGGATCCTTATCTATCTTCATTTTGTTGAGAAATCATTGATCCTTCATTATCAAGGCATCAACAACCTTATTTTCTATTACAAGGTGGTAGTGTATGGAACAATCATAGCCAATGTGTAGTTTGAGCCATCTCCTTTTCCCCATGATGAGTTCTTTATATGGAAAGACATATTTCATGCTTCTACCATCCATATATATCTCACATTTTTCGCTTTATAGATAATGTATCCATATATTCAGAGTAATGATTATAGATGTTAACTCAAGATCTCACGTAAAATAGTATTTTTCATGAATTTTTTTCCTTGATTCAAAGGCAGTAACTATATCATTCTGCATAAGGATACAACCAATTCCTTTCGTTGATGCATCACTATAGATCAAAAAACCACCATTCCCAGATAGTACAATTAGGATCATAGCATTCACTAATATCCTCTTCAATTATTCAATAAAATCCTCACATAATTTTGTCTATAAAAACTAAACCCCTTACTGTGTATGGTTGGTAATTGGGTTGGATAAATGGGTGATGTTATGAATGAAACACAGATAATAACATGAAAGACAATAAAACTACGTAACTTGGTTATATTTTTTGGAATAGACCATTCTTACACACCCTTTGTCTTCTTAGGATCAACAAATATTCCATCTTTAGAGACAATGTGGGAAAGAAAGGAAATAGATTGAATCCAAAATTCCCAATTTCATATCATCTGGTATAATTCTTTTATTTTAAGAGTCTTCAGAATAGTGCACACGTGATTTTCATGATATTCATAGCTTTTGGAGTATACCAAGATATCATCAATTAATACAACCACAAATTCATCAAATAATTCCTTGAAAACTCTCTTCATTAGATCGAAGAAATATGTGGGTGCAGTAGTCAGTCCAAAAGGAATTACTATAAACTCGTAATGCCCATACTTGGTTTGAAATGCTATTTATTGGAATGTATTCTTTCCTCACATGTAACAGATGATATCTAGATCGAAATTCAATCTTCAAAAAATACTGACCTCCATGAAGCTGATCATGAAAATCATCAATTAGAGGTAGGGGAAACATGTTATTTATTGTTATAGAATTAATCTCCCAGTAGTGAATTCACAATCTCATTCATCCATCTTACTTCATATTAAAAATAACATCGGATCTCTATAGTAAAACACTAAGGTTAATAAATACATTGTCACTCAATTCCTCTTGTTGTTCCTTCAATTCTACAAATTCCATAACTTCCATAACATAAGGGGTCTTGATATACTCCTCAAACCATGAATTAAATCAATAAAGAACTCAACTTCCCGCTTTGGAGGATGTCTATGAATTTCTTTTTGAAACAAATCAACATATTTTTGCACAATAGGTACATCCTATATTTTAAGATTACTTACCTCACCCATAGATATTTCATTTTCTTTCTCCAAAATAATTGAATTTAGTAGAGATACTATGGGTGTATCTAGATGAGAAACAAATGGCGAGGTTTCCGCTCTAAAGATAGGGGATATAACACTATTTTAAAAATTGTAACTTTTAGATTATTGAAATATATCTTTGCATCATAATGTGAAATCCAACTCATACCAAGGATTATATCAAATTCAATCATGTCTATGATGATAATGTTATAAACAAAATCCCTTTCATGTGTCATGAGATGGAGTGATCAACACATCTTTGTTGTAATGATACATCCCCTAGGAAATGTGACTAACAATTCCATTATAAAATAAAATTGAGAATGTCTAATTTTCATAGAAAATAGTAAATATATAAATAAATAATAAAATATATAATCAAATAAATAATTGACTATGTTATAGGAAATGATTAATGTACCCGACAACACAATTTGAGGAACTTCAACCTCAGTAGTTGTGACCACATAAGCATGACCCTTCTCACTTGGAATTCTTTGGGGAATGTATCCAAGATCCTTAGGACATTAATGTGAATAATTTCCTTTGTATTTATAATGATATTATTTAAAATTGGTTTTTTCTTTCTTCCTCTTTTAATCAAGAGATTGAGGAACATTTTATCTGCACTTGTAACATACTCCCATTCCCTTCAATCATGTTCTAAGTTGTTTATTCCCAAAATTAATATAGGGTGTAAGGTAAACTCTTAGCTTATTACAAATTTCATTATTTCTTTTTTAGAGTTTTTATAAGGACACTTATTCTCTTTCTTTCCATTAAAGACATAATACTCAATAAATTCATTTTTTGTCTTGATAGCACATGAGACCATATCTTTATATGACGAGAAATTATGGGAGGCTAGTCCCTTTTGTTGGAATGGTTTTAATCCATAAAATAATTGATAAATCTTGATCCTTGGTTACATATGTTGTCCAAAACTTTCTTTTCTAACATATTGAAATTATATTCATACTTTGAAACATTCTCATTCACTTTTTTCTTCAGATTCAAAAACATCCCTTCCATATATGCTCACTATTCACGAGGGAAGTATTTTTGAAGGAATTTTTTTTAAAATAGATGTATTACATATCTTTTATTTATTCCTCCTACTTTGTGTTTTGGATTAAAATCCACCACTGATCCAAATCTCTTAATAGATGATAAAATTCCATGAAAACCTTGTCTCTTTCATTACTACCCATTGAAAAGAATATCTTCTATAGGGAACTAATCAACTACTCAACTACAAATGGTTTTTAGTCCCATTAAATGATATAGGTTGTTGTCTCATAAAGTTTTGTAACATTTCTCCTCAACATTTTGGTTTTGGATTATCCATACAGGTATTTTTATAATTCATAATATGAGTCAGTTGTCCTAGTATAGTTATAACTTTCTCAGCACCAGTAATTGATCCAAATAAATTATCATTATTTTTCATAGGAGGGAAATCCTTACATGTGATCAGAATATTCAAATTATTTCCATTCATTCAAATAGGATCCATATTTAAATAATGTAATACACTAGATTAGGTAATGAATCATAATATATAATCTCATCTTAGAAAAATACTCAGCATAAATTGAAATCCTATACATAGATAATCACATAATCATAAACACAGTTTCATTGATGAAAAATTTACATTTAAATCCTTCATAATGTCTTGTAAAGATAGTGTGATGTATCCTAAGAATATCTAATGGTAGTGTCAAACTAGGTGCGTAGAGAGGCCCATTTTTATGTACTAGGATACCCAAGGTCATGCCCGAAACTCCTTTTTAGAGATTTCACTCATAGGTACATTTGTGCTAGAACCACATCCTCTTGTAGTATCTAGTTATGTATGTATTTTCTAAAAAGATCGACATAATTTATTCTTTACAAAAAATCTAGGATGTTCTTATATGTTTATCCTCAAATTCATTCCTAGGGTTTGGTTCCCTAATCTATGTTTTCTAAATCCAGTTTCCAAGTTTTCTACTAAACATCCCCTGATACCATGATTAAGGACCCAACCCAGTTGCATGGAGTTGGTGACATGGATTACTAAATTTTTATATAATTAAGGCATATGCATCTCAAAGTATTGAGTAGTTATGTAGATTTAGAAACAATATAAATACTTAAGTTTAACATTACAAGATAAAATGAAATAGAACATATATGTTTTTTTAGAAACATCAAAAAATTTATGTTTATCCCAGCAGGTAATTTATAATAATGTTTTTCATGTCCTATGAAAAATAAATCATAATAAAGGGGTGATATAAAATTATTAGTAAGGGTAAGAAATATTGTAGAAGCATAAATAATAAGGCAAGGTGAGTAGATAAAGGTACACATGCATTGAAAAATAAACATGAACATAATATGACATGATTATGAAATGAATAAGTAATACAATAATAAAATATAATCATGGTTATTCTAAAAGTAGAATAACCACATGAACTATCAATTACTAGTTTCATAACTAGGGAATTAATAATTTGTTATATCAAAAAAATACTCTCAAGGCCACGTGCCAAGACAAAAAAAATTGTTAAGGCCACATTCCATGACCTAGTTTGTATTACGAGATCTAAAAATGCACCGAGGGGATATAGTCTGATCCACCAAAACATAATAAGTCTAATGGATAACTCATATGAATCAGGAAAAACATAAAAAACATATACATTTAGGTTGAAACTAATATATTTAATGTAAATTACATTCCTTGAACATTTAGTATAAACACTAACCATTCAGAGTAAATTGGTGATTTGTTTTAAGATAGAAATAAATAGTCAAACTAATCATAAACCATTAAATTAAATATTGTAGATGATAGCATAAAATAGAAATCCCAATAAAACATATTAATCTACAAGAGTGTTGAAATATATGACTATATTCTAATAAAATCATCAAGTAATTCTGTAGATAAATACTATTTTACATTGAAAAAGAGTTATTTGAAAAAAACATTGTATAAAACCAAAAGATAAGTTAGATATAATTTTCCTAATAAAATGATTTATTTTATAAAGATAATTGACTTTAAAAATATATTATGGAGTGCCCTTGAAAATAGGTAAGAATATGGTAAATTCCCTTGAATAAGACTTGTATTTCTGGAAGAATTATTGAATGATCATATTAAAAGATATAACTCCCCATAAATCAAATTAGGATTCTGGTTGGTACACATATATAGAAAATTATCACAGAATATATGAGGAGTACGTATAAATAAGTCAGAATTTAATTGAGGCATGTAGAGAATAAGAGAAACCTGAATGAAAATCGAGGTTCGGGTAGAAAACCCTTACTGTAAGTCCAAAAGTGTTCCTTACTAAATATTCATGACCCGAATAATCAAATTTAGGTTTATAAATTAATAATTTTTTATCCTCACATAAATTTAATTTATTTATTATAATTTTTTTAGGTTCTTTCATGAAATTGTGATGTGTTAAGATATTCAATTTCTTTATTTGGGAGCGTTTTATTCCTTGGTATTCATGATCTGTTTAGTTAAATTCATCTATCGATAAACATGTAGAATGAGAATGGTTATATATAATATAAGTTGTATGTTATTATTTAAAAATTATAAGATTCCATGGTCACAAAATTATTTTGGTTATTGGTATTGATGATGAATCAATGTATAAAAGTTTGATGAAAATTATTTTGGTTAATTGACAGTTCTTGATCACAATGAACTTATTTTGATTTATAAATTAATATCACATGTAAAAAAAGAATCCCAGAACATTACATATGTTATAATACATATAATATATTCTGGTTCAACCATCAAAATGGTTTCATGTCCAAAATTGTAGACAATAATTGAAATTGACAACCCGTTTTCCTTGAATGTGATAAATCAACACCTCTCAGATAGTGTTTTAATTTCTTGTATAAAAGAATGGGAAATGATAGATGATGAATAATTCTTCCTTTATCATAACAAAATTCTGGTACATGTATGGTACTGGAGTCATCACAACTTTTTTATGAAAGGAAAATATGAGAGAAAAATAAAATAAAGTTACGTGAAATAAAATAAATGAAAAGAGTAATCTACCTTTTGAAGTAATATTCCTTGAGAGCCTATTTAGTGAAGAGGATATGATATTTATATTAGAAAAAAGGTTGTTGGATGTGGGGTAATATCTTTTAATGATATTTTGGTAGAATCTAGAAAATGTAAAAGGATTAAGAGGAGCGAAGTGAAAAAAGAGTGGGGGTGTATAATGGAGGTGAGGGGTGATTTATGAATATATTATTAATTATTTTATAATTACCTTCAATACAACCAATAGTATTGATTATTGTGGACCATAATAGTAATAATTTCATTTGAGTCACAACATGTGTTCTTACATCATCCATGATTTTAGGAATAATTAATTTTATATATAATGTATATATACTATAAATTACCGTATTTTACTATTCATAAAAAATTTGAGTATTTCAGAAAAATTCCATATATTCACCCTAACCATTTTTCGATGTGTAAAATCTGAAAATGTACTCCATTTATTGAAAATAATTTTGTAAATATGAATAATTATATTTTTTAATAAAATCAAAAATTATTCGAAAAATAACAAATTTAAACTGATAATTTGTTTTATATTAAATTGAAAAATTAACGAAGATATCATTATTTTATAACCTTATGATAATAAAATAATAATATGATTTACTATTCATCAGAAAATAAATTTTTATAAAATATCATAATGAATGAAACCGTGTATGTTAGTTTTTTGGAAATTCAATTCACAGAGGTGGTCAAATTATGTTTCCTGGCTAGGTTATAAAAAAGATTTGTTTTTTAGAGACTCAATGTTTAATGAATTAAATATTTAATTTATTTTTAAAATGATGGGATATTATAGTGGGTGTGGGGTAATGTTCAACTCTGACTTTAATGGAAATCTCACACCACCACTTTCCATTGGTCGATTGGTTTTCAACCATTTCTTGACAATAATGTTACTATTATGAAATAGTATATAATATGGTAGGACTAGTTAAAGGAAACTGTCACGACCCATCCCAGTGGGGCCTGCACCGTGACTCCCCAATCCCACCTGCAATAGGCCAGGGGATGGTGACTAGCACCGAGTAGGCATATCGACAAAATGGGAGGCATTGCCTATGTACCTGTACACACACACATATCTCCAAGCCCACAATATCTGAAATGTAAAAACTGCTAAGGAACAAAAATGCATGCATACAAGTAAACCCTACAAATAGAGTATGATAGCAAGTAAAGTACTCAATGTAAATTGGGCCAGAATACAAGCCCACCAAAAACAAGAGTTTGAATACTACAAACTCCAAAATATAAACACAAGAGGTACTGGGAATGCTTCTCATAGCTGAAGTAACAACTCAACCTATAGGGAACTCTGAAAAGTTGGTCTTGTCCCAGTCCACCCTAGACTCTATCAAAAGGTTGCTCGTCTGTACAAGACATGACACGTGCGGGCAGAGAAAATGTAGGGGTGAGTATAACAATACTCAATAAAGGACCCTAAAAAACACAAAGCAATACACAAAGAAAAGGCATAGTCAGCTCTACACAGTATATGTCTACTGACCATATAACTAGATTACACAATCCAAATATTCCCAAAAATCAGCCTCAACGTCTAGAAACAAGTCATAAAACCACATACCCTCGCTAGGGATTCAGTTCGAAGGTTCCACAAAGCACTTGTTTCGAAAGAACACACTCCATGAGTCTGTTAGTTATGATGAAATCCATCCAAGAAGTATTGTTCATCGGGAAATGTCATGAGAGGTAGATACACTAATTATAGGAGAACACACTCCTGGGTGTTGAAGATCACGATAGATAGGTGCACTCATTATGGGAGACACTCTTGCGTGCAAAAGATCTCGATACACATGTGAGGATCACTACCAAGGCCATGGAGGATACCACGTCTCATCTAGATTCACCAACTAGGTAGAGGATCAATTCCCATTAGAGTTGGTCATGTCGATTCTTGGCCCTACCTATGGTCAAGAAAGGATATAGGGTCTCGCTCTATGCCTCTTTAAGAGATTCCGACTCTATCATAGAAAGTCATACTGAGGGGACGATACTTTTTAAAAGGAAATGATGCTTGACCTTCCGGGCAACAAGAAGACGGGTCACTTACTCAAACGAAACATGTACAAGATACGGTGGACATGATTAAAATTCCATTTTCCAAATAGTATATGGCATGTAGAAAAGATACACATCGTGTCGTCTGACCCCGAGGTACTACCCGTATACAATGGCCCATGTCGTAAGGCTGGTCGTGTAAAAAGGGTGAGTACACGGCGTGTAGTACGGTGTATAGGCTGTGTCTGAGTGACTGAGGTTGGCTCCGTGTACGCTGGCCATGTGCCCATTCATGGCCTCAACCCATGTGTGCTAAACTGTGTATTTGGTATACAGGTTGCCCTGTGTTACTGGTCTCTCCTGGCCGTGTGATGGAGTACACAGTTGTATACTCCATCCCATTTTCGTGTATCCCCTGGATACATTCTGAGTCCCGCGTATCAGCCTATACAATGATTCTTAGAGAGTAAACTCCATGTTCCGAAGCCTTGTAGCCCATCCCATGTCCCTGTACTTTCGAAAACACACGCCGATCTTCGAAGAGAGTCCAACACGGCATGTGACCAGGGTCACACGGCGTGTGATTCCTCTCCCACCCCCGAAACCCTATCCACTGCCACCGGTACTACACGACATGTTCTTCAAAAGTACACACCGTGTATTCTTGAAATTTCTAGAATCATGTGCTTCCATATCCGCACCTTTTGTGGTGCTCCAGTCATCGATCCGGCTGTCCATTCTCCATGAAACTCTAGAGTCTCGGTTTCCCCGATGCCCTGAGGTCACCTACATTGTTTTCGGGCCTCCAATCAGCTCTGAAAACACTTTCTCATTCACCCGCATGAAGAACAGTCAGAGAATGATCTCTCCCAATCCGGTCCGATTCATCCTCCTCTATCGTCATCACACCTCCACTAGGCCTTCGTGACGTCAGATCATAAATTTTTGATCATTGCATCACAAAACGAACATGCAACGTTCCGTTGTTCACCGCCCCATGAAGAATGCGAAGAACACGCGAGATAGAAAAAAGGGGAGGAAATACAGAAAATAAATTGATGAACAAACCTCTATCATCATTTTTCATGGGGTTGATCCACTCCCATTAGTAGGATCAAAGGGAGGAGGGTTAAAATAATAAAAAATAGTCTTGGATTAATCCCCAAAAACATCCCAAAAAAATCCTCCCATAATAATTTCTGAATATGAAAATTAACATGTTCATGGTTGATACGCATTTGTCGTTTAAATTAAAAAATGGGGAAAAAATCAAAATAACAACCCCTACCTTAAAAAGGATTGATTGCTGACAAAGGGGTCATGCTTCCATCATCGTCGAGATCCTTCATCTTGTTGGCGCATAAATTATCAGCTTTTATTCATCGTCATTCTTCGCCGAGAGTTTTCTCCAAGGGTCCATGGTTTCTCTAGAGTTTTCACTTAGTTTTCCATCAACTACCATAATTCGAGTAACCCATTAATAAGGGGGATCTTGTTTGGTAATTTTGTCACATTTCGGCAATAATGAGTCAATATTCCTATCTTTATAGTCATTATGACATGACATTAAATAAAGAAACAGTTTCCCCGTCGCTTCCCTGCAACTGATGTTTCCAATTAAAATAAAATAAACTTGGCTAATTTATTTTATTTTATTTTCTTAAAACATCTGAAAAATATCTTTTTTACTTTGACCCATGATGGTCAAGACTTAATGTGTTTATATGTAAAGTTTTCATCCCGGATGCAATGGTGCCCTCAGATTTTTAATCAGTGCATCCATTTGGAAACTACACAACCGTACACAAGTACTGACTCACATAACTTAAAAAAAGTTCAAACCACCGTTCCAGGACCACTAGGGATCAGAATGATTTGTTGTCTCTGTGCATGGTCTCGTAATAATTCCATATATAATTTAAAAAAAATACATGGAAAATTCAAGACATTGCATTCTCCCCACCTTGGTGCTTTACGTCGGCAAAAATCCAAAACATGACTACTCAAAAAATATGAGGGTATTGGGAATTAATTTGATCCTACTGCTCCCATGTGCTCTCTTGAAGATTCTCATATTGCCAACGAATGTGCACCAAGTGAATCGATCACCCATGAAGGATCCTCTCATGCTAATCCTCGATCTTTACCAGGTACTCAAGAAAGGTAACTCCATCCTTGATGTCCATCTCTCCCTTGTTGATGACGTGTGATGGGTCATGCATGTACCTCCTCAACTACGACACGTGGAAGACATCATGCACCTGATGCAACTATGGTGGTAATGATTAGTGGTACGCAACCTCGCCAATTACGAGCAGTATCTGAAAAGGCATGATGATCCTTGGTGATAGCTTACTGCCTCGGCCAAATATTTGTAACCCTCGTCAAGGTGAGACCCGAAGAAAGATGTGGTATCTTCCTCAAACTCCAGGGGTCTCCATTTAATGTCATCATAAGTATTATTCCGGCTCTGTGCAGTCTTCATATTCTCTCAGATGATCTACATCTTTTCGGTGGTAGCTCACACCAACTCTGGACCCATGAGTGCTGACTCTTCAGGGTCGGTCCAACAAAGCGGTGACCGGCATGGTCTCCCATATAAATCCTCAAAATGTGCCATACCAATGGTGGAGTGGTAGCTGTTATTGTACAAAATCTCCACTAGTGGTAGGTGGTCCTCTCAACTACGAACAAAGTCCAAGAAACAGGCCCACAACATATCCTCCAGAACCGGAATGGACCTCTCCGTCTGACCATCTATCTAGGGATGGAACATCGTGCTCAAGAGTATCTGAGTCCCAAAGGCCTCCTAAAATCCCTTACACAAATGGGATGTAAAGCGGGAATCTCGGTTCGAGACTATCGTCATAGGGACACCATGAATACGAACTATATTTTGAAAATATAGGCGTTCAAATATCTTTATGAATCTCTGCTCCCTGATAGCTAGGAAGTGGGACAACTTAAAGAGTCGGTCAATGATCACCTAGATGAAATCACGCCCCTTGGACGTCTATGGTAAGCCTTTCATGAAGTCCATTGATATTACATACCACTTACACTATAGAACTTCTAGGGGTGAACTAATCCCACTGGATCCTGGTTCCCAGCCTTCACCTGATAGCATTTGAGGCATCGAGAGACAAACTCTGCTACTACCTTCTTCATTTCTGACCACTATAACTGTCGTCGTAGATCCTGGTACATCTTTTCCACTATAGGATGTACCACCAATGGGGATGTATGAAAATCCCTCAGGACCTCTACCTACAATGGTACTATTACAACAATTAATCCTCTAAAAAGACGTACGTCCTCGCAACATTGAAAATATTCACCATAAGCATGTCATGTGGATAACATAGCATGTAAAGCCTTACAGTCGACATCCACAAGAAGCACTTCCCTAACTCTTTGTAAGAGTGTAGGGGTGAAATTCATTGACTAATGGTAAGCTGCATCCTTCCCATCAACAAAGTAAAATGACAATGTGGCTAACTGCTTTGTCACCCCACTCACCAGCTGTGAGCTCGACCTTCTGCTAAGAGAATCTTCCACCTTGTTACCCTTCCCCAAAGTATAGATGATCTCGAAATAATAGTTCGGTAGGAACTCTAGCCAACGACTCTAACTCATATTTAGATCCTTCTGTGAGAAGATGTAATTGAGCCTCTTATGTTCAGAGTAGATGATAAACCACTCACCCATAAGGTAGTGTCTCTAAATCTTAAATGGGAATAGTAATGTAGCCAACTCAAGATCACGGGTCGCATAGTTCTACTCATGTTGCCTAATCTGGCATGAACCATAAGCAATCACCACCTAACTTTGCATCTGGACACATCCAAGACCGATCCCTGATGTGTCACATAAAACTATGTACTCGACACCCTCTTCCGGCAATCTCAGGATTGGGGCGCTCGTCAAACTCTGTCACAACTACTCGAAAGACTACTGGAACTTCTTTTCCCACATTAAGGGTTTCCCATTCTTGGTCAAGGATATCATTGGTGCTGATATTTGGGAGAAATCAAGAATGAAACTTCGGTAATATCTTTCCAACCCATGGAAGCTTCGCACCCATGTCACGCTCCGAGGTGGATCCCATACCAACACTGCCTCAACCTTTGCTGGGTCCACAACTACTCCATCTACTGAGATGAAATGTCCCAGAATGTGGACCTCTTGAATCCAGAACTGGTAGTTTGGGAGCTTCCCATAAATCTGGTGCTCTCAGAGTAGATCTAGAACAATCCATAGGTGTCTTCTATGCTCCTCCTCTGACACAGAGTACACAAGGATGTCATCAATGAAGACCATTAAAAACCTGTCCAGGTACGACTGGAAGATCCGGTTCATCAGTCCCATCAACACTGCAGGGGCGTTTTTCATGCAGAAAGGCATCACTAAGTACTCATAGTGACTATAGCAGCATCTGAAGGCCATCCTCGATATATCCTCATCCTGTACTCGTAACTGTGGATAACTTGATTGAAGTTCATCCTTTGAGAACCACTATGCTCATTTGTACTGATCGAAGACGTTGTTGATTATCAGTAGTGAATACATGATCTTCACCGTTACCTGATTCAGGGGCCGGTAATCCATGCACAACCTCAAACATCTGTCTGCCTTATGGGAAAACAGGACTGGGGCCGCCCAGGGTGAAACATGGGGTCTCACGAAACCCTTGGTCTGCAAATCCTCCAACTGCACCCTTAGCTCATTATGCTCTGTGGGAGCCATTTGAGATGATGGTGATGAAATTGGTGTTGTCTCAGGGTGTGAGTCGATGCAGAAGTCAATTTCTTGGAGGGGAAGTAATCCTAGAACATCTTCTGGAAAGACGCCCTCATACTCTGCCACTACTTCTTGAACTAAGAGCCCACAAAATTTAATTCTCCGAGGGTAAGGCTAGCCATCTCATGAGTTATCAGCTACACACACCTACAGATGATCCCATTCAGTGCTGCCTGGGTCTCCTTTTCTCCGACAGAGGAAAACATCATCCCATCATGGAGAACACACTGAACTCTTCTCCTAAAACAGCCAATCTAGGCATGGACCGAAGATCACCAATATATTCTAAGAATGATGTCGTAAGGCCTCAATGCTACCACCAAGTGGTTCCAACCGAAACTTTCACCTCCAAGGGTAAGATCACATTGTCTGCGAAAGTGTGTGATCATCGAGTCTCCTCCTGTTTGTGTGTATAAGCGTAAGGATGGAGTCAACAGTTCTACTAGAATCTCAAGGTTTCATTCAAGACATGTGGCTATGCAGGAATGACTTGAACCTGTGTCTACATGTATGGAAGCTAAGGTAGAGAAGACACAAATATTACCTTGTATCATCCCTGAATCCCCTGGGTCATATGGCTAGACCACATACAGTTGTCACCTCCCCTCCCCCCATCTCCCTGAGCCTAGTGCAGACCTCTTCGGGGTGGTGGTGGAAGTAATCCGAAGTGTCTTCCACAACTTGCAGCTCTCCATGATCCTCCGCCACATCCTCCGCCTGGCAGGTTTGTTTGCTCCACTCTCGATCTCCGCCTCAGTGTCCCATCCACTTCTTCCCTAAAAGTTTCTCGACTGGTCAGTCAATATCTAGTGAGATTCCCCCTACCGTCGCACGCGTAGCACCGCTTCTTCCATGGATGAATGGATTCAGCCTGAGAGACCTGGAATGTCGATCCCATTTATTTGTTCCTCCAATTACGTCTCTCACATTCTGATCCCTACGTCCAAAGTCGGATCCCAACTGTCGATGTCTCCAGACCTGTCTGCCTGCTGCTGACTGTCGTCGGCTGTCTCTGCTCCACCAAGAAGCTCTTAATCACGAAGGCCTACTCGATCACTCCCGCATTAGTAGAAATGCATAGAGGCACGACACTAGCTCGGATATCTCATCGCAGACTTCGATTGAAGGTCTGAGCTGTGAAGTAATGATCACTGACCATATCCATCAAGTACTGAGAGAGGATGGTGAACCTTGATGAATAGTCATCCACCGTCAAACTACCCTGCTAGGGGTGAAGAAGCTCTTGGATGCGCAACGATCTCGGCATAACTGAAGATAACTCATCCCTGAAGAGTTTCTCGAACTCCGTCCATGAAAGAGTCTCCTCATCACGAGTCTATGTGGTCAGACACCACCATCGTCCCACCGAAACATGAAGAAGGCAAGATCCTAGGATCACTATCTGGTCTGCTGGTGTCCTCACTAGATGAAAAACTCTGGTCACCACCACAAGCCAGTCCTCAGCGACCTGAGGGTTGGGCTCTCCTAAGAACATGAGGGGTATCTATGTCTGGAACTCATGGAGTGCGCTATACCTGTGATCCTTGTAAGTCATTACTGCACATACCACAGGCTGCTCCACTAATGGTGGTACAGTAGGTGAACCACCTGGTGGCAATGCCTATGGAACTTGTCCCTGAATCGAAGCTTCTCCATTGAGGGGGTCATCCTCATGATCGCGCTGCTGAATCCTAGTGGGATTGCATCTTGGAGGCATCCTGTAAAGAAACAATATGTACACTGAGTATATTTGTATAGCTAACACGAAGGACATGTAAAACACAACCCATTCCTATATGATGCATGTAACTTTCATTCATACACACTACAACCAATGTTTTCATGTAACGAGTTGAAAATAAGGTTATCAAGGTCCTGTTGTATGGATATGTCGGTCGCCGCAACAACACTGGAGTCTCTAGCCTGAAAGCTGAGCTCGGAACATGTAACACTATTGCGCCAAACCAATCTTACACACTTCTGATCCTAGGGTAGAACCGAACACCAATGATACCACTCTGTCAAGACCCGCCCAAGTGGGGCCCACTCCATGACTCCCCATGCTCTCCTCCAATAGTCCAGGGGCTGGTGACTACCACTGAGTAGGTATATCGCTAAAATGGGAGGCATTGTCTATGAACCTATACACACACACACATCTCGAAGCACACAATTGATGAAATATAAAAACCACGAAGGAACAAAAATTTATGCATACAACTAAACCCAACCAACAGAGTACGACTTGAAGTAAAGTACTTAAACCACACTGGGCTAGAATACAAACCCACCAAAAACAAGATTCTAAAAACTGCAAATTCCAACCTGTAAACACAAGGGGTACTGGGATTGCTGGCCAAAGTTGAAGGAATTTCTTGACATGTAGAGAACTCAAAAATCTCAATCTTGTCTTGGTCCACCCTGGACTCCATCAAAAGTATGCTCGTCAGCACAAGAAATGACACGTGCGGGAAGATCTCATTCATGGTTGAGTATAACAATACTCAATAGAATACCTAAAAAAAACAAAGAAATACAAAAAGAAAAGGCACAGTCTTCTCTACATAGTATATGTCTACTGAACATATAACAGGATAAAACAATCTAGATATACCCAAAACTCAGACTCGAGGTCTAGAAACAAGTCACCCAACCACATACCCCCGCTAGGGATTTAGTTCGAAGGTTCCATGAAGCACTTGTTCCCGGAAAACACACTCCACAAGTCTGGTAGATCTGATGACGTTCGTCTGAGATGTAATGTTCGTCAGGAAATGTCACGAGAGGTAGATACACTTATTATCGGATAAAAAACATCTGAGTGGGAAGGTCGTGATATATATATGCACTCATTATGGGAGACACACTTCTGTGTTGGAACAATTAGGATACATAGATGTGGATCATAGCCAGTTCCATGGCCAATCCTGTGACTCATCCAGATTCACCGTCCAGGGAGAGGATCAATGCTCGGTAGAGTTGTATGCATCGATGTATGAATATACCTAGGGTCATGAAAGGATAGAGGATCTCACTTCAAAACTCTTAAAGGGATGTCGAATCTATTACAAAAAGTCTTGTTGAATGGATCAGACTCTTATAGAAGGAAACGATGCCTGACTTTCAGGGGAAAGAGAAGAGGAACTCTATCCCAAACAAAAACCGTCCAACATATGGTGGACAAGTGGACCATTTCATTTTCCAAAAAGTAAACAGCATGTACAAAAGTTACACGCCATATCGTCTGACCCCAGGTATTGCCTGTGTACAATGGCTCCTTTCGTAAGGCTGGTCGTGTAGAGAATGTGAGTACACGACATGTAGTATGATGTACACACCATGTCCGAGTGACTGGGGTCGACTCCATGTATTCTATGCATGTGCCCGTACACAACCTCAACCCATGTGTGCCAACCTGTGTATTGGGTACATGGGGTGCCCTGCGTTACTGGAATCGCCTGGCCGTGTGAGGGATTACACGGTCATGTACTCCATCCTGTGTTCGTGTATCCCTTCGATACACCCAAAGTCCTACTTATCCGCCTCTTCCATGCTGCATTGAGAGTACATGCCATCTTCCAAAGCTGTGTATCCCATCCCATGTCCATGTACTTTCCAAAATGCACACCGAGCATCGGGGATAGTCCAACACGCCATGTGACTGGGGTCACATGCTGTGTAATTCCTCTCCAACCCCCGAAACCCTATCCACTGCCTCTGGTACTACATGCAGTGTTCTTCGGAAGTACACATCATGTATTCTGAAAATTTACAGAATCTATGGCATCCGCCACCGCACATTTTGTGGTGCACTGTTCGTCGATCTGGCCATACGTTTTCCATGAAACTCCAGAATCTAGGTCTCCCCAACATCCCGACGTCATCTCTACAGTTTTAGGGCCTCAGATTGTCTCTAAAAACATGTTTTGATCCACCCACATGATGAATGGTCGAAGAAAAACCTCTCCCAATCTAGTCTGATTCGTCATCCGCTATCGTTGTCGCACCTCCGCTATGCCGTTGTGATTTCGGATCGTCAATTTGGGATTGTTGCCTCAAAAAACAGACGTGAAAAAATCAATTTTTCATCGCCCCATGGAGAATGCGAAGAATGCGTGAGATAGAAAAAGGGAGAGGAAATACAGAAAAGAAATTGAGGAATGAAACTCCGTCGTCGTTTGTCACGGCATTGATCTTCTCCCATTAGTAGGATCAAATGGATCTCGATCAAAATAATAAACAATAGTCATGGATTAATCCCCAAAAATATCCCAATAAAACCCTCCCATAAGAACGTACAAATCTGCAGATCAAAATGTTCATGTTTGATATGTATTCGTCGTTTAAATTCAAAAACAGGGAAAGAAGAATCAAAATAACAACCCCTACATCAAAAGGAATCTATCACTAAGGAAGGGGTCATGCTGCTGTAGTCGTCGAGATCCTTCAACTTTTTTGTGTAGCGATTTTCATATTTGATTCATCGTCGTTTATCGCTGAGAGTTTTCTCCAAGGCTCCACAGTTTCTCTATGGTTTTCACTTAGTTTTCCATCAACAAACATCATTTGATTAACCCATTAAAAAGGGGGATCATGTTTGAAAATTTCATCACATTACGACATTAATGAGTCATCATTTCTATTTTTAGATTCATTATGATATGACATTAAACTAAGAAACAACTTCCCCGTCAATGCACTCTAGCGGATGTTTCCAATTAAAATAAAACGAACATGGGTAATTTATTTTATTTTATTTTACTAAAAACATCTGAAAAATAACTATTTCCCTCGACCCGCGCTGATCGAGGTTAAAACCGTTCTTAGGTAAAGTTTTCTTCCTGGATGCAATGGTGGCGTAAAATTTTAAATTCAGGCATCCATTTGGAAACTGCCATAATCGCGCACACATGCCAACTCACTTAACTTAAAAAAATATTGAACCGCCATTCCAGGATCACCAGGCCTCAGAATGATGTGTCTTTTCTATGCCTAGTCTCGTAATAATTCCATATAATATTTAAAAAAATACATAGAAAATTTGTGACATTAAAAAACACACTAAAATCATTGTTAGAACATTGAGGGGAATATATTGGAATAAAATTCTGATGGCGGGGTCTATAATGGGTTGGAGTTGACCATTAAATGATGAAAACCAATTGTAGGAAACACCATCAATCATGTATTTAAATAGATCATGATGTGATAATTTTTCTAGGGAAACTAGGTCGAGTTAGAATTTCTTTGGGTTTTTATCATAAAATAATCAGTTACTTGGGTTTTGACGGTTTATGTTCCATAAACATAAGTAATGAATAGAGGTATGTTGGGAGTTTGGGAATAAAATATTACTATTTGAATGAAACATCACGACCCAAGTAGGTTGGGTAATGTTTTCATGGGTTTCCTTTGGATTTTTAGGGAAAAGAACATCTATGCATGGGTGTTTTTAATGACCCCTATTATTAGCCAAGTTCGAATTTCAAGGGAATATGTGTTTTGGAATTTAGTGGATGGTCCGTTTATTAAACTAAGATTTGAAATGTAATTTTGAGACATGGAACACATAAATAATTAGTTTTCATACTTGGTTAAATGTGTGAGGGATTCTTTAGGTGGTTTTTTGAGTTTCAAGAGATTTATACCCAAGAAACTAAATAATGGAAAAGGCATACATGGGTGCATGATTTTTATGTAAATGTGAGAACATCCTAGAGTATCAATGCATATTGTGCTCATAAGAAGGTGTGGTGAGTACAACCTATGCATGGTATCACAAACAGTGTACCAAGAACACACACTTCGTAACATATAGGTAGTGTGCCTGAAATATTCACCTAATGGTTTGAATATGGTTGGGGAAAACTATGTTGGAAAACCATGCAAGGTATGGTCCTTAAGATGTGGGTTTAGAACAGTTTTCACCTCGTTTCGCCAATTATGTGGCCAAACTGGGTGATCCTTTTTTGAGAGAGAAATGTCTCTTTTGAATTCAATGAGGGTTATAACTTTCTTCTTCTTTTCTTCTTCACTCATATCCTTCATCTTGTGCAGATCCACATCTTATGGGTTTCTTTGTTGCCTATTGTAGGAATTGAATGATCTCCACCTTCTATATCCAGATTAAATCTTTTTCTGAAATTATGGATTCTTCATGGAATATTTTATTATCTTTATTAGACTTTTCCATTGTATAATAATCTTGTCCGATTTATCATGGTGTGATCTCAATTTCCCTATTTTTAAAGAGGATGTATGTTTCTTCATTTTCATAAAAATATGAAGGAATCAATACTTGATATTGGATGAGTAAATAATCATAACCTTGTGGTATCTTTTATATAGATTTTTCTCTAAATATCATTTGATTTATAAATATTTTCATTGTTCTGAAATCCATCATTATCCATGTGTTTACTTTATATTGGTTCATTCATTTTAAATTGGTATACCAACATTGTATTACTCTTGATGATCATTATTTACTATTTTGAGGATACTACCCTTGGTCATGGAAACCCATTAGGTGTTTTGGATTATATTTCCCCATAATTTAGTCTTGGATTAATAATTAAATTTTCCCTTAAAGAGAATTTCCTAGATGACAATGTAACTTCTTAATAGCAGCGTTGAGCCTTATAATTGGTTTTCCATGTTTTGTAGTTTATCTTAAAATTATTTTTAGTTGAATTATGTATAGAATTTTTTTATTTTATCCATGATCAAGGTCAATGAACTCGTTGATAAAAATTATAATATTTCTATAATAAAACCCCTTGAATGAGGTGTGTTGTCTTCTAAATTACAATATGATTATTTTTTATTTATATCATTATTTTTTATGTATTTAGTATACCCTATACCATCATGTTAGTGCTTGATATGTGGTATTTTAGTAAACATATTCTAAGATGTTCCTAAATGGATTATTCACCCACCATTATAAATTTATATTGAACCAAAGAACATCCTATGTGAATATCCCAACTAAGAAATGTAATTTCCCATGTAGGTCATTACATTATTTGACTAAGGAACCTTCTATCTTCCCAATGAGGATTGTAAAGTGAAATGCATTATTTTGACAGATTAAATGGATTGTTTTAATTTAAATAGTTCGTTCATGATGTATTATCTCATGTAATTTATTTAATAGTTTATTAGAATTGAATTATAATGGTTGTAATGTACACACCACTAATTTTATTCTTCAGTATATTCATTAATTGAATAATTAATCGCTTAGTTATAATTGGGCTTGTTATATGTAAATAATGAGATAAAATTCATTATGTATGTTATTATAAATTTTATTATGACTTATACATAGGCTGTGTAATGATGGTAAGGTTTATATTGAGCATGAAAGTGTTATGCTCCCTTACATCGAGTGTTAAACAATGCATCTCACACCATTGACACTATAAGCATAGTGGTAATGACACATTACATAACTTATTGAGTCTTGAAATGGTGACACAATCACTATTTTTTGAGTGTTTTCATGAAGATACATTCACCACTTAGAGTGAAAAGAATGAAATCTCCCATTCACTATGAGATGTTGGGAACATTCCATTGGAATGAGAATATATTCTTGTTAAACAGGTTATGGATGACTGATTGATGACCTTGTCAATCGAAAAAATAGTATTCAAGGTATATGGACATTAGAATCCACACACAGTTGGTTCATATTGGTGATGAAATATACTATTATCATATATATATACATAACATTTCTATAGATATAGTCACTGATGAGAAACTTTCTTTCATGAGCTAATGCAATCAAACTTCTAGGTATCGTTTATGATCATATATAGGGTGGTGGTTATTTACCCCTAATTTTTATTATTCGTTATACCTTTACACTACATTAATTAATAATAAATGACTAGATATAGAAATAAAAATCATGGGTGGAAGCATACATGGATTTTATCTGACACTGTGATCAGGGATCCAATGCAATGTGGTAGCTAAGAAAATATAATACATTTAGGAAAATTGATTATTTATTGTGAATTTTTTCTTGTACCCGGGTGACAGAAGCACAAGACCAAGATAGTGATCAAGATTCCCTTATAGATCACCCCAGGGGTGTTTCAACGATTTACATTATTTGTGCATTTCCATATATATGTTTTCCTTGTAAGTGTCTACTGTTTTAGTTATGTATCGTCATCTGTAAAATCATGAATTTTTGTATATTGGAATTTTCCATTAATCATCCATCGATATTATGCTTCTAATCAACAATCATTCATTTATTACTAATTATAATTTTTTCTATAATTTATTTTATGATATATAATTTAGATACTCTGATCATGAAGGTATATTATCCCACTATCAAATCTTTAGACCCTCACTTCTAGTTGGAAGCATATAATGTATGGGGAGGTAAATTTTATGCCTTGTAACCCACTACCCTGGCATCTATTTAGGTGGTCAGTTGGTTCGGGATTGTATAAACATTATTGTGACGGGACGTTCGTGGGGATTTCCTCTCTATTTTTTGTATTCTATTTCACTTTTTTACATTTGGATTTTGGATTTGATGTTTATTTTATATAATTCCATGGAATATTTGAAGGATCCCACTTGAACCCAAAATAGTTTGTTATAGTAATTCAAAAGAAAAGAAAAATTTATATGAAAACCATCCTTTTTTCATGTTTGCAGGTTTATTTTGTAATAAATACTGTATAGTTTCTTAATTGAATTTGGAAAAATATATTCAATATTTTTAGTAAGAGTAATTTATTATATTTAATATGTCTATATTTATTTTTTTCATATTAAATATTATAATACATATATAGTGAAAATGGGTATTTAGGGGGTGAAACTAAAAAGATAAGGGTTAAAATGAATTAAAAACATATATAAATTCTACTGAATGAACATATATCACCCTTATATCATTTAAATATAAAAATTCATAATTATTTTATTCATTTTTAATTTTAAAATTGTGTTCAAATAAAAAATTTTAATAATTCCAAGAGTGTCATCATCACACATATAAAAGGAATCCAACTATACTATCCCCATCACAACATATAATCATATTTTTTTAGCCCATAAATACCATAAATCATTCCTAAATTCTCTACCCATAACCTAGATTCATTTGAATTATCATAAATCCATCATTTTTAATGATTTTTATGACAACATAACGTGTTTTTTCTGAGTAATAGGTATCACGATTAATTGATAATTTTTGTTTTATTTAATATTCAACTTCTATCAAACCTTCCAGAAATATAATGAAATAATAAAACCAGTATATCCCATTTAATAATATGTTATTATATTATTTTAATAGACTCAATAGATCCCTATATTCATTAAATGGGAAATGAAACCATCAATCATGTGTAGGGCGAGCTAGCAGAACTTGATATTAAGTAATTTATTATTCATCATCGTCTCTCATTAATTTTAATGATGATAAATATAAATTATATACATCATATTTATAACATAATATATTTATTTAATTATTATACTTGATATTCCTTCTCACATTCCATTCCATGGTTGATTATATGATGTCTCGAGTGTGTGGGACAAACAACTACCTCCCAAAGTAATTTTATTAATTTAACAATAACTCTTTTGATTGATGGTAATAAAGAAACATATAATTATTATATTTTATATATATTATATAAATTTGATATTGCTAACATATTTATCATTCCTCAAAGATAATATATTTATATATCATTTAATTTTAACCCTTCTATTTATAGTGAAATGAAAATGTTATTTTTGCATACATATAGACTACTACATCCACAAATCAATGTGATTATTTTTTAATCACCATATAAAAATGATTATATATATATATATTTATATTTAATGAAATAATTTTTATTTATGATAATTTTGTCATTTTAAAATATAAAATTATACTTACCATCTTTTCATAAATATTTTTGATAAATTGAAGCACTAATCATGTGTGCATATGATCTACCATCTCCATGACTATAAAAAGTTCATTTTTTACAACATATCAATCCTAGATGGGAAAATATAATTTTATTATTATCTTGAGAGTGGTTTGATGATTTTATTTTATGAAAATTTTTATATAATGAATTCTACGACAATAATCAACTTTCCAAAGTCATTTTTGATATATAAGATGAATACCATCAATATGTATAATGTAAACATAAGATATTAGATAAATTTTTATATCATGGTAAAAGATAAAAAAAGGGACAATAAACTTGATAATTGTTCATATTCTAGAAAATAATTAACACAATTATATTATTCATGATAATGAATAACAATCTTGATGAGTCTGACTAAAGCTAATGGACATTTCGTAAAAAAATAATATTTTAATGATTTATATTAAACTCTATTTTTCCCATATACATGATTTCAAAATGTTTTTTTGAATGTATGTATTTAAACATGAGGTTTTTATAGATAACAATTTTTTAGTTATTTAAATGATTTTGAAAAAAAATTATTCATTGTGCATATTTTTTGAATTTAATTACAAATGAATGAATGAATATTCTATTTTAAAATATATTGTAAAATGGTATATTACCACAACCATAATAATTATTTGTAGAATTTATTCTATTAAATATTTTGAGGATTTATTTCATGAAATAAAATATTTTCCTATTACATTGTATTTTGGAACTATTTTTTAAAATTAAATGGATATTTCAATATCTGAAAGTGTTTTTCATACTGGAGTAATCTAGTCTACTCTTCAGCCTCAAGATGGAAAAGAAATATTTCTTATTTTATTATTATGTTCTAGTTGTTTAAAAAAATTATAATTATGGGTTGATATATTATTACCCATTAATGTGCGGTTATGTTATTAAGTAACTACTTGTGGTTACAATTTAAGAAAAGGGTGGGTGGGTATGTTATTAATCAATAATGGGAGGTTTTTTATTCACAAGGGACAATTAGGCCCATTATATCCATCCAATACATTGGGTTCTCTAGAGAATTATAGAATCTTAAAATACCAATTATTATATTTGTAATAGTGATAATAACATTGAACTCTATAGTTAAATATATAATTTATCTATATTTTCAATGAATTTTAAAATATATATTGGAGAAATGAGTGTGTGATATTTCCTATGAAATATATTTATTACAATATTTCAAGGATAATTTTTATGAAGGTAGAAATTTCATGGGTTTCAATTTTTTCACATGATAAATATATTTCATCATTTTATATATCTTTTTTTTTCATCTGATGTTTTTAAAATGAAATTCAGTATTTTTAATGATGGTTAAGTGAATATAAGATTTCATGTTGAGCATTGTAGTGATTTTCATGAAAAGTAATAATGTAAGATTTTTATGTTTTATAATGCATTAAAAATGTATAATGATAACATGTTTACACTTTGTAATGTGTGGTTTTATTATTTAGATTGTATAACCTAATATTCTAAAATTGAAAAACTAAAAGGACCCTAAAATGAAAGAGAATTAAATAAATACTTTCAAATTATGATTACACAATTTTAATGTTTGTGACCTAACTATTTATATCAAAGAAATTATATAGATAACTTTAAAGGTTAAGATACTATTAATACAATTAACCTAAATTATGTTACCTTATATTTAATTTAAAATGATATTCACTTGGAAGATCATCATGTTTATTTTTCTAAACTATTTTTATTCAGAATTGATTTCCACATAAGGAATATGGTAGCAATAGTAGGATGAAAGAATGAGGGAAACATAATTTCATATTAGCATCCTAGAATAGTTGATGTTGGATCAGTATGGTTTTTTAGTGATGAGATAATAGACATAAGAAATACATTATAACATAAAAAAAATTTCAATTATAATTACTACCAAAATAAACATGTGTTATTTTATATAATTATTATACACATAAATAACATGGAGAAACAAAAAATATTTTCATTAACTAATGATAATTGTTTCATTTTTTAATAAATAAGTCTTCTAAAATACGAAATATTATAATGGGAAATAAATGAAAATATTACAATGTAAAAAACATTTTCACACATATCTTCTAGAATCATCCCTACCATAAAAACCATTACATGAAAAAAATTAATAAAAAAATATAAAATGTAAATTCATTAACATGGGAAAAATATTATTTAATAACAAACTAATGAATGTAGTATTAATTATTTGAGGTAATGTGTCTGTTGTAATGTGTCTATTGGAATAGTAACATTATTGTTAGGAATATTAACCTGACCATTTTGAATAATAACCTAACCAGGGGAATAATAAATTAGACCAAAAAATTAATGTCATTATTAACAATTCTTATATTTATTTTTATGTGTATATAAATATAATAATACCATAAAATAAATACTATTATTAAAAAAATAGAAAGAAAATATAAGAACATTTTAAAACTGTATTTTAATGTATTTATTTTAATTATATTCTTTATATTAATGATTAAAAATATATATGTAACATTTATTTTGATAAAAATTATTCATTTTTAAATCATCAATTCAATATTTAAAAAGGGTTATGTTTTTTTAAATTCTAAAAATTACATTGGATTTCAGGTTAATAGAAACAACATAGTTTTTTTATAATCAATTTTTCTTAAATAACATCATTAATGATATACTAATGGGAAAATAATTTCATGAAAATTACAATAACTTTTTTTATTTCATAAATGAAAAATTAAATTTATAAAAATTAATTTTAATATTAAAAATCAATTTTCAAGGCCTAATGTCAAAAATTTTCTATCGAAATAATAAATTCTATTTTTTCACACTTTTATTTTTAATAAAAATATTAAATTTGAAGTAATTTTTTTAAAGTACTAAGACCATTATATTATATTAAAATATCTATTATTTTATCAAATGCTAAATAATAGAAGTTTTACAATTAAATGTTTATTATATATAATATTTTATTCTAAAAATACCCATCTACTAAAGTATACATAACACCTCTCACTCCCCTTGGAAAATCATATATACCATAAATTAAAAATATAATTATTTAATAAAATCCTCCCTATTAACACTCTTACCATATATAGGGATCTTCATATTCTATCAATATATAATCATAAATTGTGTATAATTTCATAGAGAACAAGTAACACCAGGAAAAGGGTATGCTCTAAAAAATTATCCCTCTATTTATCCTCTCCTATTTACATATCCACCACCAATTTTAAAAAAAATATTCTAATGATAATTAAGTATTGTAAAAAATTTAAATTAATTATTTTGACCTTATTAACTTTTCATACATGGCATTCACACTCTTTGGAAATGTTCTGTTAATGGTCAATTAACATCCAATAATGATGTTTCAAATTATTTCCGTATATCCAACCCTATGTATGATTATAATAAATAAATTATGACATATAAATTTTAAAACATATGTAATTAATGGTTCAATGATTAATTCTACTTATATATAAACACCTTATAAAAAAATAGAAATATTGAATAAAAAAAGAAAATTTTAAGGAAATCATTATATCAAAACGCTTTAAAATAAATATTAGACATTAATTAATATGATACAATATTTCAAATAAATAAACAGTATCATTAGTTAAAACAATTAATATTAGTTTCAATGTTTTAATAAACATATGATTATTTTTTTGGAGGACAAAATATGATGAATTAAATTGGGATTTAATGAT